>CM062295.1:502257648-502609048 GCA_031216915.1 Pictodentalium vernedei
TCCATCCAATCAGAAATTGCAATTTTTTTGCAAAGCATGATAAGCATTAGCGAAGCTCCAGACGACGGATCCCGGGCTGAGGCCTGAGGTCCATCGGCTGAAACATTGCGTGTGTTTTTGTCCATATTGACAGAATGTGAAAGCGACACAATGGGTGGAAACAGCACTCCACGGTGAGGCATGGCATGCAAGTTCTGTTGAAACCTTGTGTCTTCCGTACCCACCATTTTGGGGAATCTTAGATTTGACCGTGCTTGAAGAGGAGGCATTTACTTCTTGACACATAAAAGTAGTTCACATAAAAGTATTGTGGTGACCTCTTGTATAGTATTTCAAGTTCCTGTTATAAGTATATCTTTCATCACAACACTTGTACCTGAAAGATTTTTTCTCAAAATTGCTGTTTATATGGGTCTGAAGGATCTTACGGGTGGAACATCATATTTATAAGCTGGACAACAAAGAAAGAAAATGAGGGACAAAACAGACCAAAAGCCAGCAAGACGGACAGACAGACACGGGGAGTGAGAAGATGAGGGAGAGGGCGAGAGAGAGAGAGAGAGAGCCGTTTGTGAATAACTGTGATATTTAACTCAGTGCGCGTGACAGGCAAGTCTCGAAATTGAATAGTGAGTTTCAGTGACAAAAATTGTTGGGTTCAAGAATGAGTCTAAGGCACCTACTTTAAAATGAACTGGGTTAAAAATCAACCCAAATCAACTGGGCTTTCAGCCCAGTTGATTTTGTTTGTTTTATTTTCAACCCAACTCATTTTAGAGTACACGTTCGAACGTATATGTGGAAAGACAGAAAAACGGAAGTGGTGATTCGTGAGACTTCTCAGCTTGCTAAATGACATCGTAGCCCAATGTGTCATTGCCCCAATTCGCCGCCTCTCACTGTGCCTCGAGGTTAGGGTATTTAATAATCTGTGCTTCGATGTTGAGGCATCTAAGCATGTTGAAGGGATTGACTGCTTTATTTTTAATACCAAGAATATATACGATTTATTTCTGTGACAATATAATTATACTTGTTTTCGGAAACCAGTTATATAAGTGACGTCCATCCATCCGATCGACCGACCGCTTATATCAAAGCCAAACTGGAAGTGATTCGCAGGTACTTCTATCAAATTGCAGATGTAAGATATGTGTTCTGTGGGATTCGGAACAGACAGGATATACTTGGGAACAACCAGAACAAGCAAAAGGTTAAAAGTAGTCACAAAATGCTGAAAACGTTTCAACTTGAAGAGATTCTATCTTACGCAAAGAACAGAACACATAAGGCTTAAAATACGTCAACGGTCATTGTCATGGATGAAACACGAACAGGCAATCAAAGTTGTGACATCAAAAGACGACTGCATTCATTACTTACCATGAGTGCAATTAAAGAGCACGACTACTACACTATGTCCCGTTAAAGCTGTTGCAACGTTTGTCTCAAAACAATTAACTGAAATAAATTTACATACAACTTACGGAATAACATCCCAAGAGTAGATTGTGCCTGTAGAATCCATTTTATCATTGCATGTGTGCACGTGCTTCACATGATGTGTGCACCTTCTGCATTAGTACAAACGCAAGTCTGAGAAAGTTGGGTGGGTTGGGGATGGTAAAAATACACACATATACGCAACGCAGATATTCATGTCTCTTACATGAAGACCACCCAGTTGGTATAAAAATTAAAAAAGAAGTGGGAAAAGTGATCCGTAGCCATGTGTTGCATTTGGTGTGCGCACATTGCGAATGAGATCTTCTGGTTGAGAAGCTGGATAAGAAAGTCACATTTGTGATGTGCGTACACTTGCAGACGAACATGTCTTTGTACCTCCGGTTAACAGACAGTCATATATACGTAGGCACAGACCACACTCTCACTCAGTTGGTCAAATATAGAAACTGTGCCTTGGAAGAAACCAGTAGCAACATCAGTAGCAGGTGGGGGAGGGTGGCTCCAGGCAGAAGCTGGAAACAGTAGTTGTAGAATATTGTAGCCCATTACGGAAAATATTCACAACATGTCTAATAAGGTAATGGCGTCAGACGTCAACATAGACGTGGTAAATTTGTAAGTGAGTTTGGTTTCGGAAGTAGAATTGAATTAATCTTCTTTTATGTTTCATAAACTGTACCTAAAAATAGCAGACGACATTTCGTCTCTTCAGTTACAATGTGTTCTATGTGCCCGCTGGCACATAGAACACATTGGACCTCAGGGGACGATTTGAAGAAAACATTTCCTGAATAACATAAACATGGCTTATGACACCCCATTGGAACGAGCTCGATGAGCTCGTTCCAGTGAGATGTCATAAACTATGTTTTTTAGGCACACATTTTTTAAAAAAATAATTTAAAAACAAAAATACTAAAAAATAGATGGCGATTTTTGGACAGCGGTGGCCAGCTTTAGTCGTTACGATAGCTAAAAGTTCAAATTATACATTATGTGATAAAGAATATCAAATTCGTCACGATTGGACATGAAAGTTCCGAACCTCGTTCACTAAAATCGATGCGAGTCGTGGTAAACCTTAGCTCAGGTCGATTTTAACGAACTCAGTACAGAAATTTCATTTGAGATCCGCTATATGGTATGACTCTACTAAATGTTAGAATTAGAGTTGCATTGGAACGTTTTTGAAACAAAATTGACGGTCATGTTGTTTCGTGGGGGTTAGAACACTATTTCTCGTTCCATGAGGTGAAATGAGACAGATTTTTTCAAAAATATTGTGTGCTGATGCAGTTTTCAGGTTTACTTTCAAATGAGTGTAGTTTTCAAATAAAGCTGTGAATTCTTACCCCTCTTAGCTTACTCATCAGGTAACAGAGCAGAAAAATCTATTGAAAGCATACCAGTTTGTTAAGCCCATTTAACAGTTTGGACACTTCTCTTGAATAGAACAAATTTCCCATGTTCTTAGCTCAGCAGTAGCCAATAGTTGAATTCTAATGCAAAAATGACTCTTTTATCCCATGAAAGAGGTAAAATATATCATTGGTAGGATTGGGGTGTAATGAAAGGTATGACCGTACTAAATATTTAATTTAGAGTTACCCATCTTGAAAAGTTGCACTCGGAAATTATGCAATCTCCGAAACTAAGCAGCCTTGGGAAAATATGTTGTTAGTAGTAAAGGACGGCAGTATGGCGAACTGATTTAACACTGAAATTCCCACAGTGATTAGAAGGAATATGACGAATAGGGTCTAGAAGCCGGTGGCACTCTGGCATCAAAAAATGTCTATGGGGAATTTCAGTGTTAAATCATTTCGCTTTTAGTACTTCGCTATCCATTTTTCAAAACAATTCCAAAAAATGTCTATGAGAATTTACAGTGTTAAATCAGTTCGTCATATTCCTTCTAGACCTATTCACCATATTCCTTCTAATCTCTATGGGAATTTCAGTTTAAATCAGTTCGCGATACTGCCTTCACCCCTTAACACTCTTTTTCCCCATAGACAATCCTCGAGGCACTCTGGCGTAATTGCAACATTTTATTCCAAATTTGTTTTAGGATATCTTGTTTCATTTCTCTGCTTTTTAGAAAAGCTAAGAAGAAAAAACAACGTTGTGGTCGAGCTTTTTGTGACAGTTGTTTTAGGTGTAAAATATTTAGGATTTTATGATTGTCTATCAACTCTTCATATTTTGAAAACAGTTTTTTCAAAATATAAAATTTGATAGAGATGCATACAACATTAACCTAGTACTCACAGTAAAAAGAGAAGTTACTCTTGAATCTGTTTTACTGATGGGATATGTAGGATGCGGTGATAAAAGAGGATTATAGGATTAACCTAACAAAATCGACAAGACTGTCACAGAAGTTTTAACAAATAACACAAATTTATTTAAAGTTAATTCAATATATTGTTATGAACTGATCGTATGTACACCGAGATCTGAGTTTACCTATCCACGAAAAAACCTATTTACCTCGGGATGGTTGAATAAAACTAAATGAAAGTATTCAGTCTCTTATTTACTCTCTGAATGAAATGAAATAAAAATAAGAACGAACTGAAAAAATTCCAACTTGAGTTACATAATGGATTTCTCAGAAATTTATATAATCTATGAATGACTTTTTTACTATCTAACAAAAAATAAATAGTATAATGGAAAAATACCTTTGGAGTTTTGTTTTGACGCATGATGTTTATTCCCACACAGCCATTTGAAATACTCTCTGTAGTTTTGCTCAAACCAGTGTGGAACATCTCTGTCGGTTTTTTTTTGAAAATGTTTTGGATGAAATTTGATAGTAAGAGCTGGCTCTAAATCATATCCTTTTGCAAGATGATCTAAAGCAAATATGCAGTACAATCCACACACAACACTAAAATACTTTGTAGTCTCATTGTATTTATTGTCCAGGAACCTGTGTTTTTCACTATGAAATTGTATATGTTTCTATCCATTGGTTGTAAACAATATGAATCAAAGTAGATAGCAGAATGCTTGTCTTTAAAATGGTTGTTCTCCTGGCTCTTTCGATGAATTTGTGTTCACAATATATGCTTGTCTATGTTTAGGTTTTCGTTTTGGTAACAAGTCTTTTGAACACACTTTTCCAGTTAAGGATGATAACCTTTGAGAACTGTCAAGTGAATATTGTAATTGTATGGTTTCCATCTTCTTAGCCATGAGATGGTCTGGTACGGAGCTGTTAATCAAGATATGCTGTATAATATGATCAGTCTCTTTTAATTAAATCTACCCACTTTTGAATGTCTTTTTGGCAGTGGCTTTTAAAGTCTATATGAGCACAATATTCTAGTAAGTTTATTCTTCTTGCTGTCTTGTATAGATTACATAGTATAGTCACTGGGTGTAGTTTCTGTAAACATTCTGCAATGTATATATCTATTAATGTTCTTGTGTGTGTTCAACATTCTTCACAGATATTTTTCACTTTCTTTTTAATAGATTTTGTCAGTTCTATCATGACACATTTTTGAAATAGTGTTTCTATTTTTGCAATGTTCATACTGAATCATCTGTTTTAATAGTCCAATATCACTTCTCTAAATCTGTTCATCTCCTCCCTATCAAATTCTGCATAGACGACACATTGATCACTTCGTTGAAAGGTTGAGCAAACTGAAGTTTAATGCGAAGTTGACCAGATTTTATAGGATGAGCCAATAGCCCACTACTACACTGATCAGGTGTCAAATCAACCCCCCAAAGAGTATATCCTGCAAAGATAAATTAAATTATTGATTTTGTGCAAAGAAGCCCGTAGCTTTGTACAATGATAAAAATGAAATTAGATAAAGTCCACCTTCGAAATTTGGTTCTAAGGGACGTGATTTAATGGAATGTCCATCCACTGTCAGTTCCAGCTTATTCAAATTGAAATGCTGGAAATTAAATGGAGTTGTGCCAATATTTCCATTCAAATCTCTATTAGATACTACGCCAAGAATACTTCGTTTTGGTATCTGTTTATAAAAGAGATGATCTTCTATTTTTGAACAAAGACCGTTCCCAATTGCAAATGTTTTAATTTCTGCACACCTTATGAGCATTCTGTAACTTGAACAATTTATTTGTGCATTAAGATCATTTGCAAATTTTGGAATTAAATCTAATACTGGTATTTTAAAAATAGCTTTTTGAAATTCAATTTTCCCATGTCCACCACCAATCAGACAAAATTTAGATGGAGTACGATGCAACTTAATTCTCATCTCAACTCCATTTGGTAAATATTTTACTTGCACAAATAGATCAAAATGTAATTTTTCTCTTAACTGTACAGATTTACTAGCGCCAATTAATTTTGCATGTCCAATCAAACCTTTCTTAGATGAACTGTTTGCAGTTTCAGTGCGTGTGCCAGGAGAATCTGGATACCACATTTCACTAGCAGTCAGTTGTGTTTTTTTCTCATCTCTTGAATAACTAAGAAAATTCTCCAAAACTCCTCTATAGAGATAAAGATCTGTATTGGTGGTTGTAAGAATGCCATTCAATGTGACATCAAATTTGGCTAAACATACTATGAAAAAAATTATTAATGGGAGTAATTTGGGTATCTGGAGCCAGAGCACTCCCATCTTGTTTTGTAATTTTAAATTGAACTACAAAGTGTAGATGCTACAAGATCTAACCAATTGGTTGTTTGTCTTGGAATTAAAGATTCATTTAGTGAAGAATTGTTTAAAGATGCTATTAGAAATTGTTCAATTTCACCAATATTTTCTATACCACTTGATATTGGTGAGACATTATCTGGATCAAAACTACTTCCAAACTGTTTGCATGATCCGTGTAACATCATGATTTTAATCAAATATATCAAGTGGTCTTGAATTTCGTTTTACAGGAGCTCAATAAGTCTCTCCTCTTTGAGAACTTTCTTAGAATGACTTACTGCTTTTCGTTTTCGTCTTTTTATACCTAAAGCAGAAGCTCCCATTGATTTCAAAAGATCTTTTCCATGAGTGCATAAAATTTCTTTAAGTGCTTTATGTTTTCCAAAAAGTTATTTTGCTATCTGAATATCATGTTTCAAACCTTCTCTCTTTAAAGTTTGAAATGCATTTTAAAATTACTTCAACTAAACCAACTTCCCATCGTTCTTTATCAAGATGAATGTATTAGGTAACTGTGTTCGAAAACAACATTGTGCATTATTTGGAAACATATTCGCAGAACTATCGCTCAGAAGTGTTATGTAAAACGAATTCATTTTTTTAATCTTGTGGTTGTTTCAAATATTTTAAACCTGGACTTGGAAGAATATAGCCTAAATAACTACTTAATAACACTAACCACAATTCTTTATCAGGGCTTTGTAAACTCAAATGTGCAATGTCAGTAATTATAATACCATAAATAATAATAATCTGTGTGAAATAAGTCACTGATTTTTTGCAACACGATTCCCACAAATTTTAAATTGTTGACTGTGCTGACTTTGTACTTCAACACTTGTGCTTCATTAGGTAATGGAGTTTCATTTGATGACATATTTGTTTTTATGCCAAATCAGTTTCGGGAATCCAACTATCAAATTCATTTGGATATCCTTCCCAATGTACTTTAAGTTCTTTAATAATATTCTTCCCCATATGTCTTGACCATCTATTAAGAACTGATTCAATGACATATTTTTTATCATCTTTTATATGTTGAATTTCCTGAGGATAAAATGTAGTCTGACTTTTTTCTCCACCTAAATCTTCAAGTTTGTAAGAAGTGGTATTGTATGTTTTATATGTGTAATTTTAAATAATTCTTTTGTCCAATTCGGTAAATACCCTTTTTCAAATGTACGTTTGGTTTTATTACTACACACTAAATCACCAATTTGAAAATGTATTTTTTTCTTTTTAGTTTTTTGTCCATACAAATGTTGAGAAACTTCTACTTCATTTTCTATAGGTACAGAAGCAGGAGTTATTTGAATATTGAATACTCGGATGAAAACTATGATTGTAACTATCCACTAAGTTTTGTAACACATCAATATATCTTAACGTTCGCTTATGTGTGAAATATTTCCACATACGTGTTTTCAATGTATGTTGAAATCATTCTACAATACTTGCTTTTGTTTCAGGATTTTCTGTTGTTAAAAAATGAATATTTTCCCTCTTCAGAAATTTCTGAGCCACCTTATTTTTAAATTCAAAACCTTTATCAGATTGTAATTGTAATGGTTTACGACCAGGAGATTTCAAAACAGTTTGAAATGATTTTGTTAATGTCTTCCCAGATAAATTACCGATATGTAACAATCATGCACATTTTGAAAATACATCAAAGACACAAACTAAATAACGAAATTGATTATTGTATGATTGTAAACTTTGTAAATATGCTAACTCAGTTTGCCATTGATGATGAATATCACCTACTATAGTTTTATGTCTTGCAAATTTTCTTCAGATATGTAAAGTATATGTTCTCTCTCCCTTTAACCAATCTTTTACTTGATCAACTGTAATAGAATTATCTGATTTATACAATTGTTGTACACCACCATAACCAGCAGGATGTTTTGTATTGTAATACAATTCACTTAATAAATCATCCAATAGGCTTCCCATTTGTCAGAAATTTTACGTTTAGATAATTTACGTTTGATGTATCTTCACTCCACTATTTTTTCTTACCTTTATGTGTTTGAGATATGGATAAAGGAGCCTCTGGCCAACTATCTTCAGGGGAACTCTGATATTTACTGCTAGGTTTATGAATGTGCTGTCTATGCATCCATAGCCAATGTTCATGATTTCCTACAAAATATTGTGGTATATTTGTATCTTTTAATCCACGACTGAATATTTCCCATCCTTTTGGTTTGAAACGTCTTCGATGTCTAAGAACATTATTAACTAAATCAATAATGTTTTAACCTTGTTTGGCTTCTCCATCATAACTTAATATACCCTGACCATCCCAGCTCATGTTTGGATGAATTGATAATGCAGATAATAATGATATTGCTTCACGTCTCATAGTAACAAGGACACTTTCTATAATTTGATCTTGTAAATATAATGATTTTTTTCTTCTGAATCAGGTATGACCAGTGAAGATTATAATGCTTTCTTATGTGACATTTGAAATTTCTGCAGTTTCCCCATACTTAATTTCTTTCTCACTTTCTGATAACTCTGAATTGTCTAACACTAATGGTAAATTATTCTGAAGTTGTGCAGTATTTGTAACTTGTGGGCTAGGTGGTAATCTAGGACATTGATCTTTTTTCATTTCTAAATTGTTGCATATCTTCTAATAGTTGATAAGCTACAATAGCCATCTTCTTCATATTTTACTGACTAATTTATTTCCAAGACTTGTTGCAACTCCAACCATTGGAGCAAGTAATCCAAGTAATGGTAAAAAACACCTTTCTGATTTAATATTTGTTTTGTTTGTTTTTTTAACAGAAACTGATTTACTAGCAAGTGTTCTTAGTTCTTTATGCTTTGGATATAACTTCTGTTTCCGACTAGGTGTTAGATGTACATTGCCTGTTAAAAGATTATTACAACATTCTGAAACACAATTAATTAATTCTTTAGGTGCAATACTTATTATTTCTTTTTGAAATGCTGGAGGTATTTGGCTCACTGCTAATAACATTCCACCATATTTTTTCACTAAAGGAATTTTTTGTTTCTTATTTTGTCTCACCTTTTGTCTCTATCAGTGCCTATGGGTGAAATGAAACAAATAAAATATAGTGCCATTTATGTATGTGTAAAGAGTGCACTTTATTTATTAAAACATTTTCACTTAAAGTAAGATCTTATTCCACCAGTAGATTTAGGAGAATTTAAAGCTGAAAAATGTGTCAGTGTGGGAATCTTTTCTTTTAATGGTACATACTCTGTATTTTGTACAAAATGCATTGGTTCATGATTTGCATTTTTTGTACCAGCTTTTGTTATCGACACTACACATGTTAACATAAGTGGTGATACTTTTCTTTGTTTTTGAAGATTTTTCACAAGTAATGCTTTTGTTTTTGTATACTTGGTAGTTGAAGAATTTTGAGGTTTGATTTCAAAACTTGTGTACATGTATTTAGGTCCTTCCTTTCGTTGATTTTTTTATCTCCCTATAACTTAGTGAATTATTTGATGTTTTGTAGAAGACTTTCTTTTCTTATGTGTTTTGTTCTTCTTAAATGCTGATTGGAAGTTTCCATTTGTTTTGTAACCATCCCATCGAATTAAATTACAAATAATGGTGGTATATATGTATAACTTTACTATCCTTTGTAGTGTTTGGAGGTTCAGATAAGAAATCAGTTTTATACTTGGTATGAATTTTGATGACATAGTCTGGAGAAAGCAGAACTTGTATTTTATAATACTCCTCATACCCACAAGGAGTATTATAATCAAGCCCTGATTTATCCATCAATGTCTTAGATTCGGTTTTTTGAAACTTTACTTTTGAATTTTTAATTTTTTTCCATTTCTTTTGCCAAAGTTCTAATCCATCTTTATCAACATGACAGTTTCCTACCACAATGTCCCTTGCAAGACACGTGAAATCATTAACATTTTTAATTTCAACAATACTTCTTTTATTACCGACCATTTTAGCAGCAGATTCAAATGATTTTGCTTTAAGTCATCCAGAAGCTTGTGGTAGGGAAGTTTATGTTCCTTCTAATGTTAATTTCTCATCATGGATAGTAAAGTTATCATTGGATTGTACAAATTTTCAATTTCATCTTACACTGTATTACCAGTGATAGAAGATGCTTTGTTAAATGGAATAAATATACCTATATCCAAGCCAGGGTGATTCACAGACACTTTCATGTGGTCATTTTCTTCTATCATATATTCATCTTTAATCTCTGCTAACATGCTGTCAAGTACATTAGAGCAGTTTTCAAATGAATTCTTCTCATCAAATGATTCGAATTCTTTAAATGTTATTCTATATACATGGGATTTAGAATGGAATGTTCTTTGCATCTGTGGGTGGATTGTATACAATTCTCTTTCATTCTCTAATCTTTGTCTCTTACTCTCTCTACTGATATCCCCTGTTTTACTCTCTATCTCGCTGTCTTCAAAGCTTCTCTTCATCTTCTGTATTCTCTTGTAAAATCAGTCTTGACCTCTTGGCGTCAAAAAGGCAAGTGTGAAGAAAACTGCGAATCACCACTTTTTATACCCTTTATTTTCTTCACAATAAAATGTTTACAATTCACTATTCTATTTCCATTTTATCTTCATCTTGAGGTAATGTACTTTGTAAATCTGGATAATCATTTTCTGCATCATCTATGAACATTTTCTCTGTTTTGAGTTTATTTGCTAGTGCAGATTTTCTTACAGTCACATCACTAGATGATATATTTAAATTATCTAATAACATGAGTGAATGTAGAAAATTAGAATCTGGAATATTGTCTAGCCACTTGTCATATTTTTTCATAGTTGAAAATATTTGTTTTAAACTGTATCCATCATCCATCACTGATAATATTTTATCTGGAGATGTTTGCACACATGATGGTGGATTGTAAAATTGACAATTTCTTATCAATTGAATGTAAGAACAATTAGGAATATTTTTAGGTTCCCAATTCATTAAACCTAGTCCACAAACAAAACATTTTACTTTACAATCTCCCACATAGACAAACCCGGCTTTAGCTAATTTTTCTTTCTTGGGTTGTAAAATAGGATTTGTAGACATACTAAAACTCGAAAGTCTTGTAAGCTCTGGTATGTATATATGATATGCAGGACTAAATGGTAGAGACATGTACACTGTTCAATGTTTTACTTTGACATTTCTGTAAAAACTGAAAGTAGTCTTTTCTATACCCATATTATTTATTTATTTATTGGTGTTTAAGGTCACATATTTCAATACCCATAAGATTCATATGTGAGATGAAATGTTTCATGTAATTATTTAAATAAACCATGTGCATTTGTCACAACACACTGGAAATAAAATGTAATGAATGCAATTATTTGAAACTCAACACATTTTATTTCCAGTGGGTTGTGACAAATACACACAATTTCTTTCAATAATTACATAACACATTTCTTAACAGGAGAGTATAAAAGGCCATCGACTCTCAGCTTTTCTTCATACTTGCTTTTAGACTATCAGGAGGTTAGGACTGAATTTCACACATTCATAAATACACAAATCCTGAAAAACAAAAAAAAAACTTATGTGTCACACAAACACGTTTTGCATTACACCATTTGTAAAATCACCAAGTATGTCACTGCAATGAAAAAACTTAAATTGTCAAAACGTTGGAAGTATGAGGTTCATACCTCCTGAATTGAATAAGTCTTAACGCCAATACTCAAGTGAGGGAGCCGTCCAGTGTGTGTGTGTCATGAGTTTTCTTTTTTTACAGTATGTGTTGGCCCTGAAAAGGGCCTTTTGCTTTGATTCTCCTTATTTTAATCACTAACCCATCATATTTATTCCATTCTTCTTACGTCCTTTGTTAGCATCACCTCTAGTAACAATGGCTTGTTCACCTCCTCTTAATCTTGCATATTGGATGGTATCCCTGATGACATTCCATAGATATTGTTGTAAATCTTGTTGAATTCCGTCAAATACTAATGGTGAAATTCTCTTGACTCCAGATCTTCTTGCAAGTCTTCATAAATTATTTCTTGGAATAGTAATGGTTGATTCCCGCTTCATTCCACCTCTTCCAATTCCATTTCTTCCCTTCGATATCTTCATTTCTATGAATAGCTGTATTCTCATGGTTGGTTCAGTATCAAGTATAACTGAGCTCGAGTTAACAGTTTTATACTTACTCCAACGACGTGATAGTAAACGTCATAAAGGATTGATTTTCTACCGCCGTATAATCAAAATAGCACGTGAGCATTCTTTGGAGAGATTTTGATCCAAATGACAGCTTGCTTTGCCGATAAATACCACGTCACAATAATAAATGATGATTGTATTTGTTCAGTCAAGAAACTATGGTAGAGCTCAATTTCTTATCTGACTTTGACGATTAAATAAGCAGCATTAATCCTGCAATACTAGTGTCAGAAGATGGGAAAGAGAAGTCTATAGCGAGTGAATCGGAATCAATCACTACTTCAATAGATCTTAATGAAGGTTTACTGAAAGATATTTTAAAAGCTATGCAAGAAATGAAATTTTGTCATAACCGAGTAATCCTGCCAGTGGAGAAACTAATAGTACCGGTGGAATTCACAATCGTTGAAGAGAATCCAATACAACTTCCACAATGGCAAAAACCTGGACGAAAACCGGGACGAAAATCACGTAAACGACTTATTACGACTAATACACAAACTGAGGTTTTTGAAGAGGAGAAAATGGAACAGATCAAAAACCACTCACTCCACTACCCAACGTGAAACATGTACATTTCAAGATATTCGAAGAGACTTGGTAAGTGAATACACTGACAGAATTTAATAGCCCTTTTCAGGGCTTAAATGATTCAAAAGAGAGGCACACACGGTCACAAAAATCAAGTGTCATAGAGACACAGCCCCTTTCTAATACTTTATTTCTTCCGTATGTTCAACCACGTGGAAGGGAGAGGTCAGTTGGATATTTTTGTTTGATAAAACCTCGCATACTTGACTTTCACAGGGAAATACATTTTTTACTTCTTACTTTTATGTTCAAGCAACGTGGGGTGGGTGAGCTCACATAGACATTTTTTGTTTGATAAAAAATCACCCACTTAACTTTCACATTTTGGGGGAAAGGAGCAATGTATCATGTGAAGAAGGTACTCTTTTTTAAAAAATTGTAGCCCTGAGAAGGGCCGGCGCGAAACCAATTTGGTGGTGAAGTTCACTCAGCCAAGAAGCGGATTTGAGGCGATCTCATCTCCTCTTCGGTGAAGAATTCTTTTTCCTTATCTCTTTTGCCAAACATGGTTGCCTTGTAGATGGTCGTTGGGTATTCGGAGGGATGTTTTGTTCTGTTATGGAACGGGATCTCTTCAAACGGCCGTCTCATCACCTCCATCTCTGGAAACTTTTCCATCATTTCTCTAAATTCATTTTTGGCAGGGTCGAACTATACCACTGGTAGAGAGCTAGCAGGAAAACTTCATTTGTCATCTGTCTTCTTTCTTTCAAACATATTTGTGCTTCTTTTTCTGCATCTTCATCTGTTATTTCTCTAATTTTGGAAAAATCCATGTCGACGAAATAATTCAGCTCGAGTTGACAGTCTTATACTTACTCCAACGACGTGATAGTAAACGTCGTAAAAAAATTCATTTTCTTTCGCCTTATAATTCAATAGCACGTGAGCGTTCATTGGAGAGATTTTGAACCGAATGACAGTTTGTTGGGTATAAAAACCAGTGGACATTTCAGGTGCTTATCATTTCTTCTTTCATGAAAACTGAGTGTACAGTTTTCTCTTGATCAAGAAGTTTACAGAAAGTTGAGGACCAGGGAAATATCTGATAACGAATGGAATAAGCGACTGAAAGAAGAATACGAAAGAACAGAAAAGAAAAGATGCGACAGTTATCAGAAGATTGTTTTGGACATATGCAGTGGTGTAGCGGAGAATCTTGTGCCCCCCCCCCCCACCCCCACCCCCGCGAGATAGAGACGGGGGCCCTTTCATAATGGTGGTTGCCTTTAAAACGGGAGCAAATTTAGTGTTGTTACCATACACACCATACAGGGTACGCCATAAATTAAATGAAGGTATATATAGGATCGATTCTAAAAGTACGACTCTGTAGATTGTTTCATTACATGTTTTAAGTTTCACCCCCACCATCCAACGATACACACATGCACGCCCAACATGTGTGACTTGGGAGGCATCATGTATGTATATTGTTCATTTCTCACCCCTATCAGTTACAATGATGTAGTGTTCACTTAACCCTTTACCTAACTTGAAAAGCAGACGACACTTGCAAAAATAATTCTTGAATAACTACTTTTTGTCATTTTTTCTCTCAAAAACAGAGGTTATGACCCCTCGTTGGAACGAGCTCGACGAGTTCGTTTGAACGAGGGGTCATAACCTATGTTTTTGAGACAACAAATGAAAAAAATAATGAAAATTAATTGGCGATTTTTGAGAATAGCGCTGGTCGGTTTTGGTCATTACGTTAGATAAGGGCTTAAAAGAATAATACATACACTACAAAGAGAACGTCGTGTGGAAGTGAGAGTTTGAAATTATGTGTATTTGGTACACAGACTCGCTCTCGCTCTCTCTCTCTCTCTCTTTCTCTCTCTCTCTCTCTCTCTCTCTCTCTCTCTCTCTCTTTCTCTCTCTCTCTCTCTCTCTCTCTCTCTCTTTCCCTCTTTCTTCCAGTGTTGGGACGTCGTTCAAGACGGGAGCCCCTTCTAACCGCCCCTCCCCCTGCAATGCGGGTCCAGCGGGCCCATTCCCTACGCCCCTGGACATATGCGCCGTACCAGTCCTCGGACGTATACTCGTCAGTGGAGCCAGGAAATTATTGACAAATTGGAACGACGAGAAGGAATAAGACAGTTCTAACTTAGCAGCTCGTGGATATGAACTGGAGAAGCACCGGGTAAAAAGGTCGATCTGTATCCTGGTCTTAATTGGCAACCTGAAAGAAAATATAAAAAATGGGAAGTTAAATTCAATAACCTACACCCAGATTTGAGTAAATTGTGCGAGGATTCCTAAATATCCAAGTATAGGTTATTGAATTTAATTTTTTATCCTCACTACATTTAGGATACAAATTAATCTGATATATCCTATTTTTTCTTATCTCAACATGCCGTTTTAAAAGTGTTGGTATCACAAAACGAGTATCTTCAAAAATTGCCTCCGTGGAGATCCTTTTCAGGACCAACATATTCCCAAAAGAGTTTTGTCAAGCACATTACACGTTTTTGCTGAGAAACAAAAGACTCAGGAAGAGCGACACAATTCCACCACCCTTTCTGTGAGTGATTGTTGTTTGCCAGAGTACATTCAGACTCATCTATGGAGAAAATGGTGTTAAATCAGACCGACAGAGCGCCGTCAGTGTTCTCTATGGGGAAAACAGTGGTAAGATGCGAAGGCTATATGGCGAACTGATTTAACACTGAAATTCCCATAGACATTAGACGGAATATGGCGAATAGGGTCTAGAAGAAATATGCGAACTGATTTAACACTGAAAGTTCCCATAGACATTTTTTTAAATTTTTTTAAAAATGTATGGCCAAGTACTTATAGCGAACTGATTTAACACTGCAATTCCCCATAGACATTTTTACGCCAGAGTGCCATCGGCATTATTGTTGAATATTCTAGATAAATAAAGCGTGTGATTTGATAACGTTTTGGACCTACAGATACAATGTGTTTTTATTGGGAATTCCCTGAAACATATGTGCCCGTGACCAGTGCGTCTCTTTCTGTCAGTCTTTTTCTCCTATTTGTTGCACGACCCCCTGTTTTGGGATCAGAACATGTTGTCCGAAGGGATATACTTGACAAAGATATTTGAATGCCAAACTTTAAGTGATGCGATCATATTTCTTTTTTGCCTGAACGTTATAATGGTCGCCTATGGGAAAATATTTTGTAATGTGATACCATATCTGTAAAAAATGTAGTAATAAAAACTAACAGTACTGTGGAATGAGAATGAAATGCTGGTGGTGGTATTTGTAGAGCTAATGGTGTAGGGACATCAACAGTTGAAGTCCAATGGGCAGAAAGTAATGGCTGCCGTAGTGCAGTGTCACAGCAGCAGTAGCAATATTTGGACCAGACAAGGATGAAATTAATTAATGTTTTTGTTTTTTCGCCCTAATGGAGTAGACTGGTGGGGATTGGAATACATCTACACTACACTGTGTGTTGTAGTTTAAGTAGTTATGTGGACATGTGGGTCTTTCACGTGTCCAAAATATACCAAAATGCGTACAGTGCAGTCGCCGTGGACTGGTCGTAATCCACGCGTAATGTCCACAGGTGTGTTTACCAGGTAATAAAACCATCAGCAACAAAATTCTAATTAATGAAGCACCAGGTTGTGCCCGGTGCTTCATTAATTAATGTTTTGTGGATTATTCCTATAATTAGTGCTTGGAATCTAATATTAATGCGTACATGGAAATATTGCCCACCCGTGGAAAGTAACCAGTCTACGTTGGTCGTACTGTATACACCGTCACTACTACACCGCCAAATGATTTCGAAGATAGAACATATGCCTAAAACACGTGATCAAGTGGTAATGGGTTGTAGATGCAGAATGAGCGCTCTAGTGGCAAATAAAAGACTAAAATGCGTTTGTATATCACTTCTATACAACATCACTTTGGGCAACTCGGCCAGTTCCTGAAACACATGACTGACTGATACATTATGTGGCTTCAGGTGAACTGAAATGGATCCAAACGAGCAGATACCGTCACTACTATGCCACTATGTGTCTCCCATACAATCGGATGTATATGCCCTTTTATGCCTTTTCACGGGCGCTTTTGGTTCACACTACCCTGTTTTAGATCTTTGATAAAAATATAATGAAGAGCATTTGTACCTCAGAATACCAGATAAAAACTTCAGAGATGTTAATTTTCAAAAATGCTTTAAAACAATTGTATTAGTTCTTCAATGTCTTTGATAAACAGACAATTTGTTCTGAGGAGAGTGGAAACGGAAACTGAATCCGCGTCGTCTGAAAAGTTGTTAGCTGCTGTTTATAGTTCTGAAAAGAACATAAAGGGTCAGTAGATGGTACAATATCACATCTGTAGTAGTAGAGCTTTATTTGCAGCACATGTATTTACATAAGACTAAGTTCTACACAAATGTACTAATCATTTTATGAAATATTTATACATTATAAGAAGATATTCAGCATACATGTTCTGCAGGGAATGGCCTAGCCAGATTGGCTGTCTTCCTGTCATTCCCTGTGGTGTGTTTGTGGATTGCATGAATGGATAAAAGTAAATATAAGAAATTAGTATTGATGAACGACTTATATGCACGTTGATGATGAGGGCGTGGCGAGGTAGAATGGACGTTTCACACTTGTGCTATCGATAATGGATGAAAAGATAATATATAAATATATCGTCCTTCCACCCAGCATCGGCCACAAAAGAGTATATGAAAACATACATAGACACACATATACATATATTTTTGCACATATACGAGTGTGCACAAGTGGGCAAGTATATATATGTAATGGTCTATGGTCTCACCTATTAAACACGGGAATATCAATTAATGGAAGATCCGTGAAGTTGCAAATGCTTGAATTTAATTCATGTATATATACACACACATGTAACCGTGCTCACATACACACAATGCATTAGCATCGAGGTATACGGAAAGAACCTATATGTGGGGCTCCACAAAGTAGGATGTGGTTTAGTAATGGCGATTACAGTCCTTGCAGTTAGTATCATTACAGTTTACTTCACTGGGATATTCTTCCAACATTTGTCTTATTATAGTTTTTTTAAATTCATTTCTGTTTGATAAATTAGTTATACGTTTGTCCATACTGTTCCATGTTTTGGGAAAGAGGCTAACAGGGAGTAGATCTAAAGATTTATTTCTTGTGTTCTTTACTTGGAGGCCACCAGAGTGTCTAGTGGCTAGTCCAGGCGTGACCCTTTCACTGAAATAGTGATCAAATGTTGCCGGAAGGTGCTTGTGTTTCCAGTCGTTTACGAATAGCATAACATGCAAAATGTGGAGGTCCTTGCGATTTAGAATTTTATCCTTTCGAAATAAAGGATCGGTATGGGCTCTGTATTTTCTGTTGTTTATAATTCGAAGTGCACGTTTCTGCAAGAGAAATAATTTATTGATAGCTTTTGAGTGCCCCCATATCTGTATTCCGAAAAGGAAATAACTATGTACAAGAGCATAGTATAAGGAAAGTAATGCGCGGTGGGGCAAAACGTTTTTAACTCTGCTAATTACATTAAGAGATCTGGAAACTTTAGAGCAGAGTTGTGAAATATGTAATTTGTAGGTCAGTTTGTCGTCGATATGTATTCCAAGAAATTTTACTGCATTCTCATTTTCTGTTGATCCCACCCTTCCTACTTGGTCGTTATTAAGGAAAATTCTTAAGTTGATACTTTTACGTTGTGGGGGGTTAATCAGTATAAACTTACTTTTATTTGCGTTTAACTTTAATTTGTTTGTGGAGCACCATATGTGGACGTTCTCTAGTTCGGCGTTAATTGTTTCAGACAGACCATCAATGTCATGACCTGATGAGTACACTGTCGTGTCATCGGCAAATGACAATAGATTAAGGGAAGTTGAGTTGGATATATCATTAATATATAATAAGAACAGTATTGGTCCCAAAATCGAGCCTTGTGGGACGCCACAACTAATGAAGGGTGAGTTTGATTTATATCCTGAGCATTGTACTAACTGTGTTCGCTCGCTGAGGTAGTCCCGGAACCAACTATTGCTGAGACCCCTGATGCCGTAGTGGTTCAATTTTCCCAGGAGGATTTCGTGATTGATTGTATCGAACGCTTTGGATAAGTCGAGGAAGACGGCCAAGGTACAGTCTTTAGTTGTTTTATTCTTTTCAAGAATTTTCAGAATGGGCTGAATGGTTGTGTGACCTTTCCTAAAGCCAAATTGTTTGGAATATAAGATCTTATTATTTTCTACAATAACATAGAAGTCTTTTTAACATAATTTTTTCCAAAATTTTTGAAAATACGGAAAGTAAGCTAATGGGCCTATAATTGTTTAGTATGTGCCTGTCGCCTGATTTAAAGATTGGGGTTACCTTTGCTATTTTCATTCTTTTAGGGTCTATACCTGTCTGAAAGGATAGGTTGATGATATCTGAAAATGGAAGGGCTATTTAATTAGCAACATGTTTTAGAAGAAATATCGAAATCTCGTCGCAATCCTTGCTCTTTTTGGGCTTAAAGCCTTTGATTATATCTATTACTTCGTCTGGACATGTCGGGGATATGAAAAAACTATTCTCGAAATTTTCTTTCAAATAATCCGTGTAAATCGTGGAAGTGGCAGGTATTTCCGCGCTAGTTAATCGTCCTATACTGGAAAAAAAGTTATTGAATTCTGCAGCTATATCCTGAGGGTGGGAGTATTCCGTGTTGTCAGTTTTGATGTACGTTACTGGATGTAGGTTTGTATTAGATTTCTGAATAGCCTCGTTTAGTATTTGCCAGGTTTTTTTCATATTATTCTTATTTTTCTCTAAGATTGCGTTATAATAATCGGCCTTACGTCTACGTTTGATACTGTTAAAGTTTTGAACATATGTTTTGTAGCATGTGACGTTCTCAACTGTAGGTTGCCTGAGCTGCTTTTTATATAGTTCTTGCTTTACACGGGAGGATTTTATAAGTCCGTTTGTCATCCAGGGCTGCTGTTTGACAAACGTCCTTGAGACATTTGTCTTTTCCAAAGGGAAATGTGATTGGAATGATTCCCTGAAGAAATCTATGTAAGCATTATATGCATCTCCTGGGAATGTGAAGTCAGGTTGTTGTCTAAAGCTGTACCGTGCTAGTGTAGCTTTGAATCTGTTTATATTTGAGGGGGAGGAGTTTCTGGTGGGTGAAAGACTCCTAGTTTTTTGGTGTTTAACACCAATTTCAAGATAGAATGTTGCAAAGTGATCGGCAAGGTCCGTTATTATTATCCCGGTTTTAATGTTTTCGTCAAAACAGTTTGTGAGTATGTGATCAATCAGAGTTGCTGAATGATCCGTAATCCTAGTTGGTTTCGTTATAGTAGGGATGAAACCGTGGCTAAGTATTGTGTCTATATATTCGTTAGTCTGTGGGTGCTGGGAGATTTTCAAGAGATCGATATTGAAGTCTCCGATAAGAAAGCATTTTTTGTTTTCGCGACTAATCTGGTCAGTAACATCATTAATGGAGGATATAAAATGATTGATATCAGCATTAGGAGCGGTATTGGGTCTGTATACTACCCCTACTACTATACTGCGTTTATGTTTCTGGGGTAATTCTACGAACAACGTTTCACAGACGTGCGGTATAAATATGGACAGATCTGTGCGAAGTTTATATGCGATCCCATTTTTAATGAAAAGACCCACCCCACCCCTTCCATCGTCGGTCCGAGTATTACTGAGCAGGCTTTGATAGCCAGGGAGGGTGTAAGATATATTGTCATTCAGTTTCCATACCTCTGTCAAACCAATCAAGTCAAATAGATTTTGGTTTTTTTGAACGTTACTGATCAGATCTATTAATGCATCCCAGTGTTGTCCAAAAGTCATGAATTCATGAGCTTAAAAGGTTATACCTGATTTTAATACGCATTTATTTTCAGAACATCAGCAAGTTGACATGACAACACTTATAAGCGTACTCTCTCAGTTTCTGTTAACTGTCAACTGATGGATGAGTATTTTAGTCAGTTGTAGTTTCTGATTTAGATGTTTGTGGGAACTCAAAATAGTGGACGTATGGTACCAAAGCATACTGGGAGTATATAAAGCATACAAATTTATATCACCCTTTCAACATTATACCAGCATCCTGATTGGTCAGTAACCAATGCATCCAGTACGCTACATTCAACACCAACGGGATGTACTAAGCTCAGCGGGGTGTATGAGAATATCACATAACAGCCCAAAGGGGTGTACAGACATCCTATGGTACACTTCGCCGATTTACATTTCACCTCTCGCCTCAAACATTTTCGTCAGTAATAATAAACACCCACACTCAGAAACAAAATGAGAACACTATTGATTCATGAGAATATTTCGAAAACTGTAAATAATAAAACATGTGTACGTACCCCCAATGTCCGATTTTACTTTCGAGAAGAGGGATTCTGTTGTGGTGTTTTTACACTACAGATCCGTTGTTGTTTCGAGAAACATGCAACCTATCTCGTTATATGAATTGTCTCTTCATTGAAACTTATTAAAGCACTCGTAAAAGTTCGAATATAGTGTCTCTGAATCGAATAAAACGCTTATAAAGTCATCTTGTATCCCAAAATAATAACGACGCGTCATTTCCCAATGCCCTTGAATTGAGGTTTCCCAGATGTTTGAGTTCAATCGAAGGGAAATAACTCGAAACGGTTCTTGTTCAATAATACAGAAAGATCTATTTCTTTTAGTTTCTCTAATTATTACTTTTATCAAGGCTTCATTCACAGGAATACCGATTGGGAACTACATAATAAGACAAAACCCGACACACTGAAGAGGCGGAGTAATAAGTTATTCGACACACGTTGTTTCAACAGGGTGTTCGGAACTGTACTACCCTTCGGAGATTAGGATTTCCTTCGGCTTTCAGCCTCAGGAAATACGGATCACAGAAGGGTAGTATAGTCCCGTACGCCCTGTTGAAACACCGTATAATTAAAAAAGACGAGCAAAAAAAACAAAAAACAACTAGAATATCTTGTAAACAGCAAGGTTTTTCACTTCCGTGTAGGGTACCACGTGTGTGTGTACCATGTGTGTAGACGCACACTCCTGGGTTGATAGGGCTGCTTTTTGTCCAACAATTACACTGTAGGTCCTACACGGAATTCTGATTTTAATGATTCACAATGTTTCGATGAAGAGATTGTTGCAATAAATTTTAGCATATATTTTATTATATTTATGAGTACTCAGTTACAACCTGTTGAGTTTTTATGGTTTGATTGTTTTAAACATTTTTATTGGTCATTGAGATTTAAAATAGCTTTAGTGGGATGCAATATAGTTATTTTTGATATAACGGATATAACATTTATGACTGAGGGTGTCCGGAACGAATCAAACTGGCGGACACAATTTCACCCATTAGCGTAAATAGATATGGGATCTTGTGAATTGTCAGCATAGATGGTCACTACTGTTGTATTTTAGATATTCAGCCCAACGAGATCGGCGATTTAGAAGAGATCCATGTTCACAACACCCATCCAAAATACTGGAAATTCTAAATTCCACGTCATCTATAGAAACACCATTATAACAAAATCAGCAAAAAGTTGTTTCATTCAGGTTCAGTTACTATTTTTCTGACTCCATCCCAGCAGACAGCACGACGGTATAGACCATCATAGCCCAGACTATATGGTGTGTAAAATGTACTGCATTGTTTCAAATAGTAAGCCTCCAAACGTCCTCGTCCTCAACCTTCCAGTCTGTCAAATGGGTCGTTTTCAAAATTTTCTTGAAGCACTGCATTTATGAATTGTCTTTCTGAATTTTGAAGCTACTAAGCCTCGCCTCTCTTCATCGCCCGCTTTTGACGTCTTACACCGTCCTTGTTCCCGCAATGTGAGCTCGAGTATTTCCACGAGCGTATGCTTTTGTGCAGCCTTCTACCACCCATGAAGTTCATCCGAACTGCCCCTGAAACCAGTCAATCATACCTTCTTGACATAGGCCCAGTGGCGGCGCCATGGAGGAGGGGTATGTGGGGGTACTTACCCCTCCACTTTTTTCGCCAAGCGTAGTAAAACAATACTATCATTTGAATTTTTGTTGTATTGAACGTTGCGGTGTAATTGTCGGTACATTCCCAAGTGCACTAAATCAGAGAAGTTTTGAAATTATGTTTGCCCCCCCCCCCCCCCCCCCCGTCCCCCTACACACACGCTAGCTGCAAACAACAAACAGGAGTTGAGGGTCCAAATTGCAACAAGGCATGCCGCGTTTAAACGGACTGAAAAATAGTGCTTAAGAGTATTCGACGAATGCTAGAATCGAGAGCGCGCAAGGCATCTGTTTGGAATTCAGCCAACAGCATTTTTAAAAAATAAATAAAATTTAATATTTGAGAAAAATTCTCAAAGGTATAACTCAATGAAATCAGGCAAATATGAATATCATTGGAACCGGCTTGTTCAGCCGGTTCCAATGATATCCATATTCGCATGATTCGAATATCGAATTGAATGAAACACCAGATTTCGAATCGAATCGTATCTCGAATTGAAGCTCACCGCTTTATAGGTGGTGGATATTGCACCTTATTACAACCATAAATATTGTCAGTCTCCACTGAAGAAATGTGTGAACTCGTGTGAATCAACCAAAAAACGGAATTTGCCATAACGTAATCAATGTAATTCCGGAAGCGTAACCAACTTGAACTCTTCTTCTATCATCAGGTCTCCTGTATAGGCGACCTGGTGATAGTCGAACAGTTCTAGAGGGGAATCTTTGTACAACTTTGAGAACATCTCGACGATTCGAAAAACTTCGAATTGGTGGGATTGAGATCGAATCGAATCATGCGAAAATGTAAAAACTGTTTTGGACTTAACGTTGGAGGGAATTTGTCCGATTAGGAGAAGGGTTCAAGCCTGATTTTGTTGACTAAACCCGTCCAACCGTTCTTCGACATTCTGGATAAAATATGCCACCATATTGATGTGGTTTTCTGTGCCGTTTATATTCACAAGACGGTTTTACATTTAGAACTTTGCGATATGTGTTTTGTCAGACTTTTGAGGAAATCTGATATTCTCAATGTAATTTGTATGAGCAAATAAAATAGGAAACAGCCGATTTGCTGATCTTGCAGCATCGAACTTGAATAGGACAATAAAAATAAGACGATAAAATGAAGAACAGGAGAAAGGTGAAACCTGTTTGAATGATTTCCTCTGGACGTCTGAATTAACACACTGGAATTCCATCCCATGTGAGACTTCGTCACAATAACAAATATGGCTTCAAGCTTCTGTGTTGTATCTGGATAGGATCGGCAGTACCCTTTGCGCTTTACCCTAGGCAACGACTATATTTGGTTAACGCGATTCAAATGAAAGTGTCAATGACATTGGCTCAACTTTTGTAAGACATGTACATGTATAGTATGTGACTCAGCATTGACACACATCTATGTAGTGAACGGATAACAAAGGTACATGTAAAGGATTGTAAAGGTCGGTACATAAATACTGACCGTAGCCTGCAACTAATGTACAGGTAAAGTATTGTAAAGGTGGGTGATAGACGATAAAGTAGAAAAAAATTCTCTATGGGGTTAATGTTACAATGGGGATCCTTGTATGGTGCACCATAAGCCAAATGTTAGCAATTGTTTTGGCCTGTTTGATTCAAATCCTTCTAATGTTAGTAGTATGTCTCGCACGTTTCAGGTCATATTTGGATGACCCCGGTGGATGACCCCGGAAGTGACGTCATGTCACGTGACCTAGTGTCATCTCCATAGTGATACGTGGTGTTAGTGCGCAAGCGCAGCACGTGTTGTTAGGGTGATACGTGTTTCCGTCGTCCATTTGGTATACTGGGGGCCGCCATCTTGGTTTCTATGGTAGCACGTGGTTGCTATGTTACCCAATTTTTCTGCAATAGGACGGGGTATACACGGAGGGTATGTTCGATTGAACAGGAGTAATTTCCCGATTCGTAGAATTATCACAAACAACCCGACAAGTTGTACTATTTCGAATTCTTTCAGAACCCTATTTGGGACCGCCATTCTTTTGGCTTATAATAGTAGTATACCATGACCACCCTTACAGACCACCAAAATCTCCACCAAAGCACCCAAAACGAGAGAACCAGAGATAGTTTGGACTGGATAGACTGTTAGTGATAGAGAAACATATGCAATAGGCATTAAATATGGGAATCTGGGAAAATCAGGCCCTGTACTCCTATTCAATAGAACATACCCCTGTACCCCTTGGTACTATAGCATAACGTGTTATTTTTATATGCCCAAAATGGGGCTTCACATGTCCGTTTTGGTGGTTCAGTGGAGATTTTGGTGGTCTGTAAGGATGGTCGGGTCTATTTGGGTAATTCTTCGAGAATTCTGGGAAAATTGCAAGTCAGAAAAATACTTTAGTTCAATCGAACACATCCCCAGGGGACCCCTTGGTACTATAGCACTACGTGCTACTATTATAAGCCAAAAGAATGGCGGTCCTAAATAGGGTTCTGAAAGAATTCGAAATAGTACAACTTGTCGGGTTGTTTGTGATAATTCTACGAATCGGGAAATTACTGCTGTTCAATCGAACATACCCTCCGAATATACCCCGTCCTATTTCAGAAAAATTGGGTAACATAGCAACCACGGGCTGAAATAGAAACCAAGATGGCGGCCTCCAGAATACAAAATGGACGACGGAAACACGTATCACCCTAACATACGTGCTGCGCGTGCGCACTAACACCACATATCACTATGGAGATGACGTCGCAACATGACCGCTCACGCGGGTTACCATGACAACACAACATGGCGCCACTAGGTCACGTGACATGACGTCACTTCCGGGGTCATCCACCGGGGTCATCCAAATATGACCTGAAACGTGCGATACATACTACTAATGTTAATTCATGCTAATAAATAAATATATGTCCAGTCCTTTTTAAAATATAGGTATTTGAATTTTTTATCTTTAGCTCATAGGGTTCCCATGGGCGATTTTTATTTTTCTCACTGGAAATAGAAAATCGGGTTGTGCTGATAATGTTTAACCTCCCCAAATAATACCAAAGTTCCCGTAAATATGACTGCCGACAGGCATTTCGAATTTTGGACCGAACCCAAAACACTTCTTGTTCCACAGTGACATCAAAGATTCCCATGAAGTTTTATGAAGATCGGTTCAAAACTACGGCCTTTTAGCAGAGCCGTATTGAAATGTGCACTTACTGCGTTTAAGTAGCACTGAATAAATCAAAGTTTGTCTAATTGGCCGCCGGCGGCCACCTTAAAATTTCGGACTGCACCCCAAAACACTCGTTCTCGTCCCAAGGTGATAACAAAGGTACCCAAGAAGTTTCGTGAAGATCGGTTCGTAAATACAGCCTCTAGCTCGAGTCGTATTGACATGTGTACCCACTGTGTATAAGTAGAACTGAATAAGTCTAAGTTCATCTAATTTACATAATTTATGCACGAGAAAAAAAACCCTATTATATGTGATGTATTCCATGTTACTAAACATTCGTACAAAAATTTATTCAAATCAGAACCTTCATATAGAAGTTCTGTACAAAAAAAACACAGATTGCACCTTATTTCGGTATGAAATGGCTGCCGGCAGCCATTTTGAATTTCGGATCGCACCCAAAAATACTCGTTCTCGGCCCAAGATGATAACGAAGGTACCCATGAAGTTTCGTGAAGATCGGTTCATAAATACAGCCTCTTGCCCGAGCCGTTCTGACATGTGCACTTACTGTGTATACGAAGAACTGAATAAATCAAAGTCCATCTAATTTGAATAATTTCTGCACGAGAAAAAAACCCATATTATATATGATTTATTCCATGTTACTAAACATTTATTCAAAAATTTATTCAAATCAGAAACTTCATATAGAAGTTCTGTATAAAAAAAAAACTGTTTGTATCTAATTTCGGTACAAAATGGACGCCGGCAAACATCTTGAATTTTAGGCCGCATCCAAAAACACCTGCTCTCGTCCCCAGGTGACAATAAAGGTACCCAAGAAACTTCGTGAATATCGGTTCATAAATACAACCCCTAGCCTGAGTCGTATTGTCATGTGTACTTACTGTGTAGAAGTAGCACTGAATAAATCAAAGTTCATCTAATTTTCATAATTTCTGCACGAGAAAAAAAAAACGTATTGTATGTGATGTATTCCGTGTTACTAAACATTTATAGAAAAATATATTCAAATCAGAACTTTCATACAGAAGTTCTGTACAAAAAAAACTGATTGTACTGATTTCTTCACCCCCATTGCCCACGTGGGGGCACGGTGACGCACGGTTCTCTCCGGGTACTCCGGCTTCCTCCCCCTGTAAAACTGTCGTGGTCATGATTAACCATTTTGGAGAAATATGTGACCTTAAACACCAATAAATAAATAAATGTACTAATTTCGGTACAAAATGGCTGCCAGCGGTCATCTTGAATTTCGGACCGCATCC
Organism: Pictodentalium vernedei; assembly: GCA_031216915.1. Lineage (NCBI taxonomy): Eukaryota > Metazoa > Mollusca > Scaphopoda > Dentaliida > Dentaliidae > Pictodentalium > Pictodentalium vernedei. The sequence continues at coordinate 502,285,071 of CM062295.1, forward strand.
CAAAACACTCGCTCTCGTTCCACGGTGATAATAAAGGTATCCAAGAAGTTTCGTAATGATCGGTTCATAAATACGGCCTCTAGCCCGAGCCGTATTGAATTGTTGACGGACGGACAAACAGACGGACAAACAGACGACGGACGACGGGCCATGACAAAACCTCAAATTTGTCTACGTGAAAGCTGAGCTAAAAAAAATCGCCATTTGAATTATATTTTTTATTTCACTTTTTGCGTCCAAAGTACAGCTTATCTTCCCTCATTGGAACGAGCACGGCGTGTTCGTTGCAATGAGAGATCATAAGCTATGTCTTGGAGGCGAAATATAGAACTTTTATTAGTTTTTCAAACTTATTGATTTTAAAAGGTTTGGCGCTTGTTATTAACGTCTCTCCTTGATTCAACGGCGCGACAATGCGAGATCACGACCCTTACGGCAACCTTGCGGCATCGCTCTTCTCGAATACTACAAGAGGGTCTTTTGCCTGAACGAAGTGTGTCTCCATCCGGACAGGGGACAGCCATTTCAAGTCTCCACCCAATAGAGTAGTACACTTTGAGAGCATCAACCCCGCAACCGATGATGCCAGACTAAGAGAGTGTTTGGATACCTCAAGACCTCCCCTGGCCAAGGATCGATCCTAAGATATCTGAAATGAGAGAAAAACGCACTTACTAATTCGACCACCTCTCTCTTCCTTTTGTTCAAGAAACAGTTTTGAAAGGATTGTCTCCTAGTCGTTCTAGGTAAACTTTTAACCCTTTACCCAACGTAACGTCCAAAACCGGCCAGCGCTATTCTCAAAAATCGCCAATTAATTTTCAAAATATTTTCATTTTTTGTCTCAAAAACATAGGTTATGACCCCTCGTTGGAACGAGCTCGTCGAGCTCGTTCCAACGAGGGGTCATAACCTATGTTTTTGAGACAAAAAATGAAAAAAATTAATTATTCAAGATTTTTTTTTGCAAGTGTCGTCTGCTTTTCATGTTAGGTAAAGGGTTTTAACGAGAAAGGTTTGATTCAGAGCGGTTAAAGATATGACTAAAACCTGATGAAGTATGTCCCCTAATGCTCTTAAATAATATACTAACCGTTTCAAGCCAATGGCACACGTTATCATCAGTGGAGAACTGACGTCATAGCCCTTATGCAATTACTTAGAAAGACTTTCCATAATCTACTGAAAAATGGTGAACTTTTAACGTGTATAAATGTATTACCAGCTCCGAGGGGCTGCAGGTCTCGAGTTTCATCCTTCCGCGATGGCACAAGTGCCATATCGATTAACCCGTTCGCACGCGTGTGTCGTTCTGTGTTTATTGCACGCCTTCACGTCTATAAAACAATTATTAGCCGGAGACTCAGCAATTCATTTGACAACGGTCAACAAAAAGAACACATTTTATCGCCAACCGTTAGGCGTTTTTTAATGAGGACTGGGGGGAGGGAGGAGGGAGGATCACACACACAAACACAAACACGAAAAAAACCCAATACGCATGACATACCGGCCAACAAGTACTAACTGGATCACAACATAAATTTCCGCTTATAAGATCAGATCAACAGATGTCCTATTTAAAAACAGATTCCTAAATTTCTGTTTTGTAGTATATTTCAAAACGCGAATCGAATTTAATTCATAACCGATGACCACACGTCTCATTTTTTACATTTTTTTCATTGTCAAGCTACAAAGTACAACACCAAGACAGCCTCTTACATGCACAATTATATCCCGTCCTTCCAAAGTCTACTGTTCATGTCGAAAGGGTGTTTTTTTGTGGACACAGATTGTAGTCCATGAAAGAACGGGGTTATATGAAAAAAGGATTCACTGAAGTGGTCAAAGTCTAATATGTAAAGTTAATTTTTAACCCGCTAGGTATTGTTAAAAATATGTTTCATTAAAACTGGTCATGGCAGCTGTCAAGCGGTCATAACTAGATTTAATGAAAAATTCGTAAAAAATGTGACTTGGGACATCAATAGTCAATACGAGGATGCAATTTACAGTTTAAAATTTGGTTAAAAATACCTAATTTCACTTTTCTGGGGGCAAGAGATACGCTATTCTGAGCAGGAAAACGTTGCAGCAGCATTCAGTGAGTTAAGCCCCCATGTGTCCCTCGTACCCACATGCGTCACATCTTTCCAGCAACGCATGAACGTAGTGTTGAAGCAGATGTGCATCTCTGACTTGTGTTGTCATAAAAATCTACTTTCGGAAAAGTTGTCTCCCTTAAAACGAGGAGGGCAAATTTAGAAGCAAGTAATTGTTGAGAAAACACCAATGACATCGGTAGAAAATAAAGCCAGGTTTCCACAATTTCAGTCTTTATATGAAATTCCTATTTTCTTAGTGTTAAATTTACTGACTGCTTTGGGAAATTAAGGGGAGTTAAGTATCCCTTAAATCTCTTCCAATAACGAAAATGGTCAGCCATGGTTGTTGTTCGAAGGCTTTCCTTTAACAGAGACAACATATCCATTATTATCACCCAATCTATATGTTACTAGTGGATTAACATAAGTTTGGATGCCCGTTAAAACTCCATAATTTCAGTGGCGTCATTCGACTGAGCCGGGCCGAGGGCGATAATGGTATAAATAGCCATTAACGGCCCGCGGCCCGGCTATTTTTAGATTCGAGTTAGGTGTAACAGGGAGTGGTAATAATAGTAATAACGTGACTGTTGTCAGGCATCATGATTTATTAGCGGACCTGCAGCAATGATGAACAGCCCTTGGGCTTATTGACGGCCCTCGACTTCGTCTCGGGCCTTTAATAAACCCTCGGGTTGTTCACCATTGCTGCAGGGCCGCTAATGAACCATACTGCCTTCCAAAAATCATGTTATTGTTATATTAACTCTTTACTTAACATGAAAAGCAGACGACACTTGAAAACAAAATACTTCAATAACTATTTTTTTTTAATTCTATTTTTCTCAAAGACAAAGGTTGTTACCCCTCATTGGAACGAGCTCGTTCCAAAGAGGGGTCATAACCCATGTTTTTGAGACAAAAATGAAAAAATAATGAAAATTAATTTGAGATTTTTGTGAATAGCGTTGGTCAGTTTAGCTCGCTACGTTGGGTAAAGGGTTAAAATCGCCATGTTTTGTGTATTTCAGGAATCGACATAATCCACGTTATCGATTTTTCTAATGTTAAAGAATTAAAAATTCTACATTATGTGGAGAAACAGGGGTACGAGACGACGGACGTGGAATACTGTGGGGATTACGTTTTTCTCACAATGGATAACCTCAAAGACAAAGAAGATGGAAAAGTTGTGATCTTTCACAAATACGACAGGGAGAAAAAGACATTTGAGGAGTATCAAACTTTATCAGGTGAGATTTATAGTTTAGTCCCGCCACCTCTCTGTGATGTACTCACGTCCCTGCTGAGATACCTGGGTTAGACAGATCTATTTTACCCACTCCACAAGACGATCCACATTCGAGTATTCAATAATCGCCGTACCATTTTTTCATCGATTGCATTCAGTAAACAAACATGGCGTTCCGCTTCATTCCAATTGACACAGCTGCCAATCCCGCCCGACACCACTCAAGGATGATTAATCATGTTTTTCTCACGCCACACAACGTCATCGAAATCAATAATTTCAAACGTGACGTGACCGGAATGTCAGTTGTTTCAACTCGCTTCAGTTTGTATAAATTTGGTACATACGGAACGTTTTAGTGATCTTTCCGAAAGTGCGATTCATATTTCTCTGCAATTCATCGATAGAACAGTAAATTTGATCGCACGAGCTGCATTGTGATTTCGATGAGGTCATGCGGTGTGTAGTGGGAGAAAAATCATCCTCGAGTAGTGTGGGGGTGGGTAAATCTCACCCTCCGCTAGTCTATCGTTCCCATCGGGGGATATTTCCCTATCACACCCACACCACACGAGGCTAATAAGAGTCTTCAAAGACCTTCACTTGGTGAATCCGAAAGAGCTGCGCAGTTCTGTCATAGTTAACTTGTTTCATTATGGGTATTGACCGACGGGCAAGTTGCCTCCCCTTAATTCCGCCAATTTGCCAGTCTTGGACGAGACGTTCAAACCAAATATCATAACTTACACGTGGCCACCCTTCCATGCTCATGTGATTGTGTGAACGCTATTTATAAAAGTCGGCAGAGATTTACAACCAACGGATTAATTAGCCTTAGATTACAACCCATCAAAAACTTATTAGATATTTTTGATAATTATTTGCTGTGTAAATATCAATTACTCACAGAATTCCATATCAATTCTGCAAGTTAATAAGTGTGTTAGTCACCACAAAGTAGATATTCTGTTTTTCAGACAATATGTTTGTAAAATTGCATGTGGGCGGGCGTTTTTTTTTTTATTTTATTTTTTTATTTTGAGAATTATTTTTTTGCCATCAGAAGTTCATGTTCTTGGTTTTTTTATGTCTTAGGCATCATAATCTACAGAATAGCACGGATGGTGGTGAATTTCGTCCCTTGATTGCAAGAAGGCTTTGCAATGCTAAAGCATTGCAAAACCTTCTTTGCACTCAAGTGCCAGATTTATCAATTTTCTTAACTTGGGTAAATGATCAGACATGAATTATTTAATTTTTAATTCTTTAGGTTCGCCTTGGTTATAAAAAGAGAGCATACAGTAGCCAAAAGGACCATGCGGGTGAACTTGAGAAACAGATTTTTAACTTTTTTAGGCCTTAACACTACTTTATCTTAATACTAGAAATCTGTAGGCTTAGAAGGATCAGAGCGTGACTGTCAGGACACCTGAGGCCCCGTAAGGCCTGGGCTGACGTGGGGTTATTTAGTCCCGCTGATGAAATTGCGGGAAAATTAGACCGACGTGGAGAGTCGGAATCCTAGTGCCGCGAACTCCTCGCTGGGAGCTGAGTTCGACCGGCGCTGTGATTTCGTTTCTTCTCTGCCATATTGGCTAAGATAGGTTCGATTTCCGTTAGGTGTGATTCCTGATCACTTCAGTCTGTGTAATGGAAAGAATGATTTAAAGTAACAACGATTCTTTTATTTACACATAAAAATAAAGCCGTTTCAATATTCGATTCTTTTCACAGAAAATGGGTCGCTAGGGTTAAACAATTCTCAACAATTATATAGCCATTCTATAGCCCTGTACTGGCACTATAGTCTACACACTGGAAATGTTACTACCGTGAGCTCGCCATAAGAGCTTCACAAATCTGAAATTATATTACGGAGAGCTCGCCATAAGAGCTTCACAAATCTGAAATGTTATTACCGTGAGCTCGCCATAAGAGCTTCACCCGCTTAGGCTCAAATGTCAACGCCTGTGCCTAACTGTACCTCTGGCTGCCGGAGGGTTCCGACTAGCAATGTTTGTCATCTATAAAGCCACCGTACTTCTGATTTGGGTCAGATATTGTCTACTCATACCTCATGTGCCCTTTGAAAGTCCTCCGTGAAAGTCCTATTGAAATGTTCACTGTTCCTTGTTGAATTCACGATTCACAAATGCCCCTTTTTGTGCTAGGGCGAAATTATCACTCACACCTATCTCCAGTCTGTATTACGATGCTTCGACAGCAAAACAAACTACTCCCAACGCAATCAGTCTGACGCTTCAAAGGGTTAATACGCACAATACAATTAACCTGCACTTCTGACTATTGCAGGCTGATACCTGCTACTCGACAATTTAATCTTTAACGTTTCACCTTGGGTTTTCCTTCTCAACGAATTTGGCACTGTAGCCGCCTATCAACCTTAAGCTAAATCAATCGTGGAATGCCCTGTCTGGCGATTCCAGCCGTTTCAGGGTCCTGTGATCGAAGGTACCCCTATGCCAGGAAACAGAGTCCGCCTGCCCTAGACTTCACCAACGTGTGTGTGACCCCAAGTGTGTATCTAATGCTCTGCTCTTCAAGGTATATATACTTTTTACCCTAAACTGTCAGGTGGACAGACGCTCATCTGTCCATCTGCCAAAACGGTGGGAGATGACGTATATCGAGGCAGAATCAATACAAGTTATCTCGCGCGTGACTTAACGGTGATTTCACTTGTCGAGAGAACCGATTCGTTCCTGGCACTCATTGCTATACTAATGATCAGGTGACGACACGACAGACATTTCTATCTTTTAGAATCTCGTTTCTCAATTGGCCGTGACGATATCCTGCACCAACCGATTATGTCTCGTAAGACTCGCGACTACTGTATAACTTAAATGAGATTAGACCTTATCTAACATACCGTTTCTCCCTGGGTCCCTGCCCTGAAGCTGCATATACACCACGTGTGTTTCTTCCATGCCCAGCTTCACAGAGAAGTGAAATTGACGTAGGTTTTTCGCCTTGATGCGGAATATCTTTTGAACTTACAATATATTTATATATGAGGCCCCAAGCCCCTATATTTAGGCTGGCTTTGCTCTGACAGTGACGAAAATACAATGTTATGGTTCTGTAATATGACGCCCGATCATATTCTCAGTCCAAGATTCTATTCCAGGCGCGTAGCCAGGATTTCTTTTGAGGGGGGGGGGGGGGGGGTGCGCAGTGGGAATGAATAGTCGCCCGTTCGCCATGGCGGAGAAAGTATTAACCCTTTACCCAACGTAACGTCCAAAACCGGCCAGCGCTATTCTCAAAAATCGCCAATTAATTTTCATTATATTTTCATTTTTTGTCTCAAAAACATAGGTTATGACCCCTCATTGGAACGAGATCGTCGAGCTCGTTCCATTGAGGGGTCATAACCCATGTTTTTGAGGCAAAAAATTAGTTATTCAAAATATTTTTTTTTTGCACGTGTCGTCTGCTTTTCATGTTAGGTAAAGGGTTAAGAAATGAGTATCAAATGGAGCTCTGTGGTGGTATCTGGAAAAATATGTTAAATTTTAGGATGCAAATTATAAACACTTTTGCATGTCAAAAATTGCTTACAAAATAGATTGCTAAAGTGTTTTGGCATATTTTATTTTAAGGATATTATACTTTTAATTAGAGTATATCTAGTGTTTTTGAGTGGATACCGAAAATTGTCTCATGAGTGACCGAGACAAATGTTTATTTTTCGCGAGTGCTTGCGCGAGCGAAAATCACCATTTGTTTCAGTCACAAATGAGATACTTTTCGGTATTCACTCAAAAACACTAGATTTTCTTTTTATTATACGCTTTCTATAAGAATTTGATAATTCCACTCGTTTCAACCTTCAATTGATGCATGAAAGTAAACAGCGCATTGAATCACTGATACCCGGAAGTGATTTGATTGATACTCAGAACAGATAGCGTCTTGTGATTTGATTCATTTTGCGGGTTTCTAGTTCAAACATGTACCAAACCAAAGGACGTACCAAACCAAAAACTTATATTACGGACTTTCAAGCCATATTTGGACTAGCGGTTCCATGGATTAATTCAAGGTGAATGCGTGTTGAATTATTGCTGGAAATGATTGGTGTCCACTCAAAAACACTAGATTTTCTTTTCATTATACGTTTTTAGAACAAATTGATCATTTCCAGTGATAATTTGACTAGTATTCATCTTGAAATGATGCTTTGAAAGCCGCCATTTTGATTGATACCGTAAAAGTGAAAATTTCTGTATCTTCACAGTGGGGGAAACGATTTCTATCTTTCCGCAAGTTGATCGATAAGCTATCGTTTAGCGTATAATGTATCTAATTATTATGTTAATATGTAATTCTGGCGGAAATTAAATTGGAAATTACTGGACGCAGTGGGAGGGCCCTGGGTGATGAGAAAAAAGAGACTTCTTTATTTTTACCAACGCATGAGACTCTTACATCGCGTCCACTGTTTTATACTCGAAATTTCCAAGGATTGTCCACACACGCGCTACTGTATTCTGGGAATGGTTGGACTGAGGCTCGGCCCGGGTTGGCTGAGTTGGGTGAATCTGAGCTCGACCGTGCTCGTGTTCGCTCGAACCAGCTGGTTTGGACTGGTTTGCGGCCCAACGGCACGCGAAATCGGTGGGTTGGGGTCCGACCTGGGTTGGCTGGTTGAGTGAATGCGAGCACGACAGGGTCCGTGTACGCTCGGCCCAGATGGTTTGGGTTTGTTTTTGGCTCGACTGACTTCTGGTTGTGGTATTGCATTCTGCTATACGATTGTCAATGGGATTGCCAGGAGTCACCAAGAAGGACGTCGCGATTATGTCCTATCTGATTCGGGAGAATGATTCTGTTAACATTCCTACCTCTAGTTGGATTTGAATTTTGACCCATGTATTTATATCCCTAACTCGGAAAGTGGCGCGCTTTGTGGACAATCCACCCACCTCTATTGCTTCAATGCGGGCTACTTGAACTAGTACTACTATCATATATCTTTGTTGCTTTTGTATTTTCTTCTTCTTTTCTTTGTATTAACATTAACATTCTCTCTCTCTCTCTCTCTCTCTCTCTCTCTCTCTCTCCCTCTCTCTCTCTCTCTCTCTCTCTCTCTCTCTCTCTCTCTCTCTCTCTCTCTCTTAAACCTGTATTTCCAATAGATACTAGAACAAACACATAGTGACCCAGCTCCTTGACAAACTTAATGATCTGTTTGTAATAAATGCGAATGTCTGTATCTATATCTCTCTCTGTCTCTCTATCCAGCTTTGTTCCGGGTGAACTCCTCCGTTTCTCGACCGATCGATCTCAAATTTTGTACACGGGGGTAATTCGTCCCTGCGAGTAACATGGGATGGGTGCCGTGCCCGTGCGAGGTGACCTTGACCTTGAAATAGATGGCATTGAACTTTTATTTCGAAAACGGCTGGGCCGATCGGGCTAAAATTTCATATGTGTGGGTACACTGGCCCATCGATCATTTTTACTTTATCGGGGTGCCCGTACGGGGTGACTTTGACCTTGAAATTGGTGACCCTGCCCTTTTATTTCGAAAACGGCTGGCCCGATCGGGCTTAAATTTCATATGTGCGGGTATATTGACCCATCGATCATTTTGACTTTATCGTGGTGTCCGTGCGGTGTGACCTTGACCTTGAAATTGGTGACCTTGACCTTTTAATTCGAAAACGGCTGGGCCGATTGGGCTGAAATTTCATATGTGCGGGTATATTGACTCATCGATCATTTTGACTTTATCGGGGTGCCTGTGCGGGGTGCCCGTGCGGGGTGACCTTGACCTTGAAATTGGTGATTTTGTCCCTCTATTTCGAAAACGGCTGATATAACCATCTTCTTCCGTGCAACGCCGGGTAACACCCGCTAGTATTATATATATATGGAAATGACAACAATAAGCCTATGGCTTACTGTCGAATCCAATCCACATACTATTGTACATTACTACCTGATACTATTGGAAATGAATTTGTTTAAACCTAATTCTAGCGGAAATTAAATAGCGATAACCTCAGTGTAACATATAGGGCCTGTAACACCAGGGCCATACCAATAATTTCTGTAAAAGGCCTTGGCAATATGACAGTTTTTTTTTAAAAGCCGGGTTATAAAAATGTATCATTGTAATGCCAAGGCGTTTCGCAGAAGCTTATTTATTTATTTATTTTTTATTTAATTTATTCATTTATTATTTTTTATTTATTTTTATTTATTTATTTATTTATTTATTTATTTATTTATTTATTTATTTATTTATTTATTTATTTATTTATTTAATGGTGTTTTAGGTCACATATATCTGCACAATGGCTAACCATGACCGTGACAGTTTTACGGGTGGAGGAAGCCGGAGTATCCGGAGAGAACCACTGAGCAACGGCGAGCAACTGTCAGCTCCCCCAGCATACCAACTCCACACAAGCAGGGTTAGCATTGGTTGAAGACAAGTGCACCATCGACGTGCAGCACGCCTTAGTATACAGCGTCACCGTGCCCCCACGTGGGCAATGGGGGTGAAGTGTCTTGCCCAAGGACACTACGCTGTTGCCGCAGGTGGGCTTCGCGCCGAGGTCCCCTCGGCTTGCAGCCTGCACCTTTACCAAGCCACCGGCCCTCTCACAGAAGCTACATGCAAACGAGAACATTTATGTTTAAAAACAACTTAGCCCGATACAAACAAATTATCATGATAATGTGCATGTCCTGTGATTTGTATCAGATTCGAGGTGTTGTCCAGAATGGGATCTCAACGAGCCGGCATTGCCGGCGAGTTGTGATCCCATTCTGGGCACCACCTCGAATCTGATAGAAATCACAGGACATGCACATTATCATGATAATTCATTAATCTAACAATTCTGTCACATAAACAGATTAAATCTTAAATTTTTAATACAGTTTTGGGACATAATGTTGGGCGAGAAAAAGTTTTTAAAAACCCATATTTTATGGAACAGTACTGTTGTGCTCTTTGGAAAACAATGAGTAACGCGGTCACCGCAAATTTTCAGAATTGCGTTGTAAAATTATTCATTCTCAGTGTCACTTCTTATGATGATACGCTTGAATTTACAAGTGTGCAATATTTAATTGTGCAGTTTCTATTTATTGTGGGGGAAGGGGGGGGGGGGGGACATTTGCTATTAACAGTTCTGTCGCTAATTGTAAGGAATTTTGTTTTGTTTTGTAAGCGATCGGCTGAATCGATCACCGAAACGCACATAGAATGTATTCATGCGCCTGTTATGCTAGCCCGTTGCGTTCCCGGAAACGAGTCGTCAATATGATACGGAATCGGAACACATTATGCGATACGTGCCATTTCTCGTGGTTTTCAAGCCAAAATTAATTTGATTGTTAGATAAATCGTACTCTCTGTGGCTAAGCCACAGAGAGAACGATGTATCGGAGTAAGAGAGGTCGCCCCATTTTATCAAAAGTTTTAAATAACAAATGGGAGATAGTCCGTCAAGTGGAACTCCAAATCTGTGGGGAGGCGCTTTCGTACCCGTCGCACCTCCCCTGACTACACGCCTGTATTCTCATCCCAGAATTTGATTATATTTATTCGATCGCCTGAACCAGACCTTAACGTTAAGTGTAATGTGCACGAATTCAATTCATATACAGGGGAGCTCACTTAATTGGGCATCTCTTTACTGAATAACCCCGTTAATTGAATATAACTCCAAATACCAAATCATTTACAATACCTTCAGAACAAATATGACAAAGGATGTCGTCTACTTTCGCCTACAGTGCACTTTCGCCTACAACATTATCAGATAAAAGAGTAGGCGAAAATGCACTAATTAGGGTATAGGGATTAGTAGCTAATGACCCACAATAAATGGACTGACCGACCATTCATTCCCAGCATTTTCTTTTTTTTCTTTTGTCATGTGTTTGTTTTTTTCTTATGTTATGTGCAAGGTAGTTGTTTTAGCTGAGGCCATGAAGACAAATACTGATTTATTTTTAAAAGCACAAATCAAGTTATCAGCAGCTGAAAATGAAATGGCAGCAGTAAGAGCAGTACAAGAGTCATTTCCCAATTGTGACACACGAGGCTGCTTTTTTCACTACACACAGTCTATACGGAAAAAGGTTCAGAAATTGGAAATGGTTAACCAGTACCGGGACAACGTGGGAGTGCATAAATGGGTGCGTCGTGCACCTGCACTGCCATTGTTACCAATTCAACAAGTTCAAGATGTGTGGATTGAAGTGATGGGTGAGTCACCAGATGTAGTGCAGGCAACGACATTCAATGACTATATGGTGCAGAATTGGGTTGATGAGGAGGCTCGTTTTCCTCCGGCAGTTTGAAACCACCGCAGTAACATTGGTCCGCGAACTAATAAGCATCCTGAGGGATGGCACTGCCACCTAAATAAGACTGTCCAACGTGCTCACCCCAACATATTTGCCTTTGTGAATGTAATACAAAAACTTGAGAAAACACAGAGAAACAAACTCCGCCAGTATATGCATGGTGCACGCCCTCCTCCACGAAAACGGCAATACCGTGAACTTGACCAGAGACTTCAAAGTCTCAAAGATCAGTTATCTTCATTGTTAAAGTCACCTGTGCAGTTTCGTGATGCAGCTGGCCAACTGGTAGCATTGGGATGTTAGCTTAATGGATTCTTGTAAGAACAAGTTTAGAACATCATATACAATGTGGATTTGTTATTTGTCAATAAAACCTTGCAAATATGAATATTATTGGAACCGGCTCAGTGAGCCGGTTCCAATAATACTCATATTTGTATGTTTTTGTGTTGTATGTTTTTATTGAGACTAGAGAAAGAGAGAGAAAAAAAGAGAGAGAGAGAGAGAGAGAGAGAGAGAGAGAGAGAGAGAGAGAGAGAGAGAGAGGGGGGAGGGATAAATTGTATCGATATTTGTCAATAAAACCTATGAATATGGATATTATTGGAACCTCTCCCCCCCCCCCGCCCCCCTCTCTCCTCTCTCTCTCTCTCTTCTCTCTCTCTCTCTCTCTCTCAATCACCAAACGGTCAGTCGATTTTATTGTGGGTAAAGCAGGTAATTAGCTACTAATCCTTATACCTTAGTTATTGCACTTTCGCCTACACTTTTACCTGATAATTTTTGTAGGCGAATGTGCACTGCAGGCGAAAGTATACTGAACCTGACAAAGTAATTAATTGCATATAGGCAGTATTCCCGATGACACGATTTTTTTTTCAGCCAAGTGGAATTTTTTTCGTTGTCAGATGAATTTGTTTGGTGCCAAATGGAGGTTTTTTGTGCCAAATTAGTGTGTAAGTGTAAATGAGAACAAATTAACCATGTATCGTCCTTTGAGTCTAACAAGGAGACCTCTGCAAGGCTAAAGCATAAAAGCTAAATGCTTGAGATATGTTTCTGAGACAAAAAAAAAGATTTTCGCTAAATCATACTAGTCTTTCTGACAGTACGTCGGTTAAAGGGTCAAACGAATGGATATGAAAAACTATTAGCCGTTATGCAAACATATATGACCTTAAACACCAATAAATAAATAACCTGAAGCAAACCATTTTTTCGTCTAATATAGTCATCACTAATGACTAATAATAGTCATCACTATAGAGAGTGGTGGTCGAGTACATACGTGCGCTGGTCTCTCAAGCTAGAGGTCCCAGGATCGACCCTCGGTCAGGGATAGTTCTCGAGGTGTCCGAACACTCTCTGGCAGAGTCAGTTGTGGAATTGAGGCTGTCACAGCGTTCCGTTTTATCGTGTGGGGACGTAAATTGTCCGTCCTCTGTGCGGAGAGAGACACACTCAGTTCGGGCAAAAGATCCCTTCCTAGTATTCGAGAAGAGGAAGGCCACGAAGTTGCCGCTACGAAGGTCATACCACACACCTTCGCCATTGGGCCAAGGAGAGGCGTTAATATAAGTTGCGTAATTTGCGCGCCAATCCTTGTAAAACAAATAAGATTAACCCTTTACCCAACAAATCGGCCACATCCGCCCGCATAATATGCAAATTCAGTAGCCGAAAAAATATTATTTATCAAAAAATATTTCAACAAAACCATGTCACGTGACCCCTCTTCGGAACGAGCTCATCGAGCTCGTTCCAATAAGGGGTCACATGATATGGTTTTGCTGCAATTTTTTTAATAATTTTAAAAAATTACATTTAAAATAATAAATTTTGATATCGTCTGCGTTGGGTAAAGAGCTAAAAGACACTAATGACCTGTTAAATGACAAAATTTATTTTCTTTTTCAGTTGGATCTCTTCCAGATATGGTCAAACCAAATTCAGATTGCACACAAGCTGTTGTGGCAATAGAAGGAGAACCTTATCCCAAAGGAGGGTCGATGATAGATCCCGAAGGAGCAATAGGAATAATAAACTTCGATGCAAATGTTGAACCAAAGTTCTCATATACACATCTTGACTTTAAGAGTTATAACTCAAGGTAGGGATTACAGTTAACTCATCCTGTTTGGTTGTGGCGTTATTATTTGTTTTTTGTTTATCTTTTGTGACGTTGCAATTACATGGTCAGAACTCTTGAGAAGATCTGCCAGTGCTTTATAAACGCGTTGGTGTTTAGTAAAAAAAATGGTTCGCTTCAGGCTACATGCAATAGGAAAATAAGGTCGTATATACAGTACGTGGAGAGTGGATTGTAACTAAATCATCCAAGGAGTGGAGCTGACACCCAAAGTATTATTTTCATATCCTGGACATGTGGACAAAAACACAAGCAATGTTTCAGCCAATGGACCTCCGGGTATAACCCGGAGGTCCATTGGCTGGGACTTTGCTTGTGCTTGTTATGCTTAGCAACAAATTTACAATTATTACTTGAGTGGAATCTCCACTCTGTGGGAGATTAAGTGATAATACACTCTCCATGTACTGTATGTATATATGTATATGTGTATATATGTATGCATTTCTGACGCGACTTCTCCTCTAATACAAAACTAACAAGGCCAAATAATTTTAAAAGTAGTAGAATGACTTAACAAACCCATACAACTCTCACAGTAAAATCGTCCCGTTAACGTGTATACCTTTTTATCTGATAACCATAGAGTATAACAACCGTTGTATATACTTGAAGTATATACAACGGGTGTCGTATATAATTATAATTTATGCGAACGACCTCTGACCTCTTTCAATTCCATTTTCATTCATTCATTCATGAAACATCGTTATATCACAGGGCAGGTTTTAATTGTACGCTTATTGCACTTTGTCAAAATCCTCTGATGGTGTCATTTCTTATTTATTTTGCTTCAATAAAGGCAACCTAAAATTTTGCTTCAAAACATTGTAGAAATTACTTGAATGTTAATAGTAATTAGTATGCGGCGACTGCGAACTATTTATAGTCACGGCCTCGATCAAAAGTACTCGCGGAACTGCGCTAATTAAAAGTTCGTCTGCTCTACCTGAAAAAAAAAACACTTCGTAAAAATTGTAAACAAACGCAAAATTATTTGTTATATTGGAACTACAGCATAAAACACGGAAGAAAACTGGAACTATGTCAAAAAAAGAATAACTCTACTGAAACACCGTTTTGTTACTGTTAATAAAATAGTTGAAATTTATTTTGTTCCAGCGCAGTTACATGATGCAAGAAGTGCAATCGCACTTTACAATCGCCGTCATCGATTTTGTAATGTAAGGGACACAACTCTATGCGTCTTATCCTATTTCTTTTGTCTCGTAGACTGGTTTTCTTTGGAGGCCCGTGGGAAGCATATATAAGTCGGGTAGACGCACGAGACGGGTGTCTGTTTGTTATCAGAAAAAAACAATAAACATATAGTGTGTTTTTATATCTGTGTTATACAACTCGTTGAAATATGGTTTATTTTTTCTCGGCGAAGCCTCGAAAAAATAAACCATATTTCAACTCGTTGTATAACACAGATATAAAAACACACTATATGTTTATTGTCTATGTCTTTTTTTTATAACACTTTCCTACCTCTCTAAACTTCTTTCTCATTTCTCCCGTCTCTCATCTTCGGTACCTACATACTACACATATTTATACAAACTATATTTACTTACCTATTATATATTACATATGTGTGTACATGTATGTATTTATGTATGTATATACTATATTTCACTTTTTCCAGAATAATAATAAAAATAAGGTCGTTCAGCCATTCAAAGTTTATTATGTTTTTCTTTTTTGTCTCAGAAACATACGTTATGGTCCTTCTTGCAATGCGCATCCATGACTTACGTCGTCATGAAGTTATCTCCCCTGAAATTATTAGACGGGCGAGGAAGATCCAATTAAGAAGCATGTATTTGCAGAGAAGATACTTTTATAACAATGGAAAATAAAGCGAAGTTTCCCTTTGTTACTTTTAATAAACGAAAACAACAGACAGCTCTCTGAGATGTCTGTTGTTTTCGTTTATTAAAAGTGTAAAAGTGTAAAAGGAAACTTAGCTTTTTATGGCAAGCTAATTAAAAACAGTTAAGTGACTGCCTACTTTGGCTCTTGGTTTAGCGAATGTGTTTTTACAGTAAATTGCAAGTTTTTATTCTTCACGGGAAACAAATTAGCAAATCTTCCGAGACTGTTATATAAAAGAAAAGTATAGTGTATGTATTTTAGGTACGCGGACATTTCCCCGGGCGGAATTAACCCAGCCTTCAGTTGTAGGACATTACCTTAGCGGACACTCTGTTTTTTAAGGGAAATTTCGCCAGCATATTTTTTTGTTTACTTTTTTTAATTAAATAATCTATTTGAAAGGTGGTTTTCTTTGATTTTTGTGCATTTTTTATGCGTTTTTATAACAATTCCAAATGTACAGATCTCTGTGTTGGATGTTTACCTTGTTTTATAACAATTACAAACGGCTTTGTAATGACTGCCTATCTTTCGCGCCCACTGATATGTAGTGATTAGAAAACAATTCCAAATGTACAGATCTATGTGTTGGATGTTTGCCTTGTATTTATAGCAATTAGAACAAACAAAATTAAATAATTGATTCTCAGGAATTTGTTTTTATTACAAATGAGGAGGAGGGGGGGGGGGGTTGGGGGGCTTTATTTTTATTTTTTATTCATGGTGGAATGGTCGACGATCCCTAAAATCAGTTGTGAGAGCCTAAAATTAAATACTAGAGCTTCCTTGTTGATTTCACTGATTCTTTTTTGCAACAGTGATCAAACAACACAAAATCAATTTTGAAATGGAGGTAAAAACTAATGAGTCTTTTTTAACAGGTTGAGTGCTGGAAGCCTCAATCAGGCCTTTAAAAAAATTTAGGGTACCAGTGCAAAAACCAACATTTTCCTAACCCATGTTTTGTATTCAGTCAAACGTAATTAATAGTTCGTTCATACAAATTTGTTCTAATACAAATTTTTGGAGAGTGTCTGTTGGCACTCTCCAATAATTTGTAATAAAACAATTTTTGGTGAACAAATTCAAACCACCAAAACTAATCTAGTCCTCATTTTATATTTATTTATTGGTGTTTAAGGTCACATATTTATGCACAATGGCTAATCATGACCGTGACAGTTTTACGGGTGGAGGAAGCCGGAGTACCCGGAGAGAACCACCGAGCAACGACGAGCAGCTGCCAGCTCCCCAACATCGTAACTCCGCACTGCAGCACAGGCAGGGTTAGATTGGTTGAAGACATGCACACCATCGACGTGCAGTACGCCATAGTACACGGCGTCATTGTGCCCCCACACGGGCAATGGAGATGAAGTGTCTTGCCCAAGGACACAACGTGGTTGCCGCAGGTGGGATTCGAACCGAGGACCTCTCGGCTTGCAGCCTGCAACTCTACCTACTGAGCCACCGCGCTCCCATCTAGTCCTCAAACAGTTAAAAAAATATTTATTTTGTACATACATATGAGAATCGTGTCCCATTTCGCGAAGAGAATAACAATTCTGTATCAATGTATACGACATATTGCGTTGAAAATCGCGATGTAATACCGCTAAAATCACACCCTATGATAGTTTTATACATTTTGAATTTTGCCTCCGAAATAAATATGACGAAGGTGGGTCAAAAAAATGAATGCGCCGGTGCCTGGGAATCAAAAGATTAATAATCTTCAGCCTTACAACTGCTTTGTTATGACTGCCTTTCTTTCGCGCTGAACGCTATGAAGTGAGTAGAATTACTCATTCTGTATACCGCCGGCATTGTCGCACCAACTTGTATGAGTTAAGTAACAAGAGCTCACATATCGCTGAAGCAATACAGTGTCCCCTACCGGACTAATAATTATACAAATATTATAACCTAGATGTGATCAGCATGAATTCCGTTGAAGCGTTTCCAAAAAAGTCCGGAAAACTGATATTTTGGCGCTTTTCCACATTTCCAAGGGCCATAACTCACACAAGAATAATGCAATCAGCATGAAACTCAAACTTCATCTGTAAGTCATCGTTCTCTAGTAGGTTACCCAGAATGAAACCATTCGATTGACGGAAGCATTTCCAAAAATGTCCGGAAAACTAAAGTGTGACTAACAGACAGACAGACAGACTGACGGATGGACAGAGTGCAAATGCGACTTGATCTGTAATTCATCGTTCTATAGTAGGTTACCAAAAATGAAATCATTCCGTTGAAGCGTTTCCAAAAAAACGTCCGGAAAACTGATATTTTGGCGCTTTTCCATATTTCCAAGGGCCATACTCACACAAGAATAATGCAATCAGCATGAAACTCGAACTTGATCTGTAAGTCATCGTTCTATAGTAGGTTACCAAAAATGAAATCATTCAGTTGAAGCGTTTCCAACAAAAGTCCGGAAAACTGATATTTTGGCGATTTTTCATATTTCCAAGGGCCATAACTCACACAAGAATAATGCAATCAGCATGAAACTTATACTTGGTCTGTAAGTCATCGTTCTATAGTAGTTTACCAAAACTGAAATCATTCCGTTGAAGCGTTTCCAGAAAAGTCAGGAAAACTGATATTTTGGCGCTTTTCCATATTTCCAAGTGCCATAACTCACACAAGAATAATGCAATCAGCATGAAACTCAAACTTGATCTGTAAGTCATCGTTCTATAATAGGTTTCCAAACAAAAAATCATTCGGTTGAAGCATTTCCAAAAAAAGTCGGGAAAACTAAATGTGACAGACTGACAGACTGACGGACTGACAGACTGACGGATGGACAGAGTAAAAACCTATAGTCCCCTCCGGCGATGCCGGTAGGGGTCTAAAAGGATATAAATGATGACGCATGTGTCTTAAATATTATCTATACAAAACTCAAATATCTCACACGCTAATAGAAGCAGCCATTAACAAAATATAACTCCCGTGGGAACCCCGGGAAGTGAAGCAGTGCTTGTTTACTGTGGTAAACAAGCTCTGTTTCACTGGTAAAATAGGACCCAGTCACTAATGCTTGGGGTGCAAGTCCTCTAAAATAGGCAACATGGGGTATAAACGATTGACTGACCTTGACTTTATCTCCATGTTGTGGTCATGATTAGCCATTGTGCAGAAGTATGTGACCTTAAACAACAATAAATAAATAATAACAAAATATAATTAGGTAACAATATTATAAATAGTAAATAAACTTAGTGCACCTATTCATAAACCATTCATGGATAAATTAAACATAATCCAGTAGAACGCTCGAAGCGTTAATCAGAAAAACTCGCAAATGTCACATTATTAAAAAAAAATAAGGACATAATTGGAGTTAGAGAAACATGGCTAAAAAAAGCAAAAAATTCTCGTTAACCCTTTACCTAACATGAAAAGCAGACGACACTTGCAAAACAAATTCTTGAATAACTATTTTTTTTCATTTTTTGTCTCAAAAACATAGGTTATGACCCCTGGTTGGAACGAGCTCGACGAGCTCGTTCCAACGAGGGGTCATAACCTATGTTTTTGAGACAAAAAATGAAAAAATAAAGAAAATTAATTGGAGATTTTTGAGAATAGCGCTGGCCGGTTTTGGCCGTTACGTTGGGTAAAGGGTTAAGTGGGTTCGGCATTATTAGAAGAGATTGCCCCGCCGAAAACGGTGGCGGGGTTGATCTGCCAATAAGGTAGGAAACTAAGTACAAAACAATACCAAGTGACCACCTCAATGCTGAAGTGACTGCATCTAAAATTGAGCTGAACCACAAACATGTGGCCGTCATCTCATATTTTAACAAACCGCGAGCAACAGTAGAGAGCAAAGTATTTGAATTCTTTACAAAAATACAAGCACTGCATATTCTTGGGAGACTTGATTCCAAACACCAGGTATTCGGTTGTCAAAGAACTGAGCCTAATGGCGATGCCCGTTTCAACATCATTCAAGAACTCGATCCATTCGTGATAAATGTCGATCAAGACGTACCATTGTAAACAACAACACACTCCGTCAATCAGATATCCGAGATCTGTTTATCACCAAACAATCAATAACCAAGGAAATGCACGACATATTTGTTGGGGACGATGATCTAAGCGCTAGTTCACGCCACTCGGAAATGTATTACAGGGCCCACAAGGTACCCTCCCATGAACAGGAAGAACATATCAAACATTGACTGGGACCTCTTTAGAAAGATTATTGAAGTAAAAATAAATGCAAACTAGAGAAACAGAATTTACTACATCCAGTAAATTCAAGCCTGTGTGAAAAGGGTTAAAGTAACAGGAAAAACTATATAGAAAGAGAATTTATGGAATCTTTATTTTCGGAAGTAAAACATTTTTTAGCAAATCAGAAATGGATTTTCGTTAACAGTATTTACAGATATTCATACAGGAATCAGAACAATTTTTATAAGAAACCAGAAAAGTCATATATGTGCACACTATTTAAAGGATTCGATCATGGAATCCGAAATTGACATTACTGGCTCTGCCACTAATTTGAATGATGAGATGCATGTATAATCTTCAGAATTGCATGAATTGTTATAAAATGCATTTCCTAATGGTGCTGAAAAATATGCACTTAATCACCTCCATTGACCACATTGGGGTGGACCACATTTTGAACCTCCAGCAAGTTTCAACTCATTCGGTGTAGGTCCCATGTCTATAAGCCATAGCAAGCCTGAAGTATGAGCGTAAAACATTTTAACAAAATCGACTCCAACAACTCCGGATCTTCCATATTTGTAGATTACAGCAAATATTCGTATTGGCTAGAATATGTTAAGCCACACCCAATTTGTTTACGTAAAAATGTTTGTATGGACTTTGGGAATGCAATAGGGGGTTTAAAATGTGATTTTCATCAATTCTGAAAAATACACTCAATGACTCCTAGGTGACCTCCGTGACCTTGACTCATATTTTGAACCGCTGTCGAATATCGACTTATTTGGCGTTAGTCCCAGGTCCATTCGTCATACCATGCTTGAGATATGAGCATGACCCACTTTCAAAAATTTGGACCACGCCCACTTTTTATGTGAAAATGTATGTATGGACTTCGGAAATGCTTTTGGGTGTCAACAAATGTGATTTCCAACAATTCTGAAAAATGCACTCAATGACCTCTAGGTGACCTCTGGGACCTTGAGTCATATTTTGAATCTCTATCGAGTGTCGACTCATTTGGTGTTGGTCCCAGGTCTATGCATCATACCATGCTTGAGATATGAGCACGACCCACTTTCAAAGATTTTGACCATACCCACTTGTTTCAAGTAAAAAAATGCAGGCATGAAGTTTGGGAATGCATTAGAGGGTTAAACAATGTGATTTCCTGCCATTCTGAAAAATGCACTCAATGACTCCTAGGTGACTTCCGTGACCTTGACCCATATTTTGAACCTTCACCGAGTGTCGACTCATTTGGTGTTAGTCCCAAGTCCCTTCGTCATACAATGCTTGAAATATGAGCGTGACCCACTTTCAAAAAATTTGGCCACGCCCATTTTTTTCGTATAAAATGAATGTATGGACTTCAGGATTGCTTTAGGAGGTCAAAAAAATGTGATTTCCAGCAATTCTGAAAATGCACTCAATGACGTCTAGGCGACCTCCGTGACCTAGACCCATATTTTGAACCTCCATCGAGTGTCGACTCATTTGGTGTTGGTCCCAGGTCCATAGGTCATACCACGCCTGAGATATGGGCGTGACCCACTTTCAAAACACCCCCACAGAGACCCCTAATGCCCCATGAACCTGAAAAACATTAGGTGCCGAGAACTTGTGACTCTCTGTCAGTATGCCAAAAATCAACGAGATTGGGCAATTGGTTTTCGAGGTATCTTGCCGTCAAAAAAATAATCAGAAGAAGAAGAAGAAGAAGAAGAAAAGAAGAAGAAGAAGAAGAAGAAGAAGAAGAAAAAAAAAACAAAAAAAAAGAAAAAGAAACAGTACAAAAACAATAGACTGTGTGTTTCACAACCCAACCAACACTTCAAACAATTAAACAAAATAGGAAGGCTTTCTGCGCTTAACTGTCAGAAAATGATCAAATAAAAAAGCACAACTGAAAACCGCGTACAATCGCCTACACGGAGAAGTAAAAAATGCTATAGCTAACGACAATCGCGTGAAATGGGAAAAGGCAACAGAAAATCTAAATGGGCTGAAAGAACCTAAGAGGTTCTGCGATACATTTAAAACTATTATTGGACAAAATAATGCGCTAAAGATTAGCGACAGAATTATGGCCAACGCCAACAAGAATGGGACAGATTTGACAACGATTCTCAAAGGAAAAGTAAATAAATTTGTCCAAGATAACAACTCAACAACGCGAGGTGTTATGGGAAGTAAAACAGGCACACCACATGGATCGGTTTTAAGCCCACTTCTTTTCATAATATATGTGATTGACATAGAAAAAGTAGAGGAAAACTATGTTGAAATATCGCAGTTCACAGACGACAAAGGCACGTGGACGGCCTTTATGCCCCGGAACATAATTTAAAAAACGCCTGCAGGATACCATTCGCGATCTTCAGAATTGGTTTGACGCATCAAACTCAATGCCGCCAAAACTCAAAAAGTTATGTTCTTTAAGAAGCAAAAAAACCCATCCCCAGTATTGATCTCCAGTTATACGATCACAAATTAGAAGTGTAACAGGGGATGGGGTGAACGACTCCCCCGGGCCTAGAATCCCAGCTAGCAAAGTATATGGGACCCATCTGGGTCCCATATCGACACCTATCTGGGGCCCATTTAGGCTGCACATCTGGGACCCACATGGGGTGGGCAACCGGGTTCCATGTGGGTCCCACGTGGGCAGCCCCACATATGTGCACATGGGACCTATCTGGGTCCCATTTAGGCTGCACATCTGGGACCCACATGGGGAGTGCAACCGGTTTCCATGTGGGTCCCACATGGGCAGCCCCACATATGTGCACATGGGACCCATCTGGGTCCCATACTGGCACCCACCTGGGGCCCATTTGGGCTGCACATCTGGGACCCACATGGGGAGTGCAACCGGATTCCATGTGGGTCCCATGTGGGACCCAACTGGGGACTGTGAATCCTGTGGGCTGCTGGGATTATACCCCCTCAACACTTTGCATCTTGTGAAAATGAACCTTACGCCTACCCACTCGTTAACGGGTGGTTTTGCCCCTGGGTCGTTTTGCCCCTGAGCCATCAGGGACTAATCTAGGGTTTGAGTTTGGGCACCCCTCCAGTCCAAGAGTAATATGCAGAAGGCATATCCCGAGGGCCATAAACCCGAGCGGGGGTGAGTTTTATAAATAGAATGGGTCGACTTCCCTCTAGAGCAATTTAGTGAATAAATAGCGATGTTTTTTTCTTTGTATAACTGTTCCATCAGCATTTTCATCATCTTAAATTTAGTTGACAGCCTCTTTCCATCTAATAATTGGTGACTGAATGGGTAATGTTGTACAATTATGGGGCAATTTCGTTTGGGGGCCCAAACCACTGGCGCCCAAACCCTTTTTACGGGTCCAGAAATGGCCATTTCGCACCCTCCCCCCCCCCCCCCCCCCCGTTTCATTTCAGCCCGGAGTCGTTTCGATCCGGATCATTTCACCCGTGAGTCGTTTCGACCATGCGTCATTTTGACCCTAATTCGTTTCGCCTGGGTTGTTTTGCTCCCAGTCGTTTCCAGTTGTGCACTAGGGCTTACTGAATATGAAATCTGATAGTTTGTGGAATAAAATATTATTTCTGTATGAATGTTTCTTGTTAATGGTTACTCTTTCTGAAACCAGGTATTGGCATAGGGGTAAAACGACTCAGGGTCGAAATGGACCTTGGGTGAAATGACCTGGAAGGGGGGGGGGGGGACCACACAGGGATGAAACAACTCTGGGAGAAATGACCCGGGGGAAACGACCCTGAGGCAAAACAACTCACATTCGATCACTCTATTATAACATCATTCACACATATTTGCAGTGTACTATTGTCCATATATTTACCCTCCAAATCCTGCTTAATAAGGATTACTGATGAGTCTGGATGACGTTACTTCAAGCGAAATCAGGCTAAATGCAGACAGGAAAAAAATTTTGGAGGGTGGAAAAAAATTGCTTTTCGGCTACCAGGCACACCCACCCACCCCCCGCCTGACGTCCGGAAAACAAAATTTGTGACCCCCCCCCCCTCCTCCCCCCTGTCCAAATATGCAGTTTCCATATTAACACTTCCACAGCTGGTGTCTTTAAATGGTTTGGCCCACCCATGAACACAACTGTTCCTGTGGAGAATCCATTAGCAAAGAAAGGGGATGAACACTATAAAATTTACAATCTGTTGCCTGCTGCCTGCTGGCAACAGATTGCAAATTTTAAAGTGCTCACTGTTCATATCAACAGCGTGTAATGTTTATTTTTACTGCAGGCCAAATTTAAAGGGAAAGAGTTAAAAGATACCGGCCTGCTGCTTTTTGGAGGACAGCAATTCCTTGCTGCTCAATTGGCTTAGGAAAAGATACAAAAACTCAAACATATGGCACCAAAATTCATTATTCTTTTCAGTTTACAGATCTGTATCCTGCAACATGAAGCCACACACAATTTTCAGATGAAATTTAAGAACCTCAACTTGTGTTAACTGGTAGAGTGCTGAGTAATTTTTAGGCTGTCAGAATATGTTAGCCTAAATTTGCCTTGTTGCAATATAAGAGAGAGTGTCTATAGGCACCCTCAACATTAATGATCCTAAAGCTACTTCCAAAGCCGAAACCAATAGCATTGGCATTCAGCACTTAACTAGTAGTGCCGACAGCCCAAATTTGGGCCTCACTTTGGCACCTGCATAATGCACCTCATCCGTTCAATATTCTAAGATTGTTCTTCAACAAAATGTTAAAAGTAAAACTGTTTTGTCAACTTTGATTTACCTTGTTGCCATTTATGGGAGAGTGCCTATAGGCACTCTACCATAAATGGCAGCAAGGTAAATTCAAGCTATTCAAGCAATTCAACATATTCTGATTGCCCAAAAGAATTCAGCACTCTACCAGTTAACAAGTTAATATTAAAATCAGCACAGTCACGACTCCTAAATGTACTAACAGTCCACTCAATGGAAAACAGGCCGCCAACACTGTGCATCGATGTTGGACCTTCCATATCTGTAATTCACCCTTCCAAATATTTTGTTCACATGTCCAGAGCCCACAGAAAAACTGTACTGTTTTGAAACCATGCAGGTGTGTAAATTGTAACAAAACGAATAGAGCATTTATCACGACTGTCCCATTTTTCAGCATTAGAACACTGGCACATAGTTGAAAAGAAATCCATGACACTCGGCATTTATGTCTCTCTGAAAACTCTAAGATTGAAGAGAATGAATAGAATTTATGTAAAATATGTGAGTAGGTAATAAATGAGAGTTCGAGCTCACCTGTACATGTACGTGTACATGTACATGTACATCTCCATAGGATTTAGTGTTAAAATCGTGTACGTGTACAAGATTTTAACGGTTTTTTAGGGTGAGCTCGAATTTTTTTAACACTGAATTGTATCCTAGACGCGCGTAGTTTTACGTACACGTACATGTACCGTTTTGATTGAAATCTGCGGATGACTTTTCCCCATAGGATTCAGTGTTAAATTGCGAGCAAAAAACCGTTTTGAGAGTTCGAGCTCATCGTCTTGTCGATTCTAACAATCCGCATCCGTACACGATTTTAACACTGAAACCCTATGGAGAGTGTTAAATTGCGAGCAAAAAAAAGTTTTGAGAGTTCGAACTCATCATCTTGCCGATTCTAACGATCCGTGTCCGCACGCGATTTTAACGCTAAAACCCCGTGGTGAGTGTTAAATTGCGAGCAAAAAAACGTTTTGAGAGTTCGAACTCATCATCATCTTGCCGATTTCTAACGATCCGCGTCCGTACACGATTTTAACACTGAATCCTATGGGAGGAAACTCGCTTGCGGATTTTAGGTCTGAAATCGACTGGCGTGAAGAGGTGATGTTTGAATCCGCAAACCCATTGTTGTAGCGTTTCTCGAAGTGAGACTGGCGCACGTTATTGCGAGGTGGGGGTCCTCAACGAGCACTCGATGGAAAATGTTTTGAAACGAAGAGTGTTGTCGTTGTCGGTGTGTTGGAAATTTGCGAACCCAGTCACGTCTTCCTGAAGTAAAAAAACTAACGCATGTTATCGTAATGAGTGAATGAGGTTTTTTGTTCAAAAAGAGTCGATTATGAATATAGTCTGTATTATAGACATTGATGTTTTCTGTTGATGGGACGGATAGAAATTGATTTTGAGGGTTTTTTTGTTCGAAGGGTAGTTGATCTGTAATAGATATTTGTGTTTTGCCTTGATTGAGAGATTGACTGTTTAGCGTTTGTTTAAAACACTTATCGGAATGTTTAAAACGCATTTTCCGCTCAATTAGGTTTTGAGTGGTAAAATTTTTAATATATTCATGATAGCAATCGCAGTCATCAAAAAGGATTCTCTCTTAATTCGACACTCGGTGAATTGATGTGTGAATGAATGAAGATCTTTTGACAAAATGTAAACACTACTGTCAAAATGCGTTAAATCAGAAACCGGTTTGTCATGTACTGTTTAAACGTATTTATTTTAAACTTCAGTTAACACAGTCAGTTTGAGATGTGAATATTTTCAGATTATTGTATATTATATTAAGACGGAAAGAGTTTTTTTTTATTACTTAAAACACAAAAACATAAAAATATAATTAAACATTTAATTTTGAAAAATAAATAAAAACAATTAAAACGAAAGATGTTTTTCCAGATGGATCCTAGACGCCGAGATCGAATTTTAGCCGAGTATGAACGTTCTAAGAAGAACATTCAGGCTGCTGAGAGAAGCAGACGTCTCGGTGAGATGGAACTCAGACGCGAAGCCACTAAAATATTTAAACCCGTGACGGAGGGTCAAGAGCGAAGCAGGAAGGAGATAGTCGAAGAATTGAGACCCATAAAGGAGAGTTCTTTGAGAATGGGTTCGTTGCCTCCTAGTTTTGGAAATCGGTATTCCGTTCAATCTACACCGGATTACGTTCCCACGGGAATTCAAACAGATATGAGCGAGTCTGATGATACGGCTTCGACTATCACCACTAGTAGCATCGCATCATCCGATGATGATGGCGGTAAGAGAGATCAGTTGTATGGAATTTATAAGGATTCTGAGGGTAGAACTTTTGTAGGTGATACGTTGGTGGAAATGGACGATGACGAATTGATCGTGGGTTCGAATAAATATAAAGTAACCGATGGTCTGCGGAGATTGCTCCTTTACGACAAGCTCGGAGATTTCACGGAACAGGATTTCAACAATTACGGCGACATTCTAGTCCAGACTCACGCCATGAATAGAAATAACGATGCCAGAGAGACGAGACCCAAAGCCAACAGAGGTTACAAGTGGACGAAAGTGGTGAAACCCATATGGAATGCGCATAAGAAGTTCCTTGAATCGGTGACCGGCAAAGGGGTGAAAACCGCTATTTTTCTTCCGAGCGATCCCGATGCTCTGTCTCAGAGATTGAGTTTGTTGATGGCGAGCAGACGGGCTGGTAACACGGGATTAGATAATCAGATAGTTGTCGTATCTGACGAATTGTTGAGACAGAAGGTTTTGAATAAAAACCAGTATAAAAGGCTGATGAACGAATTGAAGGATTGATGTGTATATAATAATAAGTAGAGAGAGAGAAACAAACAAACAAACAAACAAACAAAAAATAAAACAGTAAATTCTTACACTAGAATAATAAAAGTATTTAAAAACGACAAAACGATTTACCAGTGAAAAAAAACAAAAATATATCATAAAAATAAAATATGTTGGTGATAAAGAACAGGGGATACGTCAGGACTCACGTTCAAGGCGGTTCTGGCATCGTCGATTCTATAATGCGAGCGTTCACGGGCGATGCGGGTAGAAAACTCGCATCGACTGCGTTTGAGGTCGGTAAGAAGACGGCTTTGGATGCTGGTAAGAAAGCCCCTTCCGAAGCCAGTGGTAGGATAGCTTCTGCAGCTGGCAAGAGGGTAGCCGACGCGTTGATCGACAAGTTGATCAGTCCGCCGGCGAAGCGAGCTGCGTTAGAGCGAACGCCGAAAAATTGGAAAGATTTAAAGGATGCCGTGGTGCCCATACAAGATTTAGTCAAAATGACGAGTGGATCCGTATTGAAGAGAACTCGCGACGGTGCGATATAAATAAATAATAACATTAAAAACAGAGTTTGAAAAACATAAAAAATTTGTGTTTGAAAAGAATCTAAAATAACAGACATGGAGAATTGTTAGAACGGATAGCCGAGAATACGGCTGCGAAACAATCCATTCAAATCGTGGTGAGTGGCGATTCGACTCGATTCGCTATGAAATTCGAACCTTCTATCGAATTGAATAGAGAGAAAAGATACGAGATGGCTTTGGTGAATCTGGAGACTTATTATTCCTTTCCCAACGTCACCGAAAAGAATAACTCGTTCAAGTATTCTGACGGAGTGGATTGGTCGGAGATTCGAATTCCCAAAGGGAGTTACGACATAGACGATTTGAACCATTACATTCAGACGCGAATGAAGACGGATGGAAAGGGAAGCAACAAGATCAGACTCGCTCCCAATCCTAATACCTTACAGACGATGTTGGATTTGGAAGATAATTTTCGTGTGGATTTCAACACGGATGATTCTATAGGCAAGATGTTGGGATTCGATCGAAAGATGTATCGAGGCCACGCGGCATCTGAAAATACGGTCGACATTCTCGCTGTCAATAGCATTCTGGTGAACGTGGACGTGATTGCTGGAAGCTACGTGAATCGTAGCGCTCAACCGACGATCTATTCCTTCTTTCCAAACGTGTCGCCGGGTAATAAGATCGTGGAGCGACCTCGAAATTTAGTTTATCTACCAGTGATTTTAGACACGTTGTATAGTCTCAAAACCACGTTGACGGATCAAAATGGTGAACTGTTAGATCTTCGCGGAGAGAGAGTGACGATACGATTTCACATAAGAGAAATATAAAAGCAAAAAAAAAATATTATATATATAGATAACAAAATAAAATAAACGGTAATATTAATTTTTACAAAATTATTTTAATATAATTATTAAACAAGAAACAATTGAAGTAAATATATTTAAAAAAAACAAACAGAATTATGACAGAATACGTGGTTAAAAACGTGAACATATCTGCAGGACAGAAGAAGAAACTTAAGAGAGCGTTAACAACTCGAGGCGAGGCGGTGAGATTCAAATTCACTCACGAAGATCTGACGAGAGGTGGTTAGGATTTGATCGCCTGGACCAGAAGTCAAATCAAAAGGATGGAGAAAGCGATTCACGATGGAAGAGGGTTGACGGTGAGAATGAGTCCCGCTCAATTGAGATACAATTTGAGAATGAAAGGTGGTTTCCTACCGCTATTGGCAGGAATAGCCGCAAAAGCATTACCCTTCGCCGCAAAGGCGCTACCCTTTCTCGGAAAGACTCTCGGCGTGGGAGCTCTCACGGGACTCGCTAGTTCGGCAGTTGAGAAATTAATGGGTGGCAGCGGACTGTTTTTGAAGAAGGGAGGAGCCGTGTGTCGCGTCCACGTAGACGACAGCTGTAAAGGATTGTATCTAGAACCCGTTAGAGGTGGCAACTCTCTGAGAGGAAAAGGTCTCTATCTGAAGAGTGGACAGAACATCGAGCGACTCGGCAAGGGTTTGTTGTTCGGTGAGAATTCGCCGTTTAAGAACATACCGATTTTGAATATGTCATTATAAATATAAAATTATATAAAATATATAAAATCATAGAAAGTATAAAATAATATATTTAAAATTAGTAAAAAGGTGGAGAAATAATTTTATCATCAGGATGACAAGGTGGAGAATTTATCACCTGGATGAATTTGACGATAATGACAAACATCGCAAGACAGAGAGCGAAGAAATAAAAAAATGGTTAGACGCTAATGATGGATATCTAAGGAAAGAGATAGATAAAGCGTGGGATATACGGTTGAGAATGAGACGATGCTTTCCACGGTCACCACTACCTTCTGAAGAGAATGGTAATGATGCGAGTGTTACCAAGAGATGCACAACATTCGTTCATAATTATGATCCGGATAAACAAAAATGTTACCATAAACGTATCACATCACAAAGAAAAAGAAATAAAGAAAAAGAAGAAGAATCGACGCTGAAAACTGAGAGAAAAGGAAACGTTATTATAATATATTATGATGATAGGGAAGAAGAAGGAAAACAAAAACAAAAAAAAAAAAAGTAAATGAGATCTAAAGATGATCTCATTACTTTTTTTTTTTTTCATTTTTCTTCGCTAAAAATCAATCACTCTATTGTTTATATTTCCAAGTCCGTTATTAGCATGTTGACGCTCGTGTCTTCTCCTTTTTCGAAAACGTGTTGAATGTTTATCTTTACTCCTTTGAGTTTTTTTACATCGGTCAACTCGCTCTCACCACCCAATTTCTTCACGAGTTCGAATGAGATGTTTGGAAATATGTAATTTCCATAGGACAACGACAAATCGTCCTTGTCAAATTCTCTATCTTCGGCGATGATGATGTTCTGCAGATCGCTTTGGTACTTGTAAATCAAATCGAGTGCGGCTTCATCCAATTTCAGAGGCATCTTATATTTCTCGTATTTGTGCTCTAAGCCCTTCGTCTCGACATCATTCAATTCGATGGGATCGTGTCGTTGTAATCTATAGATTTTATGACCGAATTTCTTATACATTTCGACTCGTTTCAATTTCAATTCGCATCTTTTAGGTGTTGTTGTCTTCATGATCGATTATTTGTTTTTTTTGTTTTTACGAATTCTTGCAAATAATGTATATTTTAAATTTTGTATTTAAATAATAATTTGTTAAAAAAGTTTGTTATTTTTTTTTGCTCTTTATATATATAAAAAAGTTGTTTTTTTAATTTTTAATTTTCTTTAATATAAAATTTTTTTTAGAAAAGTTTTTTTTCTCTTTATATATATAAAAAGTTAAATTTTTAATTTCAATCTCTCTATTGTTTATATTTCCAAGTCCGTTATTAGCAAGTTGACATTCGTCATTTTTCCACATACGAAAATGGTGTGAATGTTCATCTTTACTCTTTTGAGTTTTTTTTCCTAGGCGAATGTGCTCTCACCACCTGATTTCTTCATGAGTTCGGGTGAAATTATTGGATATATGTAACCTCCATAGGACAACAATAAATCACCCCTGTCGAATTCTCTGTCTTCGGCGACGATGATATTAATCAACAGTTCGCTTTGGTACTCGTAAAACAAATCGAGCACGGCTTCATCCACTTTCAAACACATTCGATATTTGTGGTAGTAGTGCTCTAAGTCCACCATCTCGACCTCATTCAATTCGATGGGATGGTGTGGTTGTAATGTATAGATATTAAAACTGGATTTCTCATACTTTTCATCTCGTTTCAATTTCAATTCACATCTTTTAGGTGTTGTTGTCATGATCGATTATTTGTTTTTTTATGAATTCTTACAAATAATGTTTATTTTAAATTTTATATTTTAAATAATTTGTTTAAAAAGTTTTTTTTCTCTTTATATATATAAGTTAAATTTTTAACATCCTTTTTTTCTCGTTTTTTTTAACGTTAAGGAACATAAAAAAAATCGATTAATTTCATCAAAATTTTTTTTTTTTTCCCATTAAAAAAACAAAACTTTTTAAACAAATTATTTAAAATACAAAATTTGAAAAAATATATTCTTACAAAATGAAACAAACAGATAAAAAAAATTGGAAAATTTAAATGAGAAAACCCTACCTCAGTTAAACGAGATTTGTAAACTATTAAAAATTTCACATTTCAGAAATCATAGAACTAAATCAAAAATGATTGAAGTCATACAGAAACATTTGCGAAACGATGGAAAGGCAAACAAAATGCCGATAGCAACGACGTCAAAAAATGCATTGGTTGTGAAAAATGAGAAGAAGAAAAAGATAGTAAAAGGAATCGAAATGCCGACGTCGAAAAAAAACCAAAAACGTTTCGATTGTGAAAAATAAGAAGATGACTAAACGAAAAGCCGTTGAAGAAGAACTTCAAGTTTCCAAAGAAAAGAAAAGAAAAACGAAAACGAGTGATGCACATCAGATTCTAGGCAAACGAGATATGTAGAGCGAACTTCAATGAGCAATAGACGAAGGGAAAGGAGAAGAATATCTAGCGTGACTTGCCGCAGAACTATTTCAATCGAAGTCCGTGGAATGGGAGAGTGCGATCAAAGGCATTTTTAAAACTTTTGACGTGGTTCCCTCGTTGAAGAAAATCGATCCAAAATTGTTCATGGAACGGGTGAAGAAAAAGGTATTGGATTTGTTTCGCAAATACATGAACGTGGGACTAAAAATTAAGATGATACTCCATTGCATGATGAATAAAATCGACGTGAAGTCCGGCGAGAGCATCGTGAAAAATGCATATTTCAGATCTAATGTCGAACCTGTATTTCGAGGTTCAGATTTATCGGACGTTTTTGAAAAGATGAAAGACAAGATGTTGACGTCTCTCGCGAATTATCAACATGAAGGTAGCAATTGGACGTTCGCTGAGATGTTGAAACTCGAAATTCACATAACTAAAAACGATTTGTTGAAAGGGTCTTCCTACGTGAAATCACCGTATTTCCTCGCTAAGAAATACGCCATGATCAAAGTGAAAAATAATGATGATCAGTGTTTTAAATGGGCAGTCACATCCACTTTATACCCTGTCAAAATAAACTCCGATAGAGTTTCCCAGTACGAGGAAACTTCTAAAAATCTCGATTGGACCGGAGTGACTTTTCCAACGCAGTTAAAACACATCGAAATCCCACTGTTGCGGTGAACGTCTTGGGATACGACGACGAAAAACGGAAGATCCATCCTTTCAGACTGACTTCGTATCTCGGAAGAGAAAAGATGATTATTTTATTATTGATTTTGAATGGTGACAATAGTCATTATTGTTGGGTTAAACATCCGAGTCGATTACTGTCGAAACAAAATAATAATCATAACGGAAAGATATCTTTATGTTACAATTGCATGAACGTGTTTCACAGCGAAGACTCGTTGGCGAAACATCAGGAATATTGCAACGAAAATCAAGGTGTCGCCGTCGAAATGCCCAAACCCAACACCATCGTGAAGTTTGAAAATCACAATAGAAGGTTAAAAGTACCATTCGTCGTGTGCGCCAATTTCAAATGTTTCACCGCGAAAATGAGTTCCTGTCAACCCAACACTCTTCAAAGTTACGTCGAAAGATATCAAAAACACATACCTTCGGGCTATTACATTTACGTGAAATGCGCTTTCGACTCGCAACACGACATGGGTCCCTTCACCTACACGAAAGAGTGCGAAGACGACGACGTGGCTCAAAGGTTTGTTGAAGAGTGAGAATGGAAACTTCAAATGTTATACGACAAATTCAAAACTCCGGCAAAAATGATCATCACGCGAGAGCAGCAGGACGAAAATAACAGAGCCACTGAATGTCACATATGCAGACAATCGTTCGACGAGAATTCGACGGAAAATAGGAAGGTCAGAGACCACGATCACTACACGGGTCTGTATCACGGTCTGGCTCACAGCAAGTGTAATTTAAAATATCGAGATGCCGCTTTCTATCCGGTGATGTTTCACAATCTCTCAGGTTACGACAGTCATCTGTTCGTGAAAAATCTCGGCATCTCACATGAAGAATTAAATTGCATCGTGAACAGCGAAGAAAGATACATTTTCTTCACGAAATTGAAGCTCATGGAGGAGAAAAGAGTAATCGACGGAGAGACGTTGGAAGAAAAAACGAAATTCATTCGTAGAGCAATACGTTTCATCGACAGTTTTAAATTCATGTCGACCACTCTGGAAAAATTAGTCGATAACATGAGCAAGGATAAATTTAAAATCACGAGCGAACATTTCGAAGAATGAGTAGACGTCATGTTGAGGAAAGGAGTCTATCCTTACGATTACATGAACGATCTAAAGAGATTTGAAGACACCGCACTATCTTCGAAAGAAGATTTTTATTTGAAATTATACGAATCCGACATTTCCGACGAGAATTACAAACATGCTAAAAACGTGTGGAAATCATTCGATATGAAAACCATGAGAGATTATCACGATCTCTATCTGAAGACCGACGTTCTACTCTTGGCAGACGTGTTCGAAAATTTTCGAGACGTCTGTTGTCGAAATTACGATCTGGATCCCGCTTGGTATTTCACCGCACCCGGTTTGGCGTGGGACGCTCTGTTGAAGACCACCGAAGTCCAATTGGAATTATTATCCGACGTGGACATGTTGCTCGTGTTTGAAAGGGCTGCGAGAGGTGGTGCATCGATGATCTCCCACAGACATTCTGAAGCTAACAATCCCTACATGAAAGAAGGTTTCGATTCGAAACGGTCGACTAAATACATACAGTATTGGGATGATAATAATCTGTATGGTTGGGCTATGAGTCATCCTTTACCGATTGGAAATTTCGAATGGGTGAAGGAACCGGAAGAGATGCAAAAATGGAGAGACTATCCTTGCATTTTAGAAGTTGATTTGAACAATCCGAAAGAATTACACGATCTACACAACGATTATCCGCTGGCTCCCGAACGAATGGAACCGAACGAGGGAGACGAGGAAAAACTCATTCCCAATTTATTTAACAAACGTAACTACATCATCTACAGCGAGAATTTGAAACAGGACGTCGATTACAGGATGAAATTAGTCAACATACATCGCATCATTCGATTTGACGAAGAGCCTTGGATGAAAAAATACATCGATCTCAACACGAATCTCAGAACTCGAGCCGAGAACGATTTCGAAAAAGATTTCTTCAAACTCATGTGTATACGGTAAATCGATGGAAAACATCAGGAAGAGAACCGACGTTCGACTCGTCACGTCTGAGAAAAGAGCTAAAACATTAGTGGCGAAACCCAATTACAAACACCGAACCATATTCGACGAAAATCTAGTGGCCGTTCACATGCAAAAGACGCACCTGAAGTTCGACAAACCGTATTATCTCGGACCGATCATCTTAGATATCAGCAAGCGATTGATGTACGAGTTTCACTACGATTACGTCAAACGAAAATTTGGCGACAAAGCCAAACTACTGTTCACCGACACGGACAGTTTAGTTTACGAGATAGAGATGAAAGACGTCTACTGAGATATATCTATGGACGTGGCCAATTGGTTCGACATGAGCAATTATCCCGTCGATCACCCATCCAACATTCAATCGAATGACAACAAGAAGGTGTTGGGTAAATTTAAGGACGAGAGCAGCGGTAAACAGATCGTCGAATTCGTGGGCTTGAGACCCAAACTCTATGCTTATCGTCCAGAAGATGATGAAGAGATCAAGAAGTGCAAAGGAGTTAAAGCATGCGTGCTGAAGAAAATCATCTCTTTCCAAGAGTATAAAGATTGTCTGTTAGGAAGTGGTCCGGTGTATAAGACTATGAAATCGATTTGAAGCAAAAATCACGACTTGTATACCGAAATAGTCAACAAGATTTCGCTGACGGCCGACGACGACAAGAGATTCATATTAGACGATAAAATAAGCACTTTGGCACTCAGACATTGGTCTGTGGAACTAACTATAGACGATATGAATGTGGATGATTGGATTCCAGAAAATCAAGAGGAATTAGACGAATTCAAAATTATAGAAATCGATAGTGACATCGAGAAAGTTAGTTTAAAAAGAAAAAGAAAAAAATAGAAAAAAAATAACGTCACTTTTAGTAAATTATAATAAAATAAATAAAAAAAAATATATACTTATTTATGAATAAGAAAATAAAGATATCCGTAGAAGGTGTCGTCTTACCCAATGAACCCCTATCCAACATCGATCTGTTGAATGTGGCAAAAGATTTGAAAATCGAAGATTTTCTAGGAGTGTTTTCCAGAGATGCCTTGCTGAAGAGAAGACCTCGACAATCGGAATGCGGAATTTTAAATCTAGACAATTCATCGGGTGAAGGCACTCACTGGGTGGCGTGGTTCAAGAACGGGAAGAAGAATTATTATTTCGACAGCTACGGAATCTCACCGCCGAAAGAAATAAAGAACTATTTCAACAAATCGATGGTTCATTACAACACGGAACGAGTGCAATCACCAGATCAAGTGTTTTGCGGTCACCTGTGTCTCTACGTTCACAAGAGATGGTCTGAAGGAGATCAATTTCAAGACATTCTCAATGATTTACATTAGAGAGAGATTTTTTTTTTATAGTATATATAAAGATAAAAAAATTATTTTAAAAAAATTTTAATCGAATAAAAACGAAAAATAAAATAACATAGTTCATTTTTAATAAACTGCGTTTGAACATATTTTTTCTAAAAAACAAAAAAAAAATCCCACAACAACATGCCAGTCAATAAATTTGGTAGAAGTGACGATGAAAAAAAAGTCAACCCGAGAAAGAAGAGGAAGACGTTCGAAGTCGACGATGGTTACGATGTTGCCAACTTGGACGAACGTTACGTTCGGAGATATGAACCTCGAGAAGAACCTTTGAACATGAACGATAAGAAGTTCTACAATCTTCCCGAGCCGATAGATCTCGCAGATGCAGCGACTAAAAAATACGTCGACAGGGGGAACGCCGATTTCGAACGAATCCTGCTGGATAATTACGTGGATAAAACCATGACCGACGATCTCGATCTGAAATCCAAACGTTTGGTGAACGTCGTGAATTCCGTAGATCCCACCGATGCCGCGACCAAGAAATACACGGACGACTCTCACGCGAGATTCAGTGAACACCTGAGAAAAAAATACGTTACGAAAACGATGCACTCGGAATTGAACGCCAATTATAACAAGATAACGAACGTGGCCGCTCCCACGAATCCCAAGGACGTGGCAACCAAACAACACTACGTAGATCTGGAACAGAGAAAGTCTGATGGACGAGAAATGAAATCGGATCTGAATGCAGGATTCAACAAGATATTGAATCTGTCGAAGATCGACGACGCAGTCAACAAGGGCTACGTGGATTCTGCCGTGATACAATTGCAAGAATACCTAGAATCGCAAGTGGATGATCTCTACCTGAACAAGAATCTGGCGGAAACATGGAGGGTAGCATCAACATGAACGGTCACAATTTATTCGGTCTCGATCACGATCCCGAATTCGATTCCAGCGTGGTAAGCAGGAAGTACGTGGATGACAACTCGGTCTGGAGAAAGGGTGACATCATGGAAGGTAAACTAGACATGGGTGGACACGCGCTCACGAATCTACCGGATCCTGTGAACATGACGGATGCCTGCACCCTGATTTCGGTGGTGGAGAAAGTCAAATATGCTAGACAATTGATCACCGTGTGGGCCGAAGAGACCGGCGCCTTAGATGAGGGAAAAGCCGAGTGGTCTTTCGGAAATGGAGGTAGCGGATCGAAACACGGTCAGGTGGGATATCCCATGCCGTTGGGAGGTGAAATCCTTCGAATGAGTCTGGCTTCCTCGGATTTGAATAACAGAGCGGTCGTCAATCTCATGGTGAATGGTGTGGAGAGCGATAAGAGATACAGCGTCGAAAAGACTGAGAATCAACACGCGAATGTTAGCACGTTTGGCACGCCTCTCAAAGTGAACGCCGGAGACAGGATTAATTTCGTCATGAAAACCAATAATCCCAAAGCCGCCACTTCCGTGGTGAGTATACTGATCGAACTGGATCCTTTGAACAAACAGTGAACGCATGGAAAATAATGAATTAAAAAAAAAAATAATGTGTGATTATTAAAACACAAAAAAACAAAAAAAAAGTAATGAGATATAGAGAGATGTTCTATCTCTCTATATCTCATTACATTTTTTTTTTTTTTTTTCTTTTTTAATTTTCTATCCATTTATGATTACAATTTATACACTTTGCGAATACGGTTGTTGGTTCATCACCAGATCTAGTTTGTTGAGATTCGATTTTTATTTGACGTTTCTTACATTTGCAACATTTTAAAATTGTATTTTTTATAATTTCTTCATTAGATCTTATGAGATCAAACTCTTCTTTTTCTTTTAAACGATATTCGTTAAAATCACAACTATTCCATCCTTTTTTTGTGTTACGTTCTTCATATTCAATTTGAATCCATTTTTCCAAGTATTTTATTTTAACGTTGTAGTAATCTGAAGTGAACAGATGATTTGTTGTTTTCGTGTCAAAAACATTCATTTTGTTTTCGAGATTTTAGTTTTTATTTAATCTTACATCCACATTTTTAACGTTTATTAATTTTTTTTTCACACACTCGTCTCTCATCGAATGATCGACATCTTATTTCCGTCCGATTCGAATTGTAATTCTCTGTCCGACAGGACCAGGGCAAAGGCTTCGGTTTTTCACGGCACGTTCCTATCGAATTGCATCTTGATCTGAATGTCTAACACGCTACTCTTGAGTCGTTCACTCTGGTTTACTGATGTCGAACACGAACATGGGATACATCGACTTGTATTCGCCGGGAGATATGTTGGGATTGCTCATCAATTCGTCTAGACCGTGATACTTCTTTCTAAAATCAATGGCGTCGCCATACAGTCTGGAGAAATCGTTCTTGTCGAACGACGCATTGTAAAGCTCGAGGGCATCGGACTGGGGGGTGACTTTGTGGGAATCATGAAAGCACTGTATACAGATGTGCAAAGCCAACTCAGTCTAGGGAGTATCACTACAAAACGAGTCCCTATGGATATAGGCCTCAAGCAGGGGTGTATCTTTTCACCGATTTTGTTTGCATTGTATGTTAAAGATTTAGGGGACGAACTAATTCAGAGTGCGGAGGGGGTAAATGTTGGAGACATAAAGATACCAGGCTTATTCTTTGCGGACGACATTCTGGAGACCCTGGAACATTTTCTCTTGGAATGCCCACAGTATATACCTCATAGAATAAAATTTACTGGAAGAATAATGCAGAAGTGGGGTGAAGAAACAAAGGATAGATGGCTGAAGGGGGACACGAGGGA
This sequence comes from Pictodentalium vernedei, assembly GCA_031216915.1. Classification (NCBI taxonomy): domain Eukaryota; kingdom Metazoa; phylum Mollusca; class Scaphopoda; order Dentaliida; family Dentaliidae; genus Pictodentalium; species Pictodentalium vernedei. The sequence continues at coordinate 502,323,979 of CM062295.1, forward strand.
GAGGGTAGGAATGCTTATTGAAGAAATTGAAAAAGAGGAAGTGAGGGACACTATTAAGCAGTTTATATCTGAATGCTGGGAGGAGAGGAGGGGAAGAGGGGATGGGGTGCAGGGGGAATGATGGCCTTCTCTTATGAGGACCGCGACAAATCAGCGGCTGGCCAAAGAGTTATTATTATTATAATCGATTGCCAGATATCTCGTGGCGTTCAGAAACACTTGCATGTTTCTCAAATGGCAGTGATCGAACAGCGATGCATTCTTTTCCTGAGCCCTGTCCCTATCAGTCTGAAATGCAACCACGATGAAACGCGGTCTCTTGGAAGCGGATTTCACCGTCAATCTCCAATCGAAGTGATTCATGGAGGGAGGAATGCTAGCCGTGTCGCACTGTCTCATTCTAAATCCCACGGGTAATTTACTCTTGGATTCTATGATCTTGTAGAGATGCACTTTCTCATCGATTGAAGGCTCCACGTGCGGAACGAACCACGATATCTTGTGTAGAGTTATCTTACCCGCATTGGTCGCGGTGAGTTTCACTATTGCGTCGTCGTTTCCTTTTCGAATCAACGTCAGATTGTGTTTGAATCCATGCATGATCTTGTTGTAATCGTCCGCGAATCCGAAGATGTGTTTCAAAGGTATCCTGAACGAAAACGTTCCTTTAGGTCTGGACGTCTTGACGACGTAGTCGAATATCGTGGCGGCGCAGGAGCTAGCAGGGCCGGCGGTGTCTTTCACCCACAACTGATTAAGTCCTCTGGATTTCGAAAAATCATCAGGATACGTCAAGAGTCCGAACATCGTGGTGGCCTGACCGGGATGAAAAACAGATTCTATCTCTTGTCTGGATAGCATGTATTTTATGTTACTGAATAGATGCATGATGCAATTATTGGCAAGAGTAACCGTGTCGTCGTCGGCGTAGTCGCTCCCATCTTCCTTGGTGAGACGCCCCTGCAACACTAAGTAACTCTCGCTAGGATGTACGAATAGATCTTGAGTTTCGACGTTGATTCTTATCTCTCCCGCATTGTTCAAACTCGTTCCGGTTACCGGTTCATATTCGTGAACCTCATATTCTTGAATACTTTCATCTTTCACTATGCTTTGTGCTATATCTAGTATATTTGTCATTTTAAAGGATTTTTAGGTTTTTTTTGTTTATTAATTCACTTGCTTTCTTTATCTAAAAAAATAGTTTTTAATTATTTTTTATTATTATTTTTTTTTTCTCTCTTATATATATATGTGTGTAAACAAGAAAATGTCAAAGAGAGTAAATAAAAAAAAAATTTGTGTTCTTCATCAAAACTTCGTCTTCTGTAATTGTTGTTCGTAAAACTTTCCGATGATCTCTTCTCCATCCAAAGCTTCGATTTCGTAAGTCACCGGATCGGTGTGAAATATTTTGATGATCACAAAGATTTCCGAGGTCCATCGAGGAGTATAACCCTTTTCGAAGTGCTTCTTATAAGCGTAGATTCTCACTCGATCGCCGACTGCAAATTTCGGCGTTCTAGACTTCTTCCTAATCTTAAATCTCTCGGGATATAGATTCGCGTAGACCCGTTTTTCGTTTCGAGGATCGCTAGCTTCCGCGGGAGTCATCTTGATCGATCTGTGTCGCGTGTTGTTGTAATCTTTCACCAGACCGTTCAGAGCGTATATGTATTTCTTGGTCGAATTCGCCGTGAAGTATCTGTGCATCTTCTCCTTCATCGTTCGATTCCAACGTTCCACGACGCTGGCTTTCTCTTCGTTTTTGATCGAGTAGAGGTCTACCAATCGACGAACGTCCTTGTTGTAGAATTCCTTTCCCTTGTCCACCCACAATTTACTCGGTTTTCGAGAAGACGAGTCGAACACGCTCTTCAGAGCCTCGGTGATGCAAGGTCCTGATTTATTCTTCAAACCTCTGATCCAACCGTATTTGGAAAACACGTCGATGACCGTCAATAGATATTTGACACCCTCGTTCCACCTCGAAAAAGATCTCATGTCGACCAAGTCGGCAGACCAAATGTCATCCAGACCCTTCACGAACACCATTCTCTTTCGAAATTTATGCACTATGGGTTTGTGTAACTCCTCGGCCAATTCGCTCGTCAATAATCGTTTCTTCTTCTTCTTTTCAGATGCGCTTTTTTTTTTGAACGCCCCATCCGAATCGACGTTTCGCACCGATCAGATTGCCGACCAGCGAACGTTCCATCTTCTCTCTCCTGGTCGGATTCGATATGCCTCTCAATCTCCCCAACATGTTTTTGTCGCAGACGTCATTGTGAGTCTTGGTGTCGGGATGTCCGGCGTAGCACAGATCATGATCGTACGCGTCCGCATCCACCCTATTCACGGGTTTGCTCCAAGATTTGGGAGTCAGATCGTCATTGAGTCTCTTGTTCAATTTCGTTCCGGGTCCCGTGAAACTGTGACCGGGCAGATGCATTTAAAGGTAGATTGTTGATCATTTTATTCACGATGCCTTTACCTTTGCTCGCGTTCTTTTGTTTGACGAATCGCGTCTTGACAGAACCACACACATCGCAAATTCCGCGAAGCATCCGTCTGTCGTTTTTACTTCGCACTTCTCTAGAATTACTCGTCTCGGTAACTCTCTTACACTTTACGCAATACTTTTTTTTTAAGAGTTATTTAAATTAATTTCGTTTTTTATTTTATATATAAATTTAATATTTTTTTTTTTTTAAATTCTGTTCTTATTATATATATATATATTTTTTTTTTCAATCACTTCTCTTGAGTTCTATCATCTTACTGAATTCCTCCCTAGCCTCTTTCCTCCCCTTTTCCACGAGAGAATCCTTCATCTCTTCCTTGATGATCTGACGAGTCTTGATTCTCACGGCTTCTTTCATGGCATCGTATTTCGTTTAATATCGCTTAATATCGCGAGGTATTCACTGTCCGATATCCTACCGTCTTTCAACGCCATAGAGATCATTTCGGATGTCGTGTCGATCTTGGAGTCGGCCAAGACGCGAATCTTGTCGTGTTTCCTCGCCTTCAGATATAATTTCCTACTCAAAAAGTTTCCGAGCGTGCTAAACAATCCGGTGGCGAGGGCCACTCCTTCTACGGTCAACACGATCGGAATGCCGACCGCGGTCGACAACAATCCAATGCCGGCCGCATGTAAACCCATAGAAATCGTGATGAGTGTCGTGTCGATCGCGTTCACGAATTTCACGAAACGTGAATACTTCTTCTTGAGAGAATGACGAGAATCTCTCTCTCGAGTTAGATACTCTTGGATTCTACTGATTTGATCGATGTGATACCTCTCCTCTCTTTCTTTTTCTTCTAGCGACGGTGCCATCGGCAAAACGCCGTTCGGCTTCTCGTCCTCGTCGTCCACTAACGCCGGATACAATTTATTACTGGTTCTCATTTTGTGTTTTTTTTCTTTCTTTCTAATATTAGATAAAAAAAAAATTATGTGTGTATTTATTTTTTTTATTTTCTACTCTCCCTTATTTTATATCAACGAAAAAAACTTAGACGTATGCTTCGTTCAGCAATAATTTCTTGATGCATTCCTTGTCTTCTAAAGTCAAACTTCTACGTGCCAATTTCAGTTCTTCCGAATCTGTGGGCCTGTCTCGATTCTTACAGAAGACTAATCTCTTCCAAAACGTGATCACATCGTTGAATTTAACGCGTTCGAACGCCGGTTCGAAATACATGACGACCATATCTTCCCTTTCCATCGTCAGACATGAATGATCCTCGTGATCGAAGTCTAGATGATCCCGACATCCGACGCATCGTTCTAACAAGATGGGACGTAGTTCTTCGTTCACGCAAATTGTGTATGCTCTCATCAGCATGTTTAAAAGAAACCTCGCTCTAATAGTCTGAGAATCGCTCATGATTTACGTATTTTTTTTTTATTATCTATTCGATTTGATATATTTAATTTTCTAAATAACTATTTATTTATATTTTTTTCTCCTCTATATATATATATCAATCAAAAACGTGACAGCGGGCTCGCGAATTTCCAACCACACCGACGACGACAACACTCTTCGTTTCAAAACATTTCCATCGAGATCACCTTTCAATAACGTGCGCCAGTCTCACTTCGAGAAACGCTACAACAATGGGTTTGCGTATTCAAACATCACCTCTTCACGCCAGTCGATTTCAGACCTAAAATCCGCAAGCGAGTTTCCTCCCATAGGATTCAGTGTTAAAATCGTGTACGGACGCGGATCGTTAGAAATCGGCAAGATGATGATGAGTTCGAACTCTCAAAACGTTTTTTTGCTCGCAATTTAACACTCACCACGGGGTTTTAGCGTTAAAATCGCGTGCGGACACGGATCGTTAGAATCGGCAAGATGATGAGTTCGAACTCTCAAAACTTTTTTTTGCTCGCAATTTAACACTCTCCATAGGGTTTCAGTGTTAAAATCGTGTACGGATGCGGATTGTTAGAATCGACAAGACGATGAGCTCGAACTCTCAAAACGGTTTTTTGCTCGCAATTTAACACTGAATCCTATGGGGAAAAGTCATCCGCAGATTTCAATCAAAATGGTACATGTACGTGTACGTAAAACTACGCGCGTCTAGGATACAATTCAGTGTTAAAAAAATTCGAGCTCACCCTAAAAAACCGTTAAAATCTTGTACACGTACACGATTTTAACACTAAATCCTATGGAGATGTACATGTACATGTACACGTACATGTACAGGTGAGCTCGAACTCTCATTTATTACCTACTTATGTGTATTTGAAAAATGGCTGGAAATCAACATAATTGGTGTATCCTTCAAAACAGGATCGTCAAGAGGGTGGGGTGCCCGGGGTAGTAACCCAGTGGCCCGGAGTTACTAAGGGCCCCACTAGTCGACCCTTGTCATGTCTGTGGCTATAAGCTGAGAGTAATTTTATATTGTGCAAATTGCAGTAGAGAGCAAAGTAGTTGAATTCTTTACAAAAATACAAGCACTGCATATTCTTGGGAGACTTGATTCCAAACACCAGGTATTCGGTTGTCAAAGATCTGAGCCTAATGGCGATGCCCGTTTCAACATCATTCAAGAACTCGATCCATTCGTGATAAATGTCGATCAAGACGTAACATACGTAAACAACAACACACTCCATCAATCAGATATCTGAGATCTGATTATCACCAGCCAATCACTAACCAAGGAAATGCACGACATATTTGTTGGGGACGATGTTCTAAGCGCCAGTTCACGCCACTCGGAAATGTATTACAGGGCCCACAAGGTACCCTCCCATGAACAGGAAGAACATATCAAACATTGACTGGGACCTCTTTAGAAACATTATTGAAGTAAAAATAAATGCAAACTAGAGAAACAGAATTTACTACATCCAGTAAATTCAAGCCTGTGTGAAAAGGGTTAAAGTAACAGGAAAACCCATATAGAAAGAGAATTTATGGAATCTTTATTTTCGGAAGTAAAACATTTTTTAGCAAATCAGAAATGGATTTTCGTTAACAGTATTTACAGATATTCATACAGGAATCAGAACAATTTTTATAAGAAACCAGAAAAGTCATATATGTTCATACTATTTAAAGGATTCGATCATGGAATCCGAAATTGACATTACTGGCTCTGCCACTAATTTGAATGATGAGATCCATGTATAATCTTCAGAATTGCATGAATTGTTATAAAATGCATTTCCTAATGGTGCTGAAAAATATGCACTTAATCACCTCCATTGACCACATTGAGGTGGACCACATTTTGAACCTCCAGCAAGTTTCAACTCATTCGGTGTAGGTCCCATGTCTATAAGCCATAGCAAGCCTGAAGTATGAGCGTAAACATTTTAACAAAATCGACTCCAACAACTCCGGATCTGCCATATTTGTAGATTGCAGCAAATATTCGTATTGGCTAGAATATGTTAAGCCACACCCAATTTGTTTACGTAAAAATGTTTGTATGGACTTTGGGAATGCATTAGGGGGTTTAAAATGTGATTTTCATCAATTCTGAAAAATACACTCAATGACTCCTAGGTGACCTCCGTGACCTTGACTCATATTTTGAACCGCTGTCGAATATCGACTTATTTGGCGTTAGTCCCAGGTCCATTCGTCATACCATGCTTGAGATATGAGCATGACCCACTTTCAAAAATTTGGACCACGCCCACTTTTTATGTGAAAATGTATGTATGGACTTCGGAAATGCTTTTGGGTGTCAACAAATGTGATTTCCAACAATTCTGAAAAATGCACTCAATGACCTCTAGGTGACCTCTGGGACCTTGAGTCAAATTTTGAATCTCTATCGAGTGTCGACTCATTTGGTGTTGGTCCCAGGTCTATGCATCATACCATGCTTGAGATATGAGCACGACCCGCTTTCAAAGATTTTGACCATACCCACTTGTTTCAAGTAAAAAAATGCAGGCATGAACTTTGGGAATGCTTTAGGGGGTTAAACAATGTGATTTCCTGCCATTCTGAAAAATGCACTCAATGACTCCTAGGTGGCTTCCGTGACCTTGACCCATATTTTGAACCTTCACCGAGAGTCAACTAATTTGGTGTTAGTCCCAAGTCCCTTCATCATACAATGCTTGAAATATGAGCGTGACCCACTTTCAAAAAATTTGGCCACGCCCACTTTTTTACGTATAAAATGAATGTATGGATTTCAGGATTGCTTTAGGAGGTCACAAAATGTGATTTCCAGCAATTCTGAAAATGCACTCAATGACGTCTAGGCAACCTCCGTGACCTTGACCCATATTTTGAACCTCCATCGAGTGTCGACTCATTTGGTGTTGGTCCCAGGTCCATAGGTCATACCACGCCTGAGATATGGGCGTGACCCACTTTCAAAACACCCCTACGGAGACCCCTAATGCCCCATGAACCTGAAAAACATTAGGTGCCGAGAACTTGTGACTCTCTGTCAGTATGCCAAAAATCAACGAGATTGGGCAATTGGTTTTCGAGGTATCTTGCCGACAAAAAAATAATCAGCATAAGAAGAAGAAGAAGAAGAAGAAGAAGAAGAAGAAGAAGAAGGGAAAAAAAACAAAAAAAAAGAAAAAGAAACAGTACAAAAACAATAGACTGTGTGTTTCACAACCCAACCAACACTTCAAACAATTAAACAAAATAGGAAGGCTTTCTGCGCTTAACTGTCAGAAAATGATCAAATAAAAAAGCACAACTGAAAACCGCGTACAATCGCCTACACGGAGAAGTAAAAAATGCTATAGCTATCGACAATCGCGTGAAATGGGAAAAGGCAAAAGAAAATCTAAATGGGCTGAAAGAACCTAAGAGGTTCTGCGATACATTTAAAACTATTATTGGACAAAATAATGCGCTAAAGATTAGCGACAGAATTATGGCCAACGCCAACAAGAATGGGACAGATTTGACAACGATTCTCAAAGGAAAAGTAAATAAATTTGTCCAAGATAACAACTCAACAACGCGAGGTGTCATGGGAAGTAAAACAGGCACACCACATTGATCGGTTTTAAGCCCACTTCTTTTCATAATATATGTGATTGACATAGAAAAAGTAGAGGAAAACTATGTTGAAATATCGCAGTTCACAGACGTCAAAGGCACGTGGACGGCCTTTATGCCCCGGAACATAATTTAAAAAACGCCTGCAGGATACCATTCGCGATCTTCAGAATTGGTTTGACGCATCAAACTCAATGCCGCAAAAACTCAAAAAGTTATGTTCTTTAAGAAGCAAAAAAAAACATCCCCAGTATTGATCTCCAGTTATACGATCACAAATTAGAAGTGTAACAGGGGATGGGGTGAACGACTCCCCCGGGCCTAGAATATCCTGGTCGAAATCTCCCTGTTGATCTTCAGATTCCTGAGGATCTGGGTCAACTAGCAAACCATGGATAAAATATAACTCAACTCTGGAGGTAGACTAGTCATTACGTTATGTGTTGTGGTCTGGATGAACACACAATAAAACAGGAACAACAGTTCATACGTGGTTTATTAAGAAGCCAAACAAAAAGTATGATATGAAATGGACATGAATATGAATGATTGATCAAAAACCACGGGTCCACTACACTTTCACCTCAGAGAGGTTTAAATTCAACCCAACATTTGTTCAGTAAATGTGGATTGTTCCCACAGAACTCGAACCTGGGGAGAATCACTGTCAGAAACGTTGATTCCCATCGGGACCGAGATGAACGGGTCCAAATATTACGGCACTCGTTATAGTTAACCTTTTTTACGGGTTATAAAGTGTCCCCATAACTAACCTAGTGTATAGGTTTAAGTTTGGCCAGCTAGATCAAAGCTTTATTGCCAAACATAAAGTGGACGGCGAATTATGAGCGAGATAATTTCGAATACTGGAATCTAATTGATCATTCGCTTTCACCTCGACGAATGAACAACAGCACAATACACTACGGCGTGAACCAATAAGTTACACTGATTCATTTTGAACATGGAAATGACAAGAAGACAACAAAAACAGAATTAAACCTCTGTTATAAGCAGGCGAATTATGTAGAGAGTAATCACTTGACTGAATTCGAGGCGAGGGACTATATTGTAAAACACTCGTGCGCATCGCGCACTCGTGTTTGTACAACGTCCCTCACCTCTCATGAATTATTTCACGTAACCAGTCCACTCAAGCGATTACTCTGTCTATTACTTTTCATTATTAACGATAATTATATTATTTAACCCTTTACCTAACGTAACGGCCAAAACCGGCCAGCGCTATTCTCCAAAATCGCCAATTAATTTTCATTATTTTTTCATTTTTTTTTTTGTCTCTAAAACATAGGTTATGACCCCTCATTGGAACGAGCTCGTCCCAATGAGGGAGTCATGACCTATGTTTTGAAGACAAAAAACGAAAGTAATAGTTATTCAAGAATTTTTTTTGCAAGTTTCGTCTGCTTTTCATGTTAGGTAAAGGGTTAAAAAAAAAGCAAAAAAAGACAATGAAGTCCTCATTACACCCACGGCAAAGCGTCTTCGTTTGCGCGCACGGATACATGACACAATTGTTGATTGCATAGTTCACTTGTGACGTTATTGTTTACAATCAAAGCCGGAAATCCCAGTAAATCACACTTTGGAAAGTAATAAAACAGAGGAATTTAGAACTTTATTGTATATTATATTTCAACTGCTGTTACCAAATCCGTTACAGAAGCAAGCAACGAAGCCATTTTTTTTTAGGGTGTGGGGGGGGGGGGGGATTTGTATTAAATAGCAACATCATTCTAAACAGTCATGTAAACTCCATTGCGGCTGGAGCTACTAAACGTATCAGTTTTCTGAAGATAATCAGAGGTAAAAATTGAGGAGCAAACAAAGACGTGCTTCTCAAGTTTTACAAATCATTTATACGCTCGGAACCAGAATTATTTATTGGTGTTTAAGGTTACATACTTATGCACAATGGTTAATCAAGACCGTGCCAGTTTTACGGGTGGAGAAAGGCGGAGTACCCGGAGAGAACCACTGAGCAACGACGAACAGCTGCCAGCTCCCCAACATCTTAACCCCGCACTGCAGCACACGCAGGGTTAGATTGGTTGAAGACATGCGCACCATCGACGTGCAGTACGCCTTAGTACACAGCGTCATCGTGCCCCCCATGTGGACAATCGGGGTTAAGTGGACACAACGCGGGAGTCCGAATCGATCGCTCAGACGGTGAGGACTAACCGAACTCGACGTCGCTTAACTTCGGTGATCTGACGAGAACCGGTTACCGCAACGCCACCGCCCCCGGCCCCTCCCCACCTCCCCTCGGAACCAGAATAACAAGTGACCTGAGCACAACCAACATTAAAAAAGCTACAGCGGGTTCAAAAACATGCCCTGTGTGTGGCACTATGCAGACACATGTGGACACCGATAAAAGCACAGTGAAGATACGCGAATCCGAGATTAAAAATCACAAGTTGATGACATAAACCAAACCATGTATTTTTTTTAATCGGCTTGTTAAGTGTTCCCTCGATCGATTTCACTTAGATGTGAAATTACAAATCGCGAGTTGAAATGTCAGACAGACAGAACCGTGATCGATCGAATTGGAGGAGAGGAGAGAATCTTCTCTCTCATTTCGAGAGATCTCTACTGAATCGAACACCCGCGCCATAAAAACACTCATAAAAACTCCGATGGAAAATTACATGTTTGTTTTACAATTGGCAATTTTGCAATTTGGCCGAAAGCTTTTAATAGAGCAATTTCTCCATTCAAAACTAAAACAGTTGAAGAATGTTTAGAATGTGTCGGTTTGTGCGTGAGATGAAAATAGATTACAGTGTCTGCACTGTCTGTCTATGTGTTTCATATATGTATTTTTATGTGGAAAACAATTTATTCCCCCTCTACTAATGTTGTTACAATAAATCTGTCACTTCACTTCATAAACAATGTTATTTCAGTGCTTCAAATGTAAAAGATTTAACTTGTGCTATAAATATATCATGTCATGTGCCGTGTCAAGATACTATTTGTGTAAACATTGTTTGTCTGATAGTGTTTGTTTTTCCTTTTCAAAATATAGAATAAAAACACTTATCTGTCCACTCTGGAGTAATGTCCGCTTACACTATCAAAAACGATGGTTGGAACAGTGGGGTGGGGTGGGGTGGGGAGGGGGGAGGTGCGGGAAAACATTTGCGTGAACATAGGTGGGGACGGGTAGTCAAGTGCCAAAAAAATGTACGCAAACAGTTACTGCCTTTTTTCACTGTTTCGGTATCTTTTGTGCACCAAACGTTAACAAAATGTCACCAGTTCTCCATAAAACTCCATTAAGACGCATTACTAACCAAAGCTACCCCCTGACACCTTTACCCAACGGAAGGGCCAAAACCGGCCAGCGCTGTTCTCATTAATCGCCAATTAATTTTCATTATTTTTTTTCATTTTTTGTCTCAAAAACATAGGTTATGACCCCTCTTTGGAACGAGCTCGTCGAGCTCGTTCCAAAGAGGGGTCATAACCTATGTTTTTGAGACAAAAAATGAAAAAAATTAGTTATTCAAGAATTTTGTTTGCAAGTGTCGTCTGCTTTTCATTTTAGGTAAAGGGTTAATGTGAAGAATATTGGAGAGTTTCACCCCAAACTGTCTTGAGGATGGGTGTGGGTGTCCAATATTGAACAGAACAATTTGTTCTCGTAAAGTCGACTAAAACATCCATTCACAACATAATTCATTCATATTTTGAGGTTGTTTTACGCAACATTCTGTAAAATGAAGCAGAGTATATATAATACTGTCTAATGCGTCATTTTAGCTAGATGGAATTTATTTTTCAAAATGAAAATATGAATTTTTATTTTAACAAAAATAAAAAAGTCTTTTTGATGATTTTCATGCTATGCAGATGCCATAACAAAAACAAAAACACAAGGTTTTCTCTTCTTGAGCCAGAACAAAAAAAAGTTACCATTCACTCAACCAGTATTTGCAGCCAATACACGGTCACGGTATGAGCACTTGGTGCTTACAGGTGTTTACGTAAGAAAACCGTACGTTTTACTTTTATTAATATAGTACTGAAATTTCAAAGTTGTTTGTTTCAGGTCCAGGTGATAAACTAATATAACGTAGAGGTGACGGATCCAGGGAGGCACAGGTGGCGCGTGCCCCTCCACATTTTTCCATCGATATGTTTCGCAGTTACACAATGTGTTAAAATGGGTGCATGCATACGTGTCAATATATAGGCACACCTGTAAAAATATTTGCAAATCCAAACAATATTTAGCCAAAGAATTCCACATTCGGTCTCTTCGGCCCGTTTCTTCTACTTCAGCTATCTTCCAACCCGAAGGCTGACCTCAGGATTGGAAGATGGTTGAATAAGAAGAAAAGGACAGGACAGTGCACACTAAAAACTAAAGTGTTAAAACTGACACTTTCAAGGTGTTAAACTCATTCTAACTCTTAGGGTTTGATTTTAACACTCGAAGTGCAATGCTTTAAGCACTTAGACATTACAATCGTCAGACATCTGAAACTTGAATGGATGGCACTTCCCATGTGTCTAGCATTTGTGGTTCTTCCAGAATCGTCCATAATTTGATTTGCGCTTGGTAGGTACATAAAAGGACACAACGCAGATGACGCGGATCAAGCTCGAGAGTTCAAGCCTGATCCGCGTCATCTGCGTTGTTTCCTTTTAAGTGTCGCGACATTACACTTGTCAAGTGGTATTATTGTCAACACCTGTCAAGTTCTGGGATATCTACACTTGAACAAAGTGCTAGTTCAGCACTTAGTAAGTGTTAAATACAGCACTTCAAGTGTAGTTTTTAACACTTTAGTTTTTAACGTGTGACCACACAGAGGCATATTCATCTAAACGAGAGACATTTGCGAGTCATGGTACATTTACCGATATACGATTGTAACCTTCCTCACACTGGGTCGAACCATGGTAGCATTGTAAATTTGTGCCCCTCCACTTTTATCGAGCTTCCGCCGCCCGTGTGTTTTATTGTATTTTGGATCTGCTAAAACCAAATCTTGCTGTTGGCAGAGTGAAATATTACATTTTGACCTTCAAATTTTGAAAAAAATCAAAATGCTGTCAAAATATATTTATTTGATCGATCATTTGATCTAATAGAGATAATCCGATGATCTAAGTCTTATTTCTTGCTTTTTTCTGCTCCAGGGCATCCAATGAAACAAAACTATAATATCTCCAGTCATGGCATGTGTGTTTTCTAGAAGAGATCAAGGTCATTTTCAAAATAGCGCCAATATATTTTCCATAATTTTCTACAGTCTCTTCTTATGTTTATTATTCCTAAATCCCATATTACTGAAATCTAATGCATCAATTATGACTTGGAATTAAACTAATTATTCACAGTATGTACCTACACATGTAGTTTTCTAGGTCAGGCCAAGGTCAGTATAGGAATGGCAAATCGTAAATAAAATAAATAATAATAAACGTGAATAAAAAAATAATAAATTACTGATAACTAGCTTTGTGCATATTACTTCACATATGATAACTTCTTAACCCTTTGAACACTAGCGGTCGCTTTTCCGATAGAAACACAATACGTCATAACGACATTATCTGAGATGGCTATTCAATAAATGTGTGGGGTAGACCAATCAATATGTTCAACGTGCAGCCCCGAGGCTGCACGTTGAAAATATTGATTGGTCTACCCCAAATAATGAATATGGACTCTTCTAATTGCTGCCATTGAACTGGTGTGGAAGATACCACTAGAGTTCAAAGGGTTAATATAATAACTCGTCGTCCTTCCGCTGATTTATCGCGGTCCCCTAACGAGGAGGCCTAGATTAACCCAGTGCCCCGCCGGGATATTCCTCCCCCACTCTCCCTCCTAATATCCCAGCATTCAGTCAAAAACTCTTCTTTCATAATTCCCCCACTGGCGTCTTCTCGATCTCCCCAACTATAAAACTGACCCTTATCCTCATGTCATTCCTTATCCAATTACCCTTTATGTTTCCATCCCATTTTTTCATTAGTTCTCCAAGGAGTTTTGCTCTACTAGGCAAATATTTGGGGCATTCTAAAATGAAATGCTCCAGGATCTCCGTTACACCTAAGTTATACATTTGGCACACTCATTCCTCGCCTTTCCCGATCCCCCCCGCCCTCAGCTCCAGTGACTTGGATCTCACTTTGAACAACAATGACCCCCCCCCCCCCCCCCCCCCCACGATTCATCCGGATACTCATCAAAAGCTGGCACATCTTTTTTATATAACCCACCTGAGGAACTCTTGGTCCTAATTCTAGCTCGCCAGTTTCTATTAAAATCCTCAAGCACCCTCTCCCTTATAAAACCCCTCCCCTGCTGTGAAGCCTTCTAGATCTTCAGTCTCTATAGGGTAGTTCCCTATTAGCTCCCTCGCCTGCTTTATCCATCCTGTCTGAATGTTATGTTTTCATACATGGTTGAGTGTTGTTTTACACCATCTGCTGTTTGGGAGGTACACCAGGTAATTTAGATAGCATAATTTTCCCATACCTATTCTATCTTTAAGCGGCATCCACCCGAGTTCCCCTTTGACCGCTTCCAGTGCGGCTGCATTACTTGATCCGGTTATCCACCGGCCCGTATCATTTTGTAGAATCTCCAAATTCCTCACTACCATTTGGTTTAGAGGGATCACATCTGCTCCATGTTTTATACTTGGTAATCCCACCTTGTTATAGCTATTTCTTCCCCGAAGTTTTAACTGATTGAGTATTTCCCTTTGTCTTAAGCTAATCTGTGTCCTTTCTGTATATGCCTCTACCTTTAACACATAGATTCACCCCAAGTATTTATATTCGCCCGTTTCTCCCACTGTTATACCATTGCTTTCCTCTTCGCCAATGGAGAATTTACCCACCCTCCACCTTCGCGACTCATCTACCTTACGGCCCACAGGAATTACCCTGCTTTTGTTTTCATTAAGTTCAAGACGCCATTCATGCCGATACTTCCCCACTATGGTTAACAGTTTTTGTAGACCCTCTTCTTCACTCTTGGCAAATAAAACCATGTCATCGGCAAAGAAAAGTCCTGGGATTTTTGTCTCTCCAACTTTTATCCCCTCTGCGATTGTAATCAACTCATCTCCTGGATCTTTTATGTACAATGCAAACAGACTCGGTGACAAGATGCACCCCTGCTTACGGCCTATCTCAATTGGGACCCACTTCGTTGTGATGTTTCCCAGGTTAAGTACACTCTGCACATCTTTGTACAGTGCTTTCATGATTCCAACAAAACTTCCTCCCAATCCAAGGCCCTCAAGTTTCAGCCGCATTCCTCCCCTCCATACTCTGTCATATGCTTTTTATCAGACCAAGAAACACCTTTCGCACCATCGACGTGCAGTACGCCTTAGTACACGATGTCTTCGTGCCCCCATGTAGGCAACCGGGTTAAAGTGCTTTGCCCAAGGACACAACGCGGGTCGTGCCGGATGGGAATCGAACTCGGGACCTCTAGCAGAGAAGTTCAACAGTCTACCGCTGAGCCACCGCGCTCCCATGCGATTCTGATAGAATTAAACGGGGATAAGCTCTGGGTAACAGATAAGGCCTGTAACACCAGGACCATGCAACTACTTCCTGTGAAACTCGTAGGCCGTGGCTGTTAAAAAGGGTTAAAGTAATGCCTTGGCGTTTCATAGAAACTTAATGCAAACGAGAACATTTATGTTTTAATAAGGCCAAGCCACAGAGAGTACGATGTATTGGGGTAAGTGAGGGCGCACTATTTTATAAAAAATTTAAATCACACATGGGAAATAGCCCCAAAAGTGGGATTCGAATTTTGTGGAGAGGTGCGTTCCCACCTGTCGCACATCACCTGGCTACGCGGCACGCGCTGTGTACCAACAAAGTTACAGACAATTGTAGGCCTAGAGGCCTATTATGATCAATGTAGGCTAACAAAGTCATTAAAAAATTCTCTTAGCTATCGCTAGCCCTTTTTTTTCTTTTTCGAAAGAAAGCACATTTCATGTTTCTTGGACCGCGATGTTCATTGCACCATCCGGTCCGCAGTCGGACATAGGAACACCTTTTCCCCAAATGTTTCTCAATACGTACAATGCACCAAACGTATGTGCAGTGAAGACCCGCTTACACGCCTCACTCATGGAATCTTTTTCAGAGAATGCCTCCCTTGCATCAGACTATGAATAAAATTCGATTTGCATCATGAGCATAATGAGGAAGTCCCTTATTGGGGAATTTTCTTGTAGTTCCCATATCCTCATCTGGGTATTTAACAGCTATGTTTTGTACCGCCCACTTCCGGCACCCGTTTCTAGGAGGTGACTATGCCTAAAGCACCATTTCTTCTCAGATGAGCCAAATAGTAGTAACAATACAAAGTCTGTTTTCAACCGTTCGCAAGACCAGCCACGGAGAACAGCGCACTCTTAACGTAAAACTGGGGAGTGAGGATAATAGAACTGGGACAGAAGCAGTCGTGTCAAACTAATGGAGGTGTTAGCATTGAGCTAACAGTGATAGAGCTTGGCGTTTGTTTTGGGTGGGTTTTGGGGGTTGGGGTTGGTTCCAGTTATTGAGGCAAGCCGGAAAACTGAACCATAAAGACCTATCAAAAACGGCCGAACGTGTTTGTGCATAAACTGGGCAAACTATCTTCATGAAGGGGAACTGGTCTCGCGGGCTGACTGGACTCTTGTCACTTACTCTCAGTTCCAAATAACAGTACAGACCGGAATAACAGTACGGGATGAAAAAATAGCCTGAATTTAATAATAATACAGACCGGAATAATAGTGACAGGGTGGAAAAATAGCCTGAATTTAATAATAGTATAGACCGGCATAATAGTACAGACGGGTATGTCGTTGAAATGTTTCAATTTATGCATGGTAAAATTCAAGTCTCAGACATCATTGCTTGGAAAGCTCTCCTGGAGAGCTGTCTGAGATTAGTTCAAGCATATTATTTATTTATTTATTGGTTCTTAAGGTCACATACTTTGCACAATTGCTAATCGTGACCGTGACAGTTTTACGGGTGGAGGAAGCCGGAGTACCCGGAGAGAACCACCGAGCATCGACGAGTAACTGCCAGCTCCTCAACATTCTAACTCTGTTCAAGCTCCGCTCAAGCAGGGTTACAGCGGTTGAAGACATGTGCACCATCGACGTGCAGTACGCCTTAGTACACGTCGTCATCGTGCCCCCGTGTAGGCAACCGGGATAAAGTGCCTTGCCCAAGGACACAACGCGGGTCGTCCCGGACGGGGATCGAACTCGGGACCTCTAGCATAGAAGTCCACCAGTCTACCACTGAGAGTTCAATCATATAAGGACTGAAATGTTCCCAATTTTAAATATTAAAAGCTGGTGTTACTTTATAAAATTTTGGTCCTTGATAACAACTGGGAAACTAATAATCATACAGGTCGGAATAAGCATCATACAGGGTGAAAAAAGTCCTCAAAATTAATAATCATACGTGTATGCTTATTTGGCACCCAAGAGTAGACTGTCCTGCAAATGGGCGAATACGTCATGTTCACATTATCATGTATTATTACCACTTTATAGGGCGTTCCCTAGTACATTAACAAAGTTTAACAGGGCATTACAAGAACGTAACGCTCAACTTAAAAAGTCACGTGATGTGTCGGGTCGTTAATGAGTTAAACATCTCATTAACAGCCCGACACGTCAAGTGACTTTTGTTCTTCGCTGTCGAACACTCGAAATGGAAACAGTTTCCAGAAATGGTTTCAACTAGTAAACAATGTGATTTTTATTTAAATTATTAAATATGTAAAATGTCCAGCAAAGTTAATCCCATAAGAACAAGCAGCTGTATATAGTAAGTAAGTCTGCAGACATTTAAGCCTTTATTCCTGACTTAAAAGTGGTAAATATCGGGTCTGTTTTTAAGGTGATTCTAAAGTCACGGCTGCCAACATGGAAGCCAGAAACATAGAAAAATGTGAACATTTCATTGAACAATAATTTGGCAACGAAATAGCCTTGCCCTTGGATACCAGGGTTGGGTGGAATGGTCATGTCACATAGAACGTGATGGGACCCGCAAAATATGCATTTAACAAATTTACGAGTCATTTGGAGACATTAGAAAATGTGTACTGTCAAAAAGTCGGAAATGGCGTGGTCAGGTTTTCAAAAAAAAGCGAGACGCCTCACCTTCCAATGAACAACCAATGTGAGCTATCAGTAATGTACTGCAGCAGTTGAGTCTTAATTTTGAATAAAACACATCGAAGATAGGACTAAGCACGTTGTCAACCTGAGTCATTTCAGTCTCAAAAGTGTCCGCCATGTTTACGGTGGGAAATTCAAAACACTGAAGGTTGTGGGCAACATTGCGACGAAAGATCTCGCCATATGTCCCGTAAATTCTCATGACAATGCCACTGCTGCTGAAATTCGGATTGTCGATATATCTCAAGGGAAGCAGACTAATAGAGGCAAATTGCATTGATTGACTGTTCTATGTAAATATTCTTCCCTCACCAACTGAAGCAATCAATTTGTTTACATGGATCGACCTTGCCATTAGTTTGTATTCATGCGCCAAAATTACCAATAGAGAACAAAAATTTCAGTTATCTTTAATTAACAAAACTGTGACATATTGTGGAATTAGAAACCCATGTTGTATTCTTTCGTTGTTGAAATATTCGTAAACTGGTTGCTTTTTCACTTCTTTTAATCGCACTATTGTTCGTCATGTAATATTGATGGTATAACTTTATTGGTCTGTCATTCGACCCCGTTTCGGTCTTGTTTCGGTGAGTTCCAGAAATAATGCTCCTAATTTTGCGATCTGGTGTGATTTACTTTGCGAATCATTGTAAACGATGTATTTCATTATATTTGTTTGCAATCCACAAAGATCATCGATAATTTCGAATAATCTGTGGGCTATTAGATTCATGTCTGCAAGTATTTGTTGATCGAAGTTGTTGTCACTGGAAAGTCACATGCGTTGGTAAGTCGCTTGTTCAAAGTGCGAAAAATAATACCTATCCTTTCTATCCACCCCACTAGATCTCCTAATCAGAAATTAAAATATAACAGAAGTGTGAACATGCAATTTTTCTCTAGGAAATTATTTTATCAGTCGTTGCATAGAATTTTTGAGTGCTTTGCCTTATCGAAATATTGGCAAATAAATCATCATTTTCACAAAAAATCTCTGCACAAAGTTACAAATAGGGCCTCTAAATAATAAAAAAACAGAAAACGGAATTAAAAAACAGTAATTAGATAACCAAAATACCAAGAAGATTAGAAACGAATTCATTGTCAATGGCTCGGCCACTCTGAATAGCACAAGAGTCTAAGAGATCCACACACACACACAAAATAAATATACGTAATCTTCACAAGACATTATACATTCCATAAATCAGGCAATATGTTTTCAGGCAAAGTATGTCCGTCCATCTGTCCGTTGGTTAACTTTTTGCATTACACTCTTACTTGCCTCATTATAGTGATGGCTGAAAAATGACAAGGTCTTGCACATTTGATAAAAGTTATTGGAAATTAATAATAGTGATGGCATTTTCACCTTTGAGCTCTTTTAAATAATAGTGGTGACTGAAATTGTCTTCAAATTTTCATGTATAATAGTAATTCAGCACTATTATTCAACAGGTCAAGGTATTCTAAAATTCTTACTAATAACACAGGATGGATGGATTCATAGTATTAGGAAAAAGGTTAAAAGAAGTAAATTCTAGCAAACTTTTTTCATATATTCCCGTGTGTTCGTTTAACCTGGTGGCCATGGGTAAAACACAGCTTTTTAAATGTATTAATTTGACTGGATATGAAAAGCACTGTATCTAACCTACATGTACAGTTCAGGGTTTGATCCAGGTAAATTGGGAAAGGGGCCTTTTTCATGGTCTTGGGGAAATTATTCATTTAGCCATCTAGACACAAACCCAGCTGGAAGCTTTTTCCAGAGAGAATATAGGTTAAGATGGGTATCAGTTTATTAGAATCAACTGTCAGAAAAATACTGGTTTTGTAACCTGATAATGCTGTATAAGTTAAGGAGTAGCATGTACCCCATTGGGAATGAGGCCTCAATTTGGCCACAGAAGGTGGCCACACGGAGTTCTGATGTAATGGGCATTTCAAAGCAGCACCATTCCCCAACATATAATTGAAAGGTTTTCTTTTTTTTATTTTCTGTACCTCAACCAACACCTCATGTGAACAAGCTTTGGTTGGAATGGTAAGGATTGCTTATGGGAGGCAAACGATTAACACTTTCAATAATGCAGAGGAAAGGTGGCACTTCTGTGATGTTTTCTCATATCACAGAATATATACACTTTCTGCCTTAAAAAACAGGGCTCATAACCTCCCGTTGGAATGGCTACAGTAAGCTCATCAGTTACAGTTGAAGATCACAATCACTTGCTATGTTTGTCTTGCAAAATTTGTACAAATAATAAAATCTGAATGATCATTTATCTGTGCAACAATAGTGATTTGATCAGTGTGTTAGATAAATACCTGAAAGAAAGTTGTCATAAATATTGTCTTCCAGTTATATTAAATACAAGTACATAGTGATAAAGAGGTAAGAGATTGTCATTTCATTTAACTCTTCGACATCTTGAATGGGTGTTTTTGGGAAACAGAATGTTTTCATGAAAACATAATGTCAAGCAAAATCGTTGAGAAGAATGCATAACTGTATCATACCACTGGGGGTGTGGGTGGTACTAGTCTGCAGGTTACAGACTGAATCAGAATAATATAGTCTGTCAACACTAGAGCCTAAATCCTGAACTCACTGTTTACAATATTTACTGCACAGGTTTCACAGTGTACATACTAGTAAGAGGGCACAAGAATCAAGAGAAAACCTTTATGACAGAAATACTGAATACAGGTGGAAACTGAAGGTGGCTTGGGAATGCTGCATGATTCCAGTCCAATCTGGAAATGTGCCACTGTTAAAGGGGTCTCTATTGTGGATGGGATGTGAACCAGCATCAAATGCTGAGTTGGTCTATTACTGTTGCTGGCAATGTTAATGTGTACCTTTTTTCCCTGTACAAATTTTTGGCGGACTATTAAAATAGCCGGTGTCCGTCCGTTCGTGTATCCGTTCCCTATGATAACTTTAGTTATAGTTGACCAAATCAAATGGAATTTGGTATGCAGGTGTATCAATATAAAATACAGGTCCAGTTCGAATCGTGCAGTCCGACAATGTTTGCCAAAGTTATGCCCCTTTTTCAATTTTGAAAACTCATTTTTTTTTAGTTTCCAACCAATAACTTGAGCTGCACTTGACAGAATCAAATAAAATTTGTTGTGTAGGTGTATCATCATAAAATGCAGGTCAAGTCAAATCAGGGTTTCATCCGACAATTTTTGCCACAGTTATGTCCCTTTTTCAATTTTGAAAAATTCAATTTTTTTAGGGTGGGGGGTGGCGGGGTGGCCACGCAATCTTTTATTTTCTATTATTGGGATTTGACGATGCACTTTCAACAGGGTCATCTCATGTCAAGACAGTTGTACTTGTGGAAGAATGCAGAACAGATATATCACTTGTATGGCTAATATTTGCAGGGGAGGTAAACTAGATTACTGTTTAGTGTGGTGTGCCATACTTTTGAACTGTAAATAGTTCCCTGTGAAAAAAATGGCTGGACCAGTACATGCAGTGGTCCTTCAAAAATTTAAATTAACATACAATTGGATTTATTTTTTTTTTAAATTATGGCTCAGCTGTTGTTCTCTAGTGCATATAGAAAACATATACTTCAAAGTGAGATTCATATTTTAAGTTTGGTGACAGGAAGTTGACCGTGAGTTCGGGATTGTCAAAAGCATTTTTTTGGTGAGTAAATTCATTTTTTTTAAATCTTTATCACATTTTTGTAATCTACTGGGTAGGAAGCAATGATTCATGTATTAAATAACCATTACTATTGAAAAGTAATGAAAAAAACATCATGTTTTCCACCTGTCCACTCAGACTACAATCTTCAGTTTAGAATCACCTTAAGTTTTCCGACTTCGTTGTAATTGAAAGAGTATCGATGCCGATCATATGATAATCATGTGACACTAGTTTGTTTGATAACAGACGATAATATCATCTGCCAAAATTGGAAACATTGGAAATGTCTCAATCAGGCGAATTGAATGAAGACCAATTGGCTGTTTGTACCCTCCATGTAAGGTACAGGGTCAAAACTTTTGTTAGAATCCCAGTGGTAATATTAGTAATAACAAGACTTTGTCGGGTCTTGTGGTTTATTAACGGCCCAACAGGTGTGAATAACAGCCCTTCAGCTTATTAACGGCCCTCGACTTCGTCTCGGGCCTTTTATAAGCTGTCGGGCTGTTATTCGTCTCGGGTCTTTTATAAGCTGTCGGGCTGTTATTCACACCTGTTGGGCCGTGAAACCACAATGCCCTCCAAAGTCATGTTATTGTTATATTCTCCCTAATTGACTCGTCTACCATCCTTGGGGGAGCAACAGTGACAACGAAAATGCAACATAGATCAGATGAACTGTATTCATTTCTTATCCTAATTCATGTTATATTCTGACTCAATAAGCTTAGAAACTCATCCCTTAGAGACTTTTGCTCCTAAGAATGATCAAAGGGAATTTAGGCTGAACTCAACGGAGATATTTGCAGACAATGCGTTTTGTGCGGAGTGTCGTAAAAACTATTGCGAGTTTTTCCATGTTAAGGAGCCTGAAGTGTTATTGATAATATGTTCTTATCACAAAGAAAAACTGAATCGAAACCTAGGGTTATTCCTGAAAGTGAACCCAATCTGAAAAATCACTCACCCCCACATAGTTTTAAATTTATTTATTTATTAAGGCTTAACGATACTTTAATAGCCAAGGTCATATCGTGTCGGTGACAGTTGTACGGGTGGAGGAAGCCGGAGTACCCGGAGAGAACCACCGAGAAACGACGAGCAGCTGCCAGCTCCCCAACATCGTAACTCCGCACTGCAGCACAGGCAGGGTTAGATTGGTTGAAGACATGCGCACTATCGACGTGCCGTATGGATTAGTACACGGCGTCATCGTGCCCCATGTGGACACTCGGGGTTAAGTGGCTTTCCCAAGGACACAATGCGGGAGTCCGAATCGATCGCTCAGACCGTCATCCATCCAAGGACGAACCGAGCTCGACGTTGCTCAACCTCGGTGATCTGACGAGAACCGGTCACCGCAACACCACCACCCCCCCCCCCCCACCCCCCAGCTTTAAATAGTGAATACCAAACTGTAAGAGCTGGAACACGAAGTACTGCGGTGATGGAAGGAAACAGTATCAGCAGTAGTAGTGGTAGTGTCCTTCAACAACGGTAGTACCATAACCCAGTGGTCTAGTTGTAGATACCAAAGGAAGTTTAACAGAAAGTAACGACCCTACAATACCTTAGGACTGTCTGTCCAGCTTTCAAAGACCAGAAGTTAGCACTCTTTTAGGGTAAAGCTTGCTTTGGCGATGTACATTTTGATCAAAGAATTGAACCCTCCCTACATATTCTGAATCCATTATGAGTTATAACTATGATAATTGCTATTTTCAGAGAAGAGGAATTGATTGCGATGGGTATACGCAAGTCTAATCCAACAGGAACCATGTCACAAGATATCGAACCAGAGTATATTACCTTCAACTACGATCACTCAGTCGCATATGTGGGGCTCCAGGTAGGACGGGATGTAGTTATGTATACACCAATCACGAATAAAATCAATTGCATTCATCTTCTAATCGCTATAGGTGTCGCGAGGGTGAAGGATGTCGGGAATAAGTGTAAAACTGATTTGTCCCGACTGTAATGGCTGAAGTCCCGACTGATGAAATATTCCAACTACATCATCAAGTCATGCCTTTTTCCTCAGCCTTACTGACAAAATCAATAAATTTGAGTGAGTTATTGTTTCTGGGCTGCAACGATACGTTTTCTCGCGATACGATTCGTATCACGATACTCTCCCCACGATATGGTATGTAACACGATACACAACCACTAATCGAGTGTCACCACCACAATCACCAAAACTTCACAAAAAAGTGATTTGCTGTTTGTCACTGCGTGGTTGGATCTTCTTTCTATTACTTATTCTTGCTAGTCTAGTTGCAATTTGAGGACTCCAGAAGCAATTCAGCACTGATGGACCATCGGGTAACCCGGTGGTCCATAACAGCAGATTTGCTTCTAGTGTCCTCACATTTCTTCTGGACTGGTGAGTGGAAGGAAAAGCCTGATATCCACCTTCACATTAGCCAAATCATACAGTCGGGATCAACTAAATTCCTTTCAATGAAATTAGATTTCTCAAAATGTTTGTCAGCAAAACTGTGTCATTATGACACACTCTTCTATTTTCTAGGAACTTTTTGTTTGTTTCGTGGTAGGGTGATATACAGATTTAACCCTTTACCTAACGTAACGGCCAAAACCGGCCAGCGCTATTCTCAAAAATCGCCAATTAATTTTCATTATTTTTTTCATTTTTTGTCTAAAAAACATAGGTTATGACCCCTCGTTGGAACGAGCTCGTCGAGCTCGTTCCAACGAGGGGTCATAATCTATGTTTTTGAGACAAAAAATTAAAAAAAATTAGTTATTCAAGAATTATTTTTGCAAGTGTCGTCTGCTTTTCAGGTTAGGTAAGGGGTTAAGAGCGAGGTTAATGGTTTGCGCTATTCAATGCAAACGATTACTCGAAAACAATGTAAATTTAAACTTCTGTAAACCTGATTTCAAAAGGAAACTTCATATAATAGCCAATGATGTGACCATTTTAGAATTGCCATTAACAAATTAATCATGAATTTTTTAGTCCACGTGTGTTGTGATACAGTGTGAGTATTTCATGATACGTATCGTCAGAGAATGAATCGCGAGTCCACTCTATAATTATGTATGCACTGTACCGTGACCGCTTGAAGTAACAGCATATCATTAGTGTCTTATATATATCCTATCGAAAAAATTTATTTTCAGAGAATATATCAAGATCAAACCAGGTTTACTCCTCTTTTTGTCTTGTTTTGTTATTTTAAATTTTTTGTGGGAAGCGACTGGAGACGGCCAAAAAGGCCATGTCGCCTCCTGAAGATGCTAATAACTATCTGTATCCTATTGTATTCATCATACTTGTTTATAACTGCAATCTTCGAATAAAACTCTGTTCTGTTCTGTTCTGTTCTGTTCTTACTTAGGTTTACTTAGGCTGTACTGATAGCAGGCTAGGTGCCTCTATTGTCAGATCTGTGGTTATCATCTTCTCATTTATTTGCGCAGTGAAATCAGACTTCAATTCTAGATTTGACCAAAGTTTAGTTTAAACATTATTTATTTCAAGAGAACAAAATCATGTGAAAAATCCTGCAAATATATCTTCATGGGGTGTCCTCGGGTTCCGGTTCTTGGAGCCTTGTCTGCTTGTAATGGTAATAGGGATGATGTGTCTTGCTGATAAATTCCATGTATTAGCTGTATACTCCGATCATGTCACCCCTTAGACGTCGGTATCCAAGGGTTTCCAAGTTTAGTTTCCTCAGTCTTTCTTCATATGGTAGATCTTTATACCCTGGTATCTGTTTTGTGGCCCTCCGTCTCAATTTGGTATTTAGTACGTGGATTCCAGACTGATGATACGTATTCAAGTTGGCTTCTGACCATAGCTTTGAATAGTGGTACAAAAGTAGTTTCGTTGAGGTATTTGTATGTCCTTCTTATTATTCCAATGATGCTCTTTGCCTTATTTACTTTTTCATCTGTGTACTGGTCTGGTGTATATCAATTTGAATGGAATTGGTTTGAAGGCTACCCATTAAGTCTAAGGCTTGAATGATCAATAACAATCCTGCATTTTTCTCATACATGATTATTGTATATTGTATAAATAACAACATTTCTATTGGCTGGATGTTATACATGTGACTGGTACTCAAAAATCCATGTACATCGGTTTTCCAGTGAATATCAACTTTCTAAATATAGCTTTTGGAAATCCCCTCTCTAGTTCTATTTCAATCGACGTAATCTCTATAACATTGTTAAATTTTATGTTATTCTGCAGATGCTAACTATGTCATTGTTAAATAAAAGTATTTCTGGTTAACATAACTAAACTTTTAATTGATAAATAGAAGATTGTTCTTTTGAAGGATGGTGTACATAATAAAACAGTTATGGACTTTTGTGATGGTAAATATGATGTGATATAAACCTAAAAAAACACTTATGTTGACCTCGGCTAACGCCTCGGTCAATATAAGTTTTTTAGGTTCATATCACATCATATGCACCACCACAAAAATCCATAACTATAATGTCACACACAGTACCCGTGATTTTTTTCCCTGGGTAGTAGTAAATGACCCACATGGTTGGAATTCTCTCTTATACTGTCTGACCAAAGCTTACTTACTGCTCCATCAAATGAAGCACTACTCATATCAGCCAAGGTGCAACTGCGCAGAGTTTATGAGGGATGGATTTCCGATACTAAAGAATCACCCCTCATCACATTGACTATTGACAGGTTCAATACAACATTGAGATAACTGCCTCTACGAATTCTGCACTTGATAAGGCTTAACAAAGTCAGATTAGACTGATGAAACTAAAATTGAGTGTAGAAATTGGTAAGTAGTACAGCATGTACTCGAACGGGGCCGATTGGGGGGACCCCGGCGGGGACCCGGTAGTGACGTCATGTCACGTGACCCAGTGGCGCCATGTTGTGTTGCCTTGGTAACCCGCGTGAGCGGCCATCTTGTGACGTCATCCGCATAGTGATGCGTGATGTGAGTGCGCATGCGCAGCGCGTGTTGTTCGGGTGATACGTGTTTCCGTCGTCCATTTTGTATACTGGAGGCCGCCATCTTGGTTTCTTTGACAGCACGTGGTTGCTAGGTGACCCAAAGGCTTATAATAGGACAGGGGTATGTTCGGAGGGTGTGTTCCTTTGTACAAGAGTAATTTCCCGATTAATCGTAGAATTACCACAAACAACCCGACAATCACTCCAAATCACCAAAAACTACTTTATTTGATACGGATTCCCCCATTTATCGTAGCACGTAGTACCATGGTACCGAGGGGACGCGGGGTGAGTTCGATTGGACTAGAGTAATTTTCTGGCTTGGATACTTCATAGAATTGCCACAAACAACCCGATAATCTCTACAAACCACCAAAATCTATCCCAAACCACCAAAACGGACTGGCGAACCCCTATTTTGGTGCATATAAAAATAACACATAATGCTATAGGATCGAGATGTCTCCTGGGGGTATATTCTATTTAATAGGGCTACTAGGCCTGATTTTACCAGAACCCCATTTTTATGCCTATTGCAGATGCTACTTTAACTCTAACTGTCTATCTAGTCCAAAGTATCTCTGATAGTTTGATTCTCTCGTCCAAGTCTTATAATCACCAGTGCTTCATTTTCCGTAACCTGTATGCAGAGTTATCTCCCTTGTGTACAACAAAGGCCTATATCATTCCTAAAGCCAAGAATCTATCGAGTAGTTACTGCTAAGTCATTGCTCGAACGACTCGAATCCCATCGAGCAAATGAGCTTTAGAGCACTCGCTCGATCGAGTGACTAGTCTAGTAGCCCTATTAAATAGAACATACCCCCAGTAGATATCTCGGTCCTATAGCATTACCTGTTATTTTTATATGCCCAAAACTAGGGGTTCGCCAGTCCGTTTTTGTGGTTTGGGATAGATTTTGGTGGTTTGTAGGGATTATCGGGTTGTTTGTGGTAATTCTATGAAGTATCCAAGCCAGACAATTACTCTAGTTCAATCGAACTCACCCCGGGGCCCCTCGGTACCATGGCACTACGTGATAAGCCGATAAAATGGGGGAATCCGTATAAAATAAAGTAGTTTTTGATGATTTGGTGTGATTGTCGGGTTGTTTTTGGTAATTCTACGAATCGGGAAATTACTCTTGTACAAAGGAACACACCCTCCGAACATACCCCTGTCCTAATATAAGCCTTTGGGTCACCTAGCAACCACGTGCTACCATAGAAACAAAGATGGCGGCCTCCAGT
Source organism: Pictodentalium vernedei (assembly GCA_031216915.1). Taxonomy (NCBI): domain Eukaryota; kingdom Metazoa; phylum Mollusca; class Scaphopoda; order Dentaliida; family Dentaliidae; genus Pictodentalium; species Pictodentalium vernedei. The sequence continues at coordinate 502,351,629 of CM062295.1, forward strand.
ATACAAAATGGACGACGGAAACACGTATCACCCTAACTACATGCGCTGAGCATGCGCATTCACACCACGTATCACTACGGATGACGTCACAAGATGGCCGCTCACGCGGGTTACGAGGACAACACAACATGGCGCCACCGGTTTTGCCGAATTCTTCACACAATGCTGATCGTTTGTGATTCGTCCGCTTGGGTATGATCAGACTGACAAGGTCGATTGGTCGAATTGATTTGTCGATGGGAATCTGTTCGTCTTTCAGGAGAACAATGCAATTGCGGAGGTTGACATGATAAACCAAAAGATAAATAAGCTTTACCCTCTGGGATACAAGAAATGGAGTGACTTTTCAATTGATGTCAGTCATGCTGATGGAGGTAAGTGCAGCATACAAATGTCGCGGCAAGTCTACGGGAAGCTGCAATCGGTGGATGCGAAACTGATTTCTACTTACCTCTCTCAGGTCGCGGCGAACGTTTCTGCAGATTAAATTACAGACGGACAAACGAACTTACGACGTTCTCAGTGGTACTTTCGTGTAGAGTATATGTACAGTACGTGCAGAGTGGATTGTAACTAAATCACCCGCGGAGTGGAGTTATCACCCAAAGCATCACTTCAAATTCCGTACATATGGGCAAAAACACAAACAATGTTTCAGCCAATGGACCTCCGGGTTAAACCCGGAGGTCTATTGGCTGGAACTTTGCTTGTGCTTGTCACGCTTTGCAACAAATTTGCAATTATTGCTCGGGTGGAAACTCCACTCTGCGGGTGATTTAATGTTAATACATTCTCCACGTACTGTAGAATTGAATGATGCAATTCTATGATGAGAATTTACGACAGTTTGTTTGTTTGTTTATTAGGGCTTGAGGATACTTTCAACAGCCAGGGTTACATCGTACAAAGTCTTACGGGTGGGGAAAGCTGTAGTACTTGGAGAGCCGCGGCGATCAACTGTCAGACTTTCCGACTTAGCTAATTCCGCACAGGCAGAGTTCGCAGCGATTAAAGGCAAGTGTTCTCTCGACGTGCAGTATCATCGGCGTTCTGTACTCCACCGTGCCCTCACTTGGAAAAGCAGGTTTAAGTGTCTTGTTCAAGGACACAGCGCAGTTACCGCTGGTGAGGATCGAACCGCCGACCTTTCAGTTTAAACTATAGTGCTCCAATCACTAAGCCACCCCTCCCACTTACGACAGTTCATGTTTTACCTAAACGCATAGAGTCATCGTGCTGTGCTACTCCCCAAAAATCGCCTTTCATCTTTTAATACTTTTTAAATTTATCTCCAAAACACAACATATATCCCCTCATTAGAAAGGGCTCGTTGCAATGAGGGGTGATAAGCTATGTTTTAGGCAAAAACTGAAAACATTTAATTATTCAAGAAAATGTTTGTAGGAGTATCATACTCGAGTGGTTTTAGGTAGCGGGTTACAAATCGTATACAGTGTCGACCATCAATAGGCATGTGCCCTCTCAAGAGCATGGGCTCAGATCTTATAGTACGGATGGGATACAGCACCTCTACATATATGTTGGTGAATAGTCTTCACCTTCCCCACCTAACCACACGCCGCGTACTAGAAGTTGTATTAACCAAAGAAAAAACCTTCAAAGCTTTCAGAGCCTGTCAACACATGAATGTAATCAACTACAAACAGGTATAAACCCTTTAGCTAACACAAATTGGAAAGGAGACGTTATTTGCAAAACAATTCTCGAATAACTACAAATTTCATTTTTGCCTCGAAAACATAGCTTATGACCCTTCATTGGAACGAGCTCCTCGAGCTCGTTCCAATGGGGGATCATAAGCCATATTCTGTACGTAAAAAGTAAAAAATAAAAAAAATTTGAATGGCGAAATTTGTAAATGTCACGAAGGGTTATACCGTTGCCCAAGATCAGTGTTAACTTAATCCTACCAATATTATATACAGCGCCAGCAGAAGGGTTATTTCTAATATTCCCATTTTGGGGGGATGATGCGACCCTGGGTGTTGATAGTGTCGTTAAACCCCAATAAACAAACAAGCAAAGATTTGCAGGTATTGTACATTCTAGCCGGAGTGCCCGTTTCCGAAGGCTGAGAGACATAGGCGACTATATTTCGTATAAGGAGATATCCATTTATATTTTCACCACAAAATTGAACGCGTATTCATTATGACGAATCTTCTCTTCTTCACCACTTCATAATTAGTACGCAATATGCATACCAACATTCCTTCTTTCATTTACAAAATATATTGCACACTAAATTCTTCTAAATATTCTCTGCAATTCCTGTCAATTTCAATCTCGCAGCGGTAAACTGTCTCGTCGGAGTTGCGATTACATACACACAGAGCATCTGGCATTACATACGCATTATTAATATTTCATCTTCACTTCGAATGGATTGGGTGATAGGGTGCTTCACCACCCGCTGGTTCGATATCTATCTGCACCTTCACGTGCCAGTCGAAAATAAACTGGAGAATCCAACGAGCAAATATATAGTTGGTGGACAATTGAGAAGAGCATCGGGTGATCAGTGAACTACAAATTTTGTGTCCTCAAGCTTCAAAGTCGATTTATTTATTTATTAAGGTTTAACGACACTTTAACAACCAAGGTCATATCGTGTCGGTGACAGTTTTACAGGTGGAGGAAGCCGGAATACCCGGAGAGAACCACCAGCAACGACGAGCAGCTGCCAGCTCCCGAACATCGTAACTCCGCACTGCAGTACAGGCAAGGTTAGATTGGTTAAAGACATGCGCACCATCGACGTGCAGCACGCCTTAGTACTCGGCGTCATCGTGCCCCGATGCGGACCATCGGGGTTAAGTGCCTTGCCCAAGGACACAACGCGGGAGTCCGAATCGATCGCTCAGACGGCCAACTATCCAAGGACTAACCGGACTCGACGTTGCTTAACTTCAGTAAACTAACGAGAACCGGTTACCGCATTCAAAGTCGTAAGGTAATGGATATATTTTTGTTTGCCGATTGATTATTATCATTTGTTCTTGCCTTCAGCATGATTATATTATGACGACAGCACAATATAATGTCCGTGTTAATCAATCGTTTATACATAATTATGCTTCCCACCAGGTGCATAGCCAGGATTCCAGGCCTGTCCTTTCGAAAATCACAGGAGGGCAGTTGCTGGCTCTCCTTGATCTATATTCAGGCGGGCACAATCCCACTCAGGCGGGCAGGAACATACCAAAATCATCAGAATCAGGTTTTTGAGGAAGGCAGTTACTTGCTCTCCTCAGCAAAATTTCAGGCGGGCGATAACGATCTGGAGCCATCGCCCTCCTCAGAATGACAGGCCTGGGATTCTATAATATGAAGTGACCTAGCCACTTTGGAGGAGTGGGGAACAAACATGATATTTGGAAGGTCGTTGTAAGGGGGTGGGGATCTGCGCTATTCTTAACTAGGACCTTTCTGTTGTTACCCCCCCCCCCCCCTCTCCCCCACAAAATTACAGAATTACAAAATTCAGTGCAACTCTAAGAGCGAATCTGGGGCATTTATAGAATGCGTAGCCCTGTATTGGAGACCATTTTAGGTTTGTATAATTGTTGTCTATGAAATATGCATTGGGAGGGGGAGCGAAAATGTGTTTTGTTTTGGAGTTTTTTGGGGGGGATGGGGCAAGGTGCCCCTCCCCTATGGCTACGCCACTGCTACCCACCATACAGGACTTCCACCCAGGTGCTGGCTTTCAGTAAACAGATAAACTATAACTGGTCGACCTGTCCCAGGACGGATAGCCCCACCCGCGCGATGGAATATATCTAGTTGCATTTGTATAATAAGGGAGATAATCAGCGCTTGATTTTCTAGTTGGATTGAATCACGGGATCATAAACTCCCCATTTATATAATAGATAAAGAAGTACTGCTTTACATCCCAGGAAAGGCGTGTGAAACGATCGTCATGTACAGGTCTGCATTACCAGGGCCAGTGAGAGGGTTGTTGACCCTGCTGGTGATTTTGGAGTTCTGGGTATGGCTCAGGACTAGCAACACAAACTGTCCACTGAATTGGAATAAAAAACCGCCAATCATTTACAGATGAAATATGAAGGGTCCCCATGGAGACCCTCAATCTGTTATTTACATAATTTCAATAATTTCGCGAAGGATTCGGGGAATGACAACTTTTGCAGTCCAATTCTGAAAAATGAAATATGGACTGCAAAAGTCGCGGATATCCGTCATGATCGGTGGATGCGAAACTTATTTCGACTTACCTATCTTTGGTCGCGGCGAATGTTTTGGGAGGTTAAATTACAGATGGACAAACGAACTTGATGATTTCCATGTAGTGTAGTAAGTAAAATTAGCCACACACACACACACCACATAACACCCCACACATACTGTTCCTATCGCACCTCGAACCCAAGCTTTCAGGTTACCAGTTAAATTGTATTAGGAGTTCGATGATGTTATGAGCTATTTGTTTGCCCACTTTTCGCGGAGTTTGCGCGTGGACTGCCTTTGATTTAATATGACATCCCCTTACTAGCAAAGGTATTCAGATATTCTTCCGTGCTCCTGTTATAGATATCGTTCGCCCTGAAAAGCATGCATACATTGACACGATTGGTGGAACTATGCGGCGTAGTTATAAAACTATCGCTGTGATGAGTCTTCATTCATAATTATTAAGTAAAAAAAACATGCCTGATAGTATTGATAAATTCATTAAAAAGTCGGTCAAATATCGATTGAGAAACATTTCTGGCGTTGCTTCAGAGAAAAAAGAAGGCAATGGTATTTTTAGTCTCAGCGGGATGGACTAGTTCAGTTGTTTGGAAAAGCGAACCGTAGGTTCGCTTTTCCGACCAACTGAAATACTCCAGACAACTAAATCTAAGAATAGGCGGTGGACAATTTAAGGGATAGACTGGTTAGAGGCGATAAAAACGTCGAATTTCTTACAGAATTTGACTGTTGGAGTGAGAGCTTGACTCGGACAATGTGTCCAATACCATGGGCTGGACACTGTCAAAGAGCCCGCATCCCATAACAGAATTCCCCCGGGGCCAAACATCCTCTTGCCTGTCCTATGCATTGCACGCAGATGTTTTTTGGTTTTTTTTGTTGTTGAATGAAACAAGTGTATGAAAGTAACCAGGCTAGGATCTATTTTACAGGTGTGAATATGAGACCTTGGCCAATTTATGGTTTATATCAGCCAGACAGTATACATTACACCAAATACAAGGGAATTGGGTATCTCTTGATTGCAAATGAAGGAGATGAGAGAATGTACAACCTTGGCGTAAATAACGGATACACCGACATAATCACCGGAAAAGAATTAGCTAACGGTGAGTACTATAATTCACTTTATTATGCTACAGTATTCTCTATTTGCATACTTTTGGGGAAAACTGAAATCTGTGACATACTCACAACCAATTGTTCACTAAGTTCAAAGATTCAGAGACTTGAACACTCAAAAGTCATTTCTATCTCAAATTTACTAACAAGCGTGCACAAGTATTTGTTTTCAGTGGCTCGGAATACTCCAGTTCACCTTTTTTCGTGTTTTTTTTTCGCTCAGAACAATTGTTACAATTGTGCTTTGTGACACAAATCTGAGGGAGCATGGTGGCTCCGTGGTTAGACCAAAGGACTTTAAACCGAGGGATGCCGTTTCTCTATTGCCGACTTTAGAGACGAGAAAAAAGGAATATTCAGGAGGGGGGGGGGGGTGCAGGAGAAAACTTGCAGACGCAATGTCGAAAAAGTTTCTTCTAGGGACCCCCTCATTGAGCTCTGTCAAACGAGATTGAATTGGTTAAATTTCTAGATGCATTTTGGGAAAAAACAGCTTCCAGAAATTTTAGTATTTTGACATCAGAGTGAAGGGGGTTAATGCCCACCCGCGGAAACTGATCAGTCCTCGGCGACCGTACTGTAAAACCTATGCTACCTTGCATTGGTGATAATCCACTCCACGAGAACTGTAATTATCTGTCGAGACAAAGAGACTACTTTTTAACACTCATTTGGCACCTATTTTTGTTCCATACCCATAGCATTCAACACTCAATCGCATGTTCTGTATTAGTTACATGAGGTGAATACAAACTTACAGTAGGTTACTGCAATACGTTGGATTATTATAATTTTGTTTATACTTGAATTGTTCTATCTCAGACTTGAAAACGTGTTCCTAAATCTGCAGAGTGAAAAATAATCATACAAATGGGTGCAGAGGGTGTGGATTGAATACAGGGGCGCCGGATGCACTTCAGGACAGGGGGGTTGAACCCAGGGAAAAGGGCATTTACTCGCACTAGCATGCAGCTCTGCCATGATATGCCGAAACATGCATATCTCGAAGGCTGCAGGCCCGAGATGGGGGAGTTTGAGAGGAGGTACCCCTTCCCATCGGGAGTGGGCATCTCCTCCCAAATTCCCTCAACTCCCCCACTGAATTTTGAAAGCTCCCAGGACGGATTTGAGGTGTATTTTACCTTTACATCGAGAATAACGCATTAAAAAATTTAGTTTCGAACCTGGGAAGGGCATTGTCTGCCCCTCTCGTCAGAGGCCAACCACAACATTTTCGTCGTGCTGTAGCCAGCGCGTTTCACACTTCCATGTAGCTGCAGTAAGAAAAATGAACTAAGTATTCATGAGAACATCATCAAATAAGCTGTATTCCAGCCATCATTTTTTTTTTGACTGTGTGCAATGGTCCGGTGATTTAGGTGTTGGACTCCTGAATGTCACGCGGGGTTTGCCGACGGTTCGATTCCTGGCCGGGGATCAGAAATCCATATTCTTCGAAAACATGATTGTGTCCTTTAATACACACTTCAGTGAATGAAGAATCCAATTTGTACACCCCCTTGGCTGTAAATTACCCAATTGAAATACACAAAGGATATGGAATGAGTGTTTTTTCTCATATAATATTTATGAAACGAGTCTAAGAATTTTCCGTTTTGGCGAGCCCAAACGGAAAATTCGGACAAGTTTCATAAATATTTTTGAGAAAAACACTCATTTCATATTCTATTTATCATATGACACACACACGCGCACAAATTAGCCACTTAGTATGACTTTTTAACCCATCACCTAACTTGAGTTGCAGACGGCACTTGGAAAAAACATCCTCGTATAACTAAAAAAATTCATTTTTTGCTTCCCCAACATAGGTTATGACCCCTCATTGGAACGAGCTCGTTGAGCTCGTTCCAATGAGGGGTCATAATCTATGTTTTAGAAGCAAAAAGTTAAAATATAAAAAAACAAATGAATGACGTTTTTCTTGTTGGTAAAAGATTAATACAATATTACCCACCCTAAATAGGACAGATAACGTAACTTCTCCCTACTGAAATTATGCAAATGTGACCCAGTTGTATTTTGTTTAACCAATCAAATTGTCCAGTTTTGAAATTAACCAATGAAAGCTCCCAACTCTAATTATGCAAATTATGAAAATGGGGGCCCAGTTGTATTTTGTTCAGCCAATCAAATTGTCTAGTTTTGAAATTGACCAATGAAATTGACGGAAGGCTTTATTTATCACTGATTAATATGAAAACAAAATATCAAATGTTTTAAAGTGAACAAAACGGACGAGTCATATGATAAAAATACATATGAATATTTTGGGGGATTTTTACCACTTTTCAATCAATATTGGGAGAACTTTCACTATTTTTCAGTCTAAAAAACTCCTTATCTTGGCCAGATTCTAGACATGTATGTTCTACTAGCTCCCTATCTAACATTTCCAATTGTTTTAAATTCAAGGCTTTGTATTTTCTACTATTGTAAATTGACAAATGATGGATGGGGGGGGGGGGGGGAGAGGATGTGAGATACCCCACCCATCAAAACGTGTGCTGGCAGCTCGTGTCTCGTTGACGGTTGCCCTCTGGGTACAATATACAGTCTATATACAGAGGCGGTGGAAGCTCAATAAAAGTGGAGGGGCACACATTTTCAAGGCTGCCATGGTCCAGCCCAATGGGAGCAAAAGTTACAATCGTATATCGGTAAATGTACCGTGACACACTATAATGTCTCGTTCAGATGAGCATACCGCGGTGTGGTCACTGTCCTGTCCACTTTTACTTCAATAATCTTCCAACCCGAAGGCTAGCCTTCGGGTTGTAAGATGGTCGAAGTAGAAGAAACAGACCGAAGCGACCGAAGGTGGGATTCTTTGGCTAAATGCTGTTTCCCTCTGGTTTCGCCGCCTCTGTCTATATAGACACAAACAGTCTTGTGGAGTTATTAAATATGTTATATATATTCTCGTTCTTTCAGACACAGATCGCTTAGACCTACCTTTGGACATGATACTAGAACTCCAAGATGAGAAGAGACTCGGTGAGTATATGACCACCCATGAAAATGTTTGTGTATTTGTTCCATATTATACACGTCTTTCACCTCCCCCTTCCCAGTCCATCCCTCCACAGAGGCGAACCTACTATATCGCATTTATTCTTTGTTTGCATATTTTTAGCGGGGGTGGCTATGGGTGGGGGCCATACATTTCAATAATGAGTCATGGTACGAAAAAGCATCCGACACGCGAAAGGCTACTTGAGGTGAGGTTCGAGCGAAATTTTGGAGAACGGAAGTCCAGTGTGGCCTTCTGGTGGCTTTTAAGCATATGATCACAGTATTTTGTAGTGAAAATATTTCCACGATTTGATAGAGACACATCCATTTTTTTTTAAAAGGCAAGCCAATTTACGACGGCTCATACAACAGAAGACCCGCGTTGTAGCTATATATGTATGGCTGTATGTATGGTGTAGTTTGTACCTTAAATCTTCAGATTACTTTTTCGATATTAAATAACTATAGTATACTATTTACATGTGCGCAACTGCTGATTTTTTAAAGTGTTTCTGTGTTAATGGTGGTCGCCTGCACAGGCAGCAATCAATGATATAAAAACACTGTCAAGATAAATACAGCCTACCGCAGAGTTCTCAAGAGAGAATAAACATGGGGGAAACGTTCTTCAAAGCAATATAAAAGTGGCATTTTGTGGCTCTATGGGGACTTTAGGGTTATTACTCTCGAAAGAACATGGCCATTAGTACCAGAAATAATACCACGTCCCCGGTCTCTGTGCTTTTTAAAAATGTGAGTTAACAAAATAGTTGGCCGTTCTTTCGTCCTTGTTGGAACAAACAAAACGACAAGTTACTAGAGTCGTGGTTTAGTTGGAGATGTGGTAGAAGGATTCTTGTTTTTCTTCTCCTTTCCTGTGTAAACTTGCCATCTAAACTTCAGAAAGAAATAGGGCAAAGCAGCTTTCTGATCTGATGCATCATATCAGTTACCCTCATCGGCTGGGTGTATCCATCACTACTAACATAACTGGTCTCCACGTACGGCAAGTCTTATCATGACCACTAACACTGGAATACATACTATCTGCTCCTCCGACTGTTTGGCTACTTCACGAAAGAAGAGGTCCAATAAGCATAGTTGGATCCCAGTAAGAAAGTCGAACGCGGGTGCAGGGTCGCTCGTCGCTTATTTGCACAAGGACAAAAATGCCTCAATACCTTATTTCACCATTGGCAACATGACCTCATGCGATAAACACAGAGGAGAAATAGCCGTAGACTAATAAAGCTATGAGGTTTTTTCGGTTTTCCGGTTAGGGTCCGGTTTTTGCAACAAACCGGAAAACCGAATCGCAAGACCCAGCAGAAACCGACAGAACGGTTTTACTGTGTTCGTCTGGGGGGTAACTGGACAAATACCCATATGGTCCCTCGCCACTTAGTCTATTGGGCAAAGGGGCGAATACGTCGTATTCTCATTGTCATTCTTTCTCCCTTATTGACTCGTCAATAAGGGGGGAAATATGACATTGCGAACATTGCATAGAATGGATAAACATTATTCATTTGTTACCATAATATATGTTTTTTTCTAGCTCAGTAGACTTAACAACCGATTCCCTAGACCCTGAAGAATAATAACAAGAGGGGCAACGCAAAGCGTGTGCCAATGCCTCCGACCCGCCAAAAAATTATTTTCTAAGTCGAAAGAGTCAAAAAGTGCCATAACTCTGGAAAAAATGTGTGGAAGAAACTCAGGGTACACATGTATCGTCCCTCGTGATGCTCTGTCACACCACCAAATATCATTCAAAACGGAGTAGCAGTGGCTGAGATACAAGGGGAAATGTTGGTATGGACGGGCGGACGAACGTACTGACTTACGGGGGTCTCCACTGGATACCCCTTCGACTTTTCAAGTCGGAGGCATAATAAGGGGAGATAGGCTGGGCCCAATGGAGATAATTACAAACAAGGCCTTTGCTGTGAGTGGTGTTGTATAAACTATTGTGACTGTTTTCCAAGTTACGGAGCCTGAAGTGTTGTTTACTGGGTGTTCTTAACACTTAGAAAAACTGAATCAAAGCCGAGGTGTTTTTTCCTGAAACTGAATGGAAACCGATTCTGAAAAATCAAACCCAGCATTAACTAATAATAGTAATGAGTGCCGAAGTGGGCAGTGCGGTACATGTGATGGTGCTTCCTCAGTACCCAGATAAGGACATCTACGAGGCTTTTGAGGAAATGTATTATTGAAGAAGAGGCGGCGGAAGCTCGATAAAAGTGGAGGGGCACTAATTTTCAAGGCCACCATGGTCCGGCCCAGTAGGAGAAACGTCGCAATCGTAAATCGGTAAATGTACCATGACGCAATATAGTCTCTCGTTTAGATGATCATGCCGCGGTGTGGTCACTCCCTTATCCGTTTTTGCTACTCCAGTCATCTTCCAACCAGAAGGTACGTATCAGAACTGGTTAATGGTTTCTGATTCTGTGTGGTTAATGACGACTGGGAGAGGAGAGGGCAGCATTCGGGGTTTTTCGGTCGAAATAGAGAGATTTAATGGTCATTTCAATCAATGACGCAGAGACAGGACCAATGGTAATTAGATCAGCAGAATAGAATGAAGACCTAAAAAAACATTAACCAAATAATGTTTCTGTCTCACGAAGGTCCATTGTCACTTCCGTGGTATACTTCTGAAGAACAGAAAACGGATACAGAATTGCATGGCATCAAATTCGTTGGGTAGTAGTTTAAAGACTCAGGTGGATGAATAGTACAAACTGATTTCTTTTGTTATAAAAACATCGATATGGGTAGATATCAGCGCTATTATACTACCATAGTACTGCAGAGACCACTAGATCACACCCTGCACAAACACCGTATTCATACGTATTACCAAGACAACCCGCGTAAGTCGTATCATGCAATGCAAATTAAGGTCATTTTCTTGGTTATCTACAAATGACATTGCGTGTCCCTGATATAATACTGTGAACTCACCACAAATGATTTTTTTTTCATTGAGGATGACTTTTTTAATGCATCTTTCATCTTTCACGTTGGAATTGCAGAGATTCTGATGAAGGACCACAACAATATATTACTCGCCTGCAAACATGCCAGTAAGGCACATGCGGTAATGTAGTTTTTAAATCAATAACTATTTTCAAAATTCCACTTCTGAATTGCACGGATTTTGATAAATGACCACAACAAAAATACATGGTTTGACAGTACAGTACGTCCGCCGTGGGCTGGTCACTTTTCACAGGTGGGCAATATTCCTACGAAAGCAATAATATTAGATTCCTAACACTGTGGAATAATCATCAACAATTTTATTAATGAAGCACCGGGTACAACCCGGTGCTTCATTAATTAAAAGTTTGCTGATAATGATTTGTATCACCTAGAAAATGCACGCGTGGACATCGCTGCCCACGCGTGGATTACAGCGAGTCCACGGCGTCTGTACTGTAAACATTCCTGTATAGCACATGGAGTAATGTACTTTTTAAACCCTTATTAACTACACTCTAAAATCAGTTGGGTTAAAAATTAACCCAAATCAGCTGGATGGAGTGAATAAGAACCAAATTGGGTTCACATTCATTCAACCCAGTTGATTTGGGTTGAATTTTAATCCAACTGATTTTAGAGTGCAATACAGGCCATACCTGACACCTTTGCGTTGCTTTGAAAAATAACCCCGAAGGGTTATTTATTATTATTTATTGGTGTTTAAGGTCGCATACTTATGCACAATGGCTAATCATGACCGTGACAGTTTTACGAGTGGAGGAAGCTGGAGTACCCGGAGAGGACCACCGAGAAACGACGAGCAGCTGCCAGCTCCCCAACATCGTAACTCCGCACTGCACCACAGGCAGAGTTAGAATGGTTGAAGACATGCGCATCATCGACGTGCAGTACGCCTTAGTACACGGCGTCATCGTGCCCCCATACGGGCAATCGGGGTTAAGTGCCTTGCCCAAGGACACAACGCGGGAGTCCGAATCGATCGCTCAGACGGTCACCCATCCAAGGACTAACCGGGCTCGACGTTGCTTAACTTTGGTGATCTGACGAGAACCGGTTACCGCAACGCCACCGCGCCCCCTACCCCGAATGGTACTTTTCCTTGAGAACTCAGCCGGTGGGCTGCATTTATCTTGGCCATGTTTTTAAATCAGTGTTGGCTGCCTTTCGGGCAGCCAACAGTGATGAAGAAACACTTTTAAGCCACCTGCAGCTGCGTACCCGTGTATGTGGTAGTCAATATCGTAAAATTAATTTGAGGTTAAATCAATAAATATTTTCAAAATCTTAGGTCACAATCTGCATAAATGCTTCAAAAATGAGAAGAAATTAATGATAATTTTTTTTCTGATTGAAAATGTAGATACAGTGCCTCTTTAACCCTTTACCTAACATGAAAAGCAGACGACACTTGCAAAAAAAATTCTTGAGTAACTAAATTTTTTCATTTTTTGTCTCAAAAACATAGGTTATGACCCCTCGTTGGAACGAGCTCGACGAGCTCGTTCCAACGAGGGGCCATAACCTATGTTTTTGAGACAAAAAATGAAAATATTTTGAAAATTAATTGGCGATTTTTGAGAATAGCGCTGGCCGGTTTTGGCCGTTACGTTGGGTAAAAGGTTAACCGTTTAATTTTGTTTTGCTTTTTTTTAATTAGGACAACTTCATTTTTCAAAAGTTGATGGTATAAATAATGAAACGGGAAAATACGAGAAACTTTTCTTCTTTGGAGCCCGAAGCTTTTCCATAATAAGAACTGACACATTTGAGATGGTATACGACAGTGGTAATGATGCGGAGAAGAAAATTTCAGAATACTATCCTTATCTGTTTAATGGGGATATTGAGGGAAATCTTTCTCCTTTGGAACAAAAGGATCTGAGATCTACTCACAAAGTAAGTTCAGATTTAACCTTTTATTGTATTTTTTCATAAATCGAATACTAATTTGCCCAACTGCGAGGTTGGGGAACGGATCATTTCAGTGCGTGCTCAGAGATATAAACAGTTATATGTGTGCGCATGAGCAACAAGTGACAGGGAGATGGTTTTGCCTGTGCATGCACACCGCAATGTAGCAGCTCCCTGAACACCAGAAGTAGTGGTATAACTGTGTCCTTGCGTTTCGTTGGTGTTTCACGACATCAGTGTTTGGGCTCAAAATTAACTGGCCGAGTCTCTGTTTTGAAAATGGTTTTACGGTAGCATACTATGGAGAGTGCAGAGGCGGCGGAACCAGAAGCCACGTGCCCCTCCACTTTTTCCACAGACATGTTGCGCGGTTAAGCAATGAGTTAAAATGGGCGCATGCAAATGAGTAAGTATACAGGCATTCCCGTAATATATTATGTGTAAATGCAAACAACATTTGGCAAAAGAATCCACCTTCAGTCCGTTTCTTCTACTTCAATCGTCTTCCAACCCAAAGGCTAGCCTTCGGGTTGGAAGATGGTTGAAGTAGAAGAAATCTGCAGGGCAGTGACCACACCGCGGCATGCACATCTAAACGAGAGGCTATAGTGTGTCATGGTATATTAACCGATATACGATTGAAAGTTTTCTCCCACTGGACCAAACCATGGTAGCCTTGAAAATTTGTGCCTCTCCTCTTTTATTGAGTTTTCGCCACCTCTGGGAGCGTTTACCACATTTTGATCTATTCTGGTCTGTTTTCCCGTCTTGCTAAACCAGTTGTCCATCCATGTGTTATATTTGATTAGTGAAACTGAAAGGCTTTTGGATGTGATCACTGACTCAAATGCTGGAGAAGCTTTTGGTCGAGCGATCAAGTAATAGACCCTATCGAAACGAATTTATGAGTTGGTATTTTGATATGATGGAATCGAAGTCGTCTACTTCGTCAGTCCCCTGTCCCCTTTCGCCCACTTTTGCTGATTCCATTTTACGAGTCAAACATAATTTGTTGACCACAGTAGAGGAACACGGCTCCGCTTTTCGGGATTTCCATGGGAGGGCACACAAGAGTCTAATGGTTGTATGATCAGCTGATCAGCCACGCAACTTTCAACTCATCTTAGAATTTGATAACCATACCATAACGATGGTGAGTCAAAAAGTGTCTCCAATTGTCTTTCATGCCCCAATACCCTCTCACAATACAGTGAAGGTGAACTGATGTGGATTTTTCCCCTGAGGAAATTTTCAGTTTTTGAGAACAAAACTTCAAAAAAGCAGTAGCCAATTTTCACCCAACAGACTAGTCGAGCTGAAAAACTCTTGTGTTGTTTTTTTTCAGATTGGGTAAATAATTCATGATTGGGAAAACAATCGCACCTTGATTTAGCAGGAATCCACTCACCCCGTATTGTATGCTTAAATGCTTGATGTTCACCAAGAAAATTACCAACATATAAAACGAGATACTTTATCAACGGATCACATTTTAATTCCCTCTGTCGGAGAACTAGTGGTGCTTATCGGTTAAGCGATTACCCCGTACCAGAACGGTTACAAGCCTCTTCCTTCAAAGCTTCTCATTTGTGACAGAAGTGGAAAAATCTCTTTTATTAGGGATTTTAGTAGAGATGGGCGGTATTGGAATTTTGAGTTCGTATCAGCTTCGGTATTTTGGGGGCTTTGGGGCATACCTCTGTATCGATTCAGTATTCAGTATCTGACTTGACTGAGATCTGCTGATAGTACCAAAGAGGAGTTCACATCAGGAAAAACAGAATAAGTTGTTGTTGTATCATTCTACCACAACGCTATAAATGAGACTGCCAATGAGCTCAACTTTGATATTCTTTTACTACCACAAATCATATCTACAGTACTTTTGTGACTTGCTCTAAACGCACATTAATGTTTAAAGGCATATTCAGGCTACTGCGATCTCAGATCTTGCCTGTGCCCCTCCCAAGCCATCTTTAGGAGGTCCTGCTGTCGATAGACAAAACGCCTGGGCAATGATTTCTAGTCAGATCTTGGCTGCCGTAAAAGGCAGCCAAGACTTGACTAGAAATCACTGCTGACCAATTGCACATGTACAGGTTAAAGTCAGTTGTGAATTCGGGACATTTGCCCAGTTCAATGAGGGTTAACAAAACTGAAAAGAAAATCAGTCACTTCTTTTATGAAAATGAACACTTCATCTGCTATAAACAATGCCTTATAAATAGCGAATATTGGAAAATTAAAAAAATTCAGACGATTTCAGTATTCAACGACTGGTTTCGGTATCCCCATGATATCGGTATCGTTTCGGTTTTACGGTATATTGCCCGTCTCTAGAATTTAGACAATGGAAAATGCGCAAAATGTTACTAATGCAATTTTGAATAAAACCAGTGTTCTTCACGTTGGCCCACGATTTTTTTTATGTCAAGTGGAATTTTTGTTCGGCGCCAATTGAATTGTTTTGGTGCAAAATGAAAGATTTTAGTGCAAAATATAATCGGATTGTAAATGAGAACAAATTACCCATGCATCGTCATTTGTGTGCAACAAGGCGCCATCTGCAATGCTAAAGATCTGCAGATGGCGCCTTGTTGCACTCAAAGTACGATATTTTGATTTAGTTTAAGTATTGCCTGGCTCTGTTAAATATTTTTGTTGTAAAAAAGAACCCCACAAATGATAAAATATAGATAATACAAAACTGAAACTAATAAATAAATAAATAAATAAATAAATAAATAAATAAATAAATAAATAAAGTAAAAAGGTATTATTAAAGTTTACAGAATAATTTCCTGATAATTATTTACTCTCTGTTTATTCACCCCAAATAAAGAAGTAGCAAATTATTTATTTTATTATATGCTAGGATGTGAATTATCGCAAATTATCTAAAAGATATTTCTCGATATCCATCGACTCGATGGATATCCAGAAATAATTCTCAGTAGCTTGCTAAATGACGTCCCACTTTGGCACATGACGTCGCCTTGAGGGAACGATCAGTAGATCTTTGTTACTGTCTTGAAGCTTTTTGCATTCGAATTGGGCTGAATATTGCGCAGTAAAATCTCACGTAGCATATAATAAAAAGAAAATCTACGCTATTTTAGTGTATGTCTGGAATTATCTCATCAGTGTGGACCTGAAAGTTTTATTTTTCACGAGCGCTTGCTCGAGTGAAAAATAATACTTTCAGGTCCACACGCTTCGGCGCATGACGTCGCCTTGATTGTCGCCTTGCAGGAACGATCAGCTGATCTTTGTTATTGTCTTGAAACTGTTTGCAGTCGAAATGGGCTGAATATTGAGTAGAAAAATGTCACGTAGCGTTTTTGTCGCATGCGCTCACGAGAAATAAAACTTGCAGGACCACACTCATGAGATAATTCTCGATATTCACTAAAACAGCGTAGATATCCTCTGCATCTTCCAGAAGAATATAAAATAGATTCGGCAAATTGTGGTGCCAAATGCCGTATTATTTGGCGCCAAATGATTTGTTTTAGAGCAAAGGCACCACTGGCACCCGACGACAGCGTTGACACAGCATACAACACACGGGTCTGATTATCAGCCATGAGCCTTTATGTGAGGCTTGCATAAGGTTCATTCCGTCAGATCCGAGTATTTTATTCAAGATTTGCTTAACCCGTTGAACCCTGGTGGTATATTCCATATCAGTTCTATGGCAGAAATCGGAAGAGTCCATTCATTATCTGGGGACAGACCGAAAATATTTTCAAAGTGCAGCCTTCGGGCTGCACGTTAAAATTATTGATTGGTATACCCCCGTACATTCACTTAGCAGCCACACTGCTAAATGAAATTATGACGTATCACGGAACACGGCCTCTTGTGTTCAAAAGGTTAAGTTACTTCTGCTTTTCGCTTATTGTCCCAATCCATTAACACATTAACACAAAATAGTTCCATCTAGATCCAAACTACTTCAGAGCGGTTCAGCACTCTAGGTCAAGGATATTTTCTGTCCCCATGCAACTGACCGTTTATCGGTAACGGAAATGTTTAAGAGTTTAAGACTGAACCAATTGTAGGATTCCCTAACCGTTTCAGCACGAAGGGCGAGTCGAAACGATCATTAACCCAGTGGCGTAGGAACCGGGGGGGGGTTAAAGAAGGTATTTACCCCCTCCCCCCCCAAAAAAAAAAAAAATCCAAAACTTTGTAAATCATATCTAGTATCTACACGAAAATAACCACATACATCTGTTTTTGTTCTCGCCAAAGGTTGGTGGTTTGGAGCCGCAGGTCAGCGAGTGCGAAATCGCACGAAATTGACGACCATTAGCTGTAATGCGGGGACATCCCTAGACCATCCCAACTGGACGTCGTGATATAGCCTTTATAGTTGAAAGTGATGTTAAACCCGAATCAGTCAGTCAATCAATCAATCAATCCATTAATCTCAAATTTGTTATTTTCCCTTTGTGTGAAGGTGTATGAGCTTCTTGTGATGTTTCGTTTTACATATCTTTTAGAGATGGAAGAAAATCGCCTTTCTTCAAAATTATCTTCTCAAAAAATGTATGATCTACACCATTTGCAGTGCATAGAAAAGTTGGTAGCTGATGTCACTGACTGATTTGACGCTCAACAGGTTAACATCTTCCTCTCTGACATACCTCCTCCTATAAACACCAAAAATTAACAGCAACGATACCTTGATTTTTCACTTGAGAAGCGAGGAAATGAGCTCTCAGTAGTTCGTATTTCACAAATTGTCCCGGGGTGGTCCCCCGAGCCCCCACCAGCGGGAGGGGGTATCCCTCTCCCGCACGCTCCTCCGGGCTCGGCTACGCAGAGCGGGCCACCAAAGACGGTCGTGCTGTCTCCTATACAAGCCCCCGTTTACAATACCCCCCCCCCAATATTATAAGCTTCCTACGCCCCTGCATTAACCCTTTACCCAACGCAAACGATATGATAATTTGTTATTTTCATTGTATTTTTTTTCTCGAATGTTTTAAACAAATTCAACAAAACTATATCATGTGTCCCCTCATCGGAAGTCGCACGACCTCGTTCCACTGAGGGGTCACATGATATGGTTTTGTTGACATTTTTTTTAAATATCATTATTTATCGACTGCCCAATTTGTAAATTACGCTTGCTGGTATGTATAAAAATAATGATCACCTTGCTCGAGGTGGACAGCACTAGCACTGAGATGGTGTGTGGGGTAACGGGACAACTGCCCTGGGATTTTTTGGTGTTTTAAAAAAGTGTAGGTTGAACTGTGGATACGCCTGAGCTAAAAGTCGTGGGAAGGCTTTTGGTTCGCTCCTCCAACGAAGATGGAGGTGGCAAGATTACGTAGTTGCATTACTGACCAAGTTCCATTCATATAAAAGAAACCCACTTGTTCCACTTTGTTGGTTTTCCACCGGTCTTTCCTGCATCGTGGTGGTCACGATTATCTTTTCAGAAAAATATGCTCAGAAATACAGGTTATTAATTACCTAAATTGTAAGGAAATAATTGAGTAAATATTGTCAAGAAAATTCAGGAGAATGCTTTTCCTACTACTACTTTAAAGAGAAAATTCGGGGGGGGGGGGGCGGACCCCACGTTTATCGATTCGCGCCTTCGGCGCTCGCAGGGCTAGTAACGCCCGTTCTACACATTGCCCCGGGCCGTCCCAGATCTTGGCGGCCCTGCTTGGAAGCATTGACTCCCTAGGCTACCGCCTCGGGACACAATGTGTTCTTCAGGGAGAATCCACAATGTCCACCTCGAAATAGGCCATGTCATAACGTTGCTGTACTCACTCACAGGTGGACTGTACATGTTCATCAAATAAGTACCGATATATACGGAGGATTATGCAAGTCAATTGACCTTGGTAATTATATTCAGTGACGTAGCCGGGATAAACAGCCCCCTAGCCCCCCCCCCCCCCCCCTAAAATTTACAGTGGCCCCCTCAATATGGGAAAATTAAGGACATTTACGCGACCAGATAAATTAACGACGATAATGATATGAACACATAATCTCCGTGGCTTACACAATTATGCTGATGGTGGCAAATAAATAAGTTTCGACGTCAATAATTGTATGTATAGTAAGTTATTGGTACTTTTCAGTATGATGTAGTATAACATCACCGGTAGTGAAGGGTTAATAACATCGTAACATACTTTGGGACAAAGATGCAACATTTACTTCGGTGGTGTGGAGTTCTTCGTTATTATTGCACTGTGACAATCACAGCCTGTCTGTCTCGCTGCCTGCCTGCCCGCCTGCCTGCCTGCCTACCTACCTACCTGGGATATTGAGACCGGTATTCATTTCCATGAATTTCATGATTTGTGTGAGAAAAATGGGACAACCTGACCTCCGGAAAAATTTCAAATTAAAGCACCAAAGGGATCCAGATTCACTCTCAGGGCATTGAATGTTGAAAAACTCGGGGGAGCCCCCCTTCCCCCCCCCCCCCCCCCAGAATGGAATGGTGATACCCACCACCCCCATACCCACCCTACGACTTTCGGATATGTCTGCGGCATATATCGCCCTGCCCCCTCCCCCCCCCCCCCAAAAAAATATATATATATTTATTGCCCACCCCTCTCAATAAGAAGTCCTAGATACGCTCCTGGTTCTATTCCATTTAGATGACGAGGCTAGATCGGTCAAATCTGGTCTACCCGACGAGACGGGAGATAAAAACACAGATTGATTGACTGTTGTTATAATTTGTCTATTATACACCGGTGAATATTTAAAAATTGATAGCGACATGTGATATACAAGTAATAAATAATTGTTTGAATGTTTGTGTTGTATTATATTAAATCACTCACCGAATATGGAAGGTGAGCCGACAAAGCAGACAGTGGTGATCTTCTGCCGTGGAACACATCTGCGTTTTGCAACAGTCAAATCAAATCTCGGCTTTCTTTTTGGATTATCTCCCCTTAGCTGTTTAGGTGACAATCAGAGGCATGATGTAAAATACGGGCCACATGGGGTTGATGTTTTCACTGTAAACCACGCTCTCCCCCGTCTTCTTCAGCTGAACCTGGCAACTTCTTAAGGTCCATGGCACCAAACAAACCGGCAGATACTATAAACGGATATCCATTAGGGCAGGTTATGCAGATTTAAAAAATCAGTTTATATCAATTATATACATTGATACACAGCATCCAAAGATATCACAAATTTACTTACATAGGCGATAGAAATCAATCGACGTTTAAGTGGTCATTTGGAGAATGGAAAACACAGGCAGGTTTTTAATGTGTGAAATCATCTCCGCAACATTGTAAATCAATGTTGGTGTTCCATAAGATTCAATATTATGGGGAGTTTTCAGATAAGGGGCATACTACTGAAGTTCATAGTTGGAATAGCGTTTGCCAGCTGTGAATTCTTTGCATTAAACAACAAAGGCGATACACTAAAACACAGGGAAAGACTGTTTCCACTGTTCATAATCTTCTGTGGTTCCACTGAAACAAAGCCAATGTATAGGGTGTATCTTTGGAGCTGCTGATCTGATGATTTTCAAACATCTAACTGAGGTCTGTTCACTTCCTCTACTATGGATTACAGGAGGCAGATTATCTGTTACAGCCAGAGACATTTGTCGTTGAAATATTTCTACTTGGAATTTCATTTGCTGTTTATTGTAATTTTCAGTATCAGCCAAGCCATATTCACCAACTGCAACCGTTTTCATTGCCAAAATCTTAAACTCAAGTTCCTTCAGATAATTGGTGAGAGGCTGTCTTACTCAAACCCTGCCACTCTGGGGTGGATACCAAAAGTTAATGCCATCCGTGTATCACCCCTCACCATCTCTCGCTACCTACTATTCGGCCAGTTTCTTGGCCAACAGTAATTAGCAACTGCATATGATATTCCAAAACTCTTGTCATTTCATCTAAATTACTACACTTTGGGCCTATTGCACAGACTGTCCAGATGGAAATGTGGAGGCGAAGCCGACGTCGAAACTCGTGAGTTCTTTATACTAATTTCACACTTTTTTAACGTAGGAAGTAGTTATCGAGTATCGAGATGAGACTTCACGAGAATGTCTCTGGCTGATTAAACTTTTAGGGATTTTTCCCAAATCAACCGGGGACAAATGAGGTTACATTTTTTCAAGGATACTCGGACGCTAAAACAAGTGATGGCTCTCCACAATTGCTTTCAAGGGACCCTTAATATATTGGGTGTGGGGAGGGGGGTGGGTGGGGGCTAATGGGTCACTGATTATGTCACGTGACGTCCATAGCAAGTAAAGCACGACCCTAGCAACGGGCAAACTACTGGGCAATTTTGATACAAGAACCCAACATGCATTGCAAACGAAAACAGACAGGTCAATGGTGTCGTCACGTGACTTCCCTAGCAACCAGAGCCCCCACCCCCTCTTAGCAACGGGCTAACTACTGGGCCGGTTTTGACCAAATTCGGTATGCGGGCCCAAAATGCATTGCAAATAAAAACAAACAGATCAATGTTGACGTCTCGTGACTTCCCTAGCAACCAGAGCGCGCCCTTAGCAACGGGCTAACTACTGGGCCGATTTTGACGAAATTCGTTATATGGACCCAAAATGCATTGCAAATGAAAATAGATAGCTCAATGATGACGTCACGTGACTTCCGTAGCAACCAGAGCGCCCCCTTAGCAACGGGCTAATTACTGGGCCGATTTTGACCAAATCCGGTATACGGACCCGAAATGCATTGCAAATGAAAAGAGACGATCAATGTTGACGTCATGTGACTTCCCTAGCAACCAGAGCGCCCTCTTAGCAACGGGCTAACTATCTGGGCCGATTTTGACCAAATTCGGTATACGAACCCAAAATGCATTGCAAATGAAAACAGACAGATCAAAGTTTATGTCTCGTGACTTCCCTAGCAACGAGAGAGCCCCTTAGCAACGGGCTAACTGCTGGGCCGATTTTGACCAAATTCGGTATACGTACCCAAAATGCATTTCAAATAAAAGCAGCCAGGTCAATGTTGATGTCACGTCTTTATTCCTCAGATTTTTCCTCATCATAATGTTTTACATGAAACTACATTTGTGATACTCAGTCTTATTTTAAAGATGGTCTTTTCAGTAAAACTGCATTGGCATATTATCATCGTCCTTTTTTTGCACAGCACTACTGTATTTTCTTGTTTTCTGTTCCTACCAATCTGGAGTCAGATCACTCAGATGTTGATCAGATTGCTGGATGTTGGCCTACTATATGTTTTGTCCAGTAATGATATTTCGCTTCTTGAGCTTTGCAGCTCCAGCAAGCAGTAAATGGTGCGACATACCATGGCAAATGTTTTAAAAGAACATACACAGAACGACACATGCGTGTGAATGGGTTAATCGATATGGCACGAGTGCCAGCGCGGAAGGATAAAACGAGAGGCCACTGGCCTCGAGTTCACACGCATTCACACGCGTGTATCGTTCTGTGTTTATTACACGCCTTCACGTCTATAAAAACAATTATTAGAAGGACACTCAGCAATTCATTTGACAACTACCAACAAAAAGATCTCATTTTATTGCCAACCAAATTTGCGAGGGGAACCCGTGTTACTCTTTCGTCCCCCGATTTCCAATGTGTTCTATGTGCCTACTGGCACATAGAACACATTGGAACTCATGGGACGAGCTATCACTAGCGATTCAAATTGTAATTACGTTGCACAATTTGTGGAAATTTCTAGTGTAATTTCGCTTCTATTTAAAAATAGTCCGTCAACGATTTCCGTTCCGCACATATGTGCGGAACAGATGTTTATTTTCCGCACGGTTTAGCATTCCTGTAAATGGGGATTTCATAGAACAGTCGTATAATAATTGTCGTTTCGTGTGAATCGAATACTGCAAACTGTACATTTGACACCTGGAAGTCTTGGGGGCAGTGATTGGCTTTCATTTCTTATTTCCAACCTTGTTTCTCGGCTTCAAACAATACTTCTTCATACATTATAACTGTATTTGAACAAACAGAAACGACTAAAGAAATAAATCTTAACATTACTAGAACTACTCAAGAGAGGAATACATTTTAACATTACTAAAACTAATCAATAAGGCCACACAAAATAAATTAATTGATTCTCAAGCAATTTTTTTTTTTAAATCAGTGAGGGAGGGAGGATTTTATTCTTAATTTTTCTTTTTCTTTTGCAAAAAGTGAGCAAACATGGAGAGGATTTCGGATGTCTTTTTGCATACAGAAATATAGAAAGTGCATATTTATACAAATAAATTCATTTTTAATTTGAAAAATAACACAATATTCTAAAAACAAACTGTAGGTACTGCATTTCAAAGGCTTCATATTTTTTCAATGCTCTTCATATTGTCTTTGAAGTGAAAGTATTTAATCTATGCGGAGTTACATTGTAACAAGGTAAATATATTGGATACGCAACTAAATAAATATGCATCAATCAAAAAATATAAAAAAGTTTCGGGTCTCCCTGAGTTTGTACTAATTTTGGAAGACACTGAAAGGCAATAAAAATGTCCAATGAGTTGGGTTCAGATTCAATGAGGGATTGCCTGAGAATCAAAACACTTTTTATTTAGCCTAATATAATAACAATATATGCGATATCTGTTATCAAATAACTTTATTCAATATCATCCCAAGACACAAGAAAGTCCCCCAAATCTTTGAGCATTTGCCTTCGTCGTCTTGACATTGATGACTGTTGACTCGATATAGCTGTTAATTCCTCCTCTATTCTTGGACAAACTCTTTGATTTTGTTTTCCAATGTCCTCCTTTTCTGCTCTAGGAACAATATCTCCTTTTTTCTTTACTAACTGGAATAGTAGGATTTGTTGCAGCCTGTTTCTCATGGGGCTCACTATTTGTATTATCAGTGGTAAAGAGATCTGAAGGGTTAATTTCCTCAATGTTTCCATTTAACTCATATTCTTACATTTCATTTGACGTTGCTGGAACGTATTTGTGTCTTTGCGTTTTAACCAAACTGGTGGTATATTGCGACTTTCCCATGGGTTTGTGTCGATCATGATGAACTACGGATTCTTCTTTTCTTCCTCTAATTCTCAACAGAAAAGATGAGAGTACATCAACAATAAAGTATGGAACTTTCCAAGGTGGTTTAACTTGTTTTGTAGCTGAATCCACTTTGTATACAACACAGGGGCGGCGAAGCCGGGAGGGGAGCACACCCCCACCCCACACACACACACACTTTTTTCACAAATTATAGGTACCCGAACGGCATTTTCCGACATAACATACACAACCCCTATGGTCACTACACATCACCTATACATATATGACCACGTTGATTTTCAAAGATTTTATTGAATAAAAATAGAAAGCTCCAAATGGAGCGTAATATTTTAAAGGACGGTTTCAAAGTTTTGATTAGCCGTTTGAACCCAAAATGCCGCTTTTCCGGCCCATGAGCATGATACTTTATAAATTCATCAAGAATGATAGCTGGTAAGTGAATGTGTGGGGAAGACCAAACGACCAATCAATATTTTCAATCAAGGCTGCACGTTGAAAATATTAGTTGGTCTGCCCACAAATAATGAATATGGCCTTTTCCAATTGCTTCCATTGAATTGATATGGAAGATACCACCAGGGTTCTAAGGGTTAAGTAAAAACAAAGTCAAAACAAAATAAATACGCTGATGTTAGTGTCTTAACCCTTTACCCAACGTAACGGCCAAAACCGGCCAGCGCTATTCCAAAAAATCGCCAATTAATTTTCATTATTTTTTTCATTTTTTGTCTCAAAAACATAGGTTTTGACCCCCCCATTGGAACGAGCTCGTCGAGCTCGTTTCAATGAGGGGTCATAACCTATGTTTTTGAGACAAAAAATGAAAAAAATTAGTTATTCAAGAATTTTTTTTTCAAATGTCGTCTGCTTTTCACGTTAGGTAAAGGGTTAAATAGAGTGGGTTCAAGGATGGGAGTAGCGTATATAAATGTATATATTTTGCATGAATACACCGCCCCACCACCATTGAAACCCCCCCACCCCCCCCCCCCCCCGAAGAAAAATTATTCTCCATCCTACACCCTTGCGGAGCCCAGAGAGGTGTGACCCCACTTTTTTGTCGCTTCTGCCGCCTCTGATACAACATCTCCGATTTTATAACTGTGCTGATTCAATTTCTGGTCATTATCACTCTTTTGTCGGTATTGAACGGTTTGAAGAGATGACTTCGGGCCAAACCGTGTACTTGAGAAATAGTTTTCTGCAACTGTCTTATGTAAGATGGTGTATTTTTCTGATCCAAGTTTGCATTTGATGTACCCATTATAAGGCCTATTGGCTGGAATATTTCCCTACCCAACATCAACAAATTGGGAGTGAAGCCTGCTTTTCTGTGTATGATTGCCCGAATAGATCCAGCAATTATCTGCAAGTGTTCATACCAAGTTTCCTGACCATTAGTTAGACAACACCCAATACTTTGTAAAATCACGCGATTGTATCTTTCCACTTGGCCATTTGAGCTGGGATGATATGCTGTTGTTCATGTTTTGGTAATTTGATTTGTAAAAGCAGCCATAATGATTTGAACATATTCCCATCAAAATTTCGGTCCTGAGCTGTATGAATCTGGAGTGGACAGTCAAATTGAAATATAAATTTTTCCACAACTATTTTGGCAACTAAATCAGCCTGTTGGTTAGGTAACGGAAAACATTCCAACTATTTTGTAAATTGGTCCACTCTTACAAGAGCATATTTATTTCCATTTGTTGAGATAGTTAGTGGACCTCGAATGTCAATGTGAACTCTTTCCAGTAAGCAGCCAGCGTGGTACTGACCCAGGCGTGCCTTTGCCTTTCTTTTTATCATTTTGTTCCTGTTACAAACTTCACATGAGAGTACATACAACACACAATCTGCTTTCATGTTATGCCAAATGAATTTTTTCCTTCACCATCAAATAAGTTTTTGACATACCAAAGTGACCTCCCAATCGGGTATCATAACAATGTGTAAAATCTTATTAACCAAAACCCTTTGTACAACAAGCAAGAGGCATGTATTGCAGAGAACTTTCACACTGAGAGAATAAAACTCCATCAATTAACTTCGGTTGTGAGAAACACAACACCCAATACTTCAGTGTAGGACTATTTAGGTATAAACAGGCCTGGCATTCTTAAAAATGCAGGAGGGCTAACAGTCGCTCCTCTCGCAGGGCCTAGGAGACCGATTAGCTCTCCTCAAGCTTACAAAAGCTAAAAGTAGGAAAATGAAGATTTACTATTAATGAATTCTGCCAAGTGGGCTTATATATTTTCTTTAGTGCTGCTAACAAGGTAGGATCTGTGAGATGCTACACTTCCCTTCCCACACTTCCGGGTCTTAGCAAGGCCCGGAGGTTTGGGATGGGCAATGTGACCTTCTTGCAGAGTCCACTAACATAGCACAGATCTGAAAAGATGTGGGGTTTAGGAATAGGCTGTTGTGTTAATCATTGTTTCTAAGACCAGGAGATCTAGTTTTCGCCCTCCTTAACTTTTTTAAGGCGAACAGTAGGCGAGCGAATAAATCGCTCTCCCAAAAATGCCAGGTCTGTATAGTTGTACTGAGGGAGGATTCCCCTCCTGCACCCACTGCAATAGCTTACTGAGATCTTCATCATTCGTCTGATATTCACGTAAGTCCTTGTAAGAATAGCTTTCCAACGACTTGCTAAATATGCCCTCACTGCCTTGCACTTTTGGAACTGCCGTTTCATCTTGTCCTTCGGTAAGGTTATTGGTCAAATGGTTTATTTCATTTTAATATTTTGAACCGCAAGTAGTATCACATCATTTTCAAAGCAGGACCATTGTTCATGTGTCCCGTTACAAAATTTGCATCCCCCACATGAAAGGGATTGGACATTCTGACCAGCCAAGTAGCAATCACAGAAATCCAAATGATCTGGGATCCATGATAAAGCATCCGTGTTCTTGTGGATTTTGCCAGGACGATGTTGTTTAACCAGGCCAATGATGTCATATTGCGAAAGCTCTTCTACCCATCTTGCCAGTTGATCCTGTATGTATTTGAATCAGAGGAGCCAAGTTAAGCTGTTGTGATCAGTTCTTCTAATGAAGGGTCTGCCCAGCAGGTAATAGCGATACTCTCTTGTGAACATGAATAATTCCTAGTGTGCAATATCGTCTTTGGGCAGGATTCAATGCTTTACTGGCAAAGCCAGTTGTTCTCTCCACTCCATCTTGAATCTGATTCAACTCTGCACCAGTTACAAGTTGTTTTATCTTGTCAAGTGATTCCTGATGATGAGATTTCCAGGCAAATGATATTTTAGTTCCAGTTAGTTCTTGTAAAGGTGCTGCAGTATTTGTAAAATGTTCAATGTGTTCTCTGTGATAATTAATAAAACCAAGAAATTTTTCCACATCTTTTTTTTCCTGTGGACAGGGCATAATTTCGTCCCATTTTTGTCTTATTATAAAGGGTCTTTACACCGAGCAGACGGCTGCAGACTGCAGGTATTATTTTATCCTCCCTGTATATTGATTTTGGACTGGCCAATCTCAATGTAAGTGTACACAAAGGCGATACCATTCCAGGAAACGAGGGTTCAAGGGGTTAAAATGTGCGCCAACTGATATTTCATCCCTGTGATCTCAGTATTTTTTGTAGCAGATTGTTTCATCGGGGAACAAAGATCATTTTCTAGATATTTGTGGGATTCGTCGGAAGTAGGTATTCGACTGAATTGTCTAGCTTTGTGCGCTCCTACCACTTGATTTTCATCATCACTGTCGTAAATATACAAGTAACTTTTCTCAGAAGTGGTTTCCTCGAGCTCAACAGTATTTTCTGGTTGTGAATTACATTTTTTACAATTTGTAACACCGAATCTAAATTAACTTGGTTTTGATTCACTGCGATAAGTGCTGCTCGTGTTTCTGTTCAACACTTCAAAAAGGTATAAACTGTTATAACCTCGATGAACTGTTCTGGTGCACCAGGGTATCCATCGTGTGCTAGCTCTTGAACACTCTCAGCAGTAAATTCTTCAATTGTTTCATCCAGTTCTTGTTGGAGCTCTTTGAGCTGCCTTCTGGTGGTGTTAGGGAGATTTTTTTACCGAATCTTCCCTTCATTTTTGACACTAATTGTTCATAATTGTTTTGTACTGCTGGTGAGCAAGTACAGAAATATTTCAAGGCCTTACCCCTCAAGGATTCAATCAATTCTATCAAACCGCTCTACCTCATCCCATTTATGTTTTCTGGCAATATACTCGAATTGAGTACCAAAAGGTCCTCATTCTGTTTTACTATCAAAGGGTGACAATTTTGGTGGAGGGGGGGGGGGGGACAAGTCGTCTCCTGAGTTCCAATGTGTTCTATGTGCCAGTAGGCACATAGAACACATTGGAACTCAAGAGACGAAGTGTGTGCTCGAAATGAACCAGTGTACGTTGAAATTCTTGTTTGTGAATTTTCTGTTTGAGAAATACAGCTGTCTGGTATTGATTTTAATGTTTAGCTTGTCTGGGGAATTCTGTGATCATACACTCCCTTTGGTGCTAAATTTTGTACCACATTTGATAAATGATCCGTTTCTCTGACTAGAAATGGATCACACTACTAATTGTTGTTTGAGCTGGTGATGTAACAAATGAATAACTATATTTTGATTTAGTTCCAGTATTAGAATTCCTAAATCGTATGTCCTGTTTAGCTTTTTTGTTACCACTATCGGTGTTGACGCGACACTGGGGGGGGGGGGGGGGGGGGGAGGGGGGATCTGAAGACCATAAATCGCTTCTATCATTCTATCAATCGATTTTATTTCAACCGGTGTTAAAACTCGTCCTAACTCTTGCTCCAAAGCCTCGTTTTTGTTTTGTTTTTCTATTTCTTCTGCAGAATTAGCCATTTCTGTTTTTCCTCAAGTGCCTCTTCTTTCTCTTGTTGCAGAACATTCTGTTTGAGTTTTTAACATTTCCATTAGGTTCGGAAACTCTGAGGTATGTTTAGGTGTACGCCATTCTTGTTTTGCGAATGAGAGTTCATTGCCATCAACAATTGTTTGCAAGAGTGGTGAAGGTATTTCTAGCATACTTTTGAAATCGGCAATGGAAAGAGTTCCACTCATTTCCCCCCGTTTTTTAGTATGGCTTTTGTCCTACAGTCACCGATAAATTGATTTTTTCCAAGTCTTCTGCTGTTGCAGTATTTATATTTAGCAGTTTTTTTAGCTGTCAGTGTTTTGATTACTGACAAAGAAATAATTGTACTTTTTAATTATGTGTGTAAAACACCATTACAATTCAGAAACCTCCGAATATCGAGAATGATTTGACCTAAAAAAGTTAAAAATGAGATAGCACTGATGAAATTCAGAAATCTCCGATTTTCAGCGCTGTGACATAAATTAATTAATGTATTTATTAGGATTCAGTTGCAAATATGCTATTAAAATTCAGATACCCCCGAGTGTTGATAGCAAAAAATTGTGTGGAATTTATTTAGGTGTTACTAGCCCACTAACTGACACGACTGGCGTATCGTGCATAATCACACCTACTAATCGGTCTCACGCTGTGACGCGCAATTCGACGCTGTGATGTTATGTTCGGCCGCTGTGACGTGTTTTTTGATGTGAAAAGTTATCGCGGCGGCTGATTTTGTCAATTTTCATTCAAATGGAGAGGTAAGAAATACAGCTTTTTACTTTATCAGTTAGACTGATGTTTCCCAATCCCAACCAACTTACTTTCACGTAGCAGGTATTATCTCTCTTCGAATAATAGGGCTCACAAAATGCCTGGGTACAACTTCTGTGCATCGCCACTCGACTCAAAATCACATACCTAGGTGATGCCCCATTGTTCTGACGCCAGGAAATGGCATTCGTAGCCTAAAAAATATCCCTTCCGATTTAAAAAACTTACCCCAACAGATCCCGGATGCAGAATAACCCCAACACAGCCCGTCAAAGTGAACCACCCAGTTGTGGAAAGTGGCAACGGCGCTGTGATATTAATGGAATCCACGCTGTGATGTTCATCATTTCTTAACCCAACTGAAAAATTGTAAGTAAAGGGTTTTTTTTAACTGGTCGAGTGCTAGAAGCCACTATCAGGGCTTTCAGAAAAATGAACGTACCAGAGGAAAAGTCAATATTTGCCTTGTTCACGTTTCATATTCAGCCAAACACCAAAAATATGTTGTTTATACAAATTTGTTCTATTACAAATCATTGAAGAGTTACTATGGGCACCTCCAATAATTTGTGATAAAATAATTTTGAATAACAAATTCAGTCCACCAAAAATAATCTAGCCCTCAACCGGTTAAACATCATCATACGTTTTCTTAAAGTTTTTCAGTTGGTTCGTTCATCTGTATCATCTACGTTGTTTTGCAAGGGCGTAGAAACGCGAACGCAAAAACGCAGTTGCGTACACACATGGGCGCCACTTCGAAAGGGGGGGGGGGGGGGGGGGGGCACCCGAATTAATAAATTTTCAGTCGGTACAATTTGGGTGCCGAAGGACTCGCGCAGATGATGGTCTTATAAAAGCAATGGTAAGTTCCGATATATCGTCGAATAAAATGTTTCGACATATCGTTCAGTCTGACTGAAGTGATGATTCGGAATTAATAATGCCTTGGTGGCATTTCATAATTTCACACAATAATTAACTAATTATAAAAAATCACTCCACTATCTGTAGCTCTGAGTTCCTCCACACCGCTAACAGGGGGTATATACGCTATTATAGTAATATCATTTCCGATGATATCTACCCAGACGGATTTACAGCAGAGAAAATTGAAAAGAGATATATAGCATTAGAATGACATATGGTAAAAATACATACCGAAAGAATACCCCCCCCCCCCCCACAAACACACACACATACAACCATTAAAATGAGTTGTATTCGATTTTAAACTGGTTTTGAAATAATTTAGATAAATTCTATAACAACCAATATCGACATTACGTCCAATGACGCCGTAATTTTTCGAACTGACATGCAGTCCATCTCATTTACGCCATTACACATTAGTAGGTGATAAATGCCGATTCAAGCCGATTCAAACATGTACACGTACATCGATGTACACCTCCATAGGATTTAGTGTTAAAATCGTGTACAGGTACACGATTTTAACGTTTTTTAGGGTGATTTAGAATCGGCTTTGCCGATTCAAAATCACTGAATTCTATATACAAATCGCTCAAGAGTGAAAAAAAACGCATGAAATTTTAAGGAAAAAGAGGTGTATCGTCTGATTTAGAATCGGCAAATGGGTTTCCCCAATAGGATTCAGTGTTAAATTGCGAGCAAAAAACGTGTTGCCGTTTCTAAATCATCATCTTGCTGATTCTAAATCATCCGCGTCTGTACATGATTTTAACACTGAATCCCTATGGAGGCGTACACGGAAATCCATTTGCGGATTTTACGTCAGAAAGCGAATCGTGTACGGTACACGGGAAAGAGGTGATTTTGAACCGGCAAACCCACTGTCACGATGATAGTAAAACTGACACATGTTTTTGTTGTGATTGAATGAGGTTTTCGTTGAAAAGAGTAGACTATAAATATAAGCGTCAGTTTTAAAAAAGAGTTGCGTGAATGAAAGGCATTCGTTCAAAAGAGTCGACTATAAAATATGATCTGTAAAAACATTCGTGTTTTGTTTCGATGTAACGAAAAGAAATTGAGTTTAGAGACAATTAGAGAAAAACATCAGAGGTAAAAAATCGTTTTTTCGCGTTTGTCACTATTATTTTTTGTGAAGTAATCTTAATAAACACTTAATGGAATGTTTGAATGAAAAATGTTGCTCATGTTTTTGTTGTGGCGTGAATGAAGGTTTTTCGTTTTAATGGATCGTTTTAATAATGTATAATAAAACGCATTTTCCACTCAATTAGGTTTGAGTGGTAAATTTTTAATATATTCATGATAATGATCAGAGATTTGAATGAATGAATGAATGAATCCCTTTAACGTTAAATTAGAAAAACCAGTTTCTTTTATGTGCTAGAATGTTTTCAACTGCCTTCAAGGTTCTCTCTTAATTCGACACTCAGTGAATGGTTTTTTGATATATGAATGGAATTCCTTTTAACAAACGTAAATTACTCTCAAATGCGTTAAATCAGAAACCGGTTTGTCATGTACTTAAAAACGTTTTTAAACTTTCAAGTTTTCCCAATTCAATCAATACTGAGTTGAGATATGAATTTTTTAGTTAGTATATTAAAGACAGAAAGATTTTTTATTAACTTAAAACATAAAAATATAATTATACATTTAATTTTGAAAATAATAAAATAACTCGAATTAGCATACTTAAAGGAACATTAACAATTAAAAACGAAAAATGTTTTTACAGATGGATTCTAGGCGCCGAGATCAAATTTTAAACGAGTTTGAACGTGCTAAGAAGGGCATTCAGTCGGCTGACAGAAGCAGACGTCTTGGTGAGATTGAACTCAAACGCGAAGCCACAAAAATATTTAAACCCGTGACGGAGGGTCAAGAGCGAAGCAGGAAGGAGATAGTCGAAGAATTGAGACCCATAAAAGAGAGTTCTTTGAGAATGGGTTCGTTGCCCGGTAGTTTTGGAAATCGGCATTCCGTTCAATCTACACCGGATTACGTTCCCACGGGAATTCAAACAGACTTGAACGACAGCGACGATACAGCTTCGACTGTCACCACTGATAGCGTCGTGTCGTCCGAGAATGGCGGTAAGAGAGATCTGTTGTATGGATTTTATAAGGATTCGGACGGTAATACTTTTATCGGCGACACAGAAATAGAAATAGGTGATGATGAATTAACCGTGGGATCGAATAGATACGAATTAACTGATGGACTGTGCAGATTGCTCCTTTACGACAAACCTAGTGATTACACGGAACAGGATTTTGACAATTACGGCGACATTCTGGTTCAGACCCACGCCATGAAGAGAAATAACGATGCCTGAGAGACGAGACCCAAAGCCAACAGAGGTTACAAGTGGACGAAAGTGGTGAAACCCATATGGGATATGAATAAGAAGTTCGTCGAATCGGTGACTGGCAAAGGGGTGAAAACCACTTTTCTTCCGAGCGATTCTGACACTCTGTCTCAGAGATTGAGTTTGTTGATGGTGAGCAGACGGGCTGGTAACACAGGATTAGATAATGAAATAGTTACTATATCTGACGAATTGTTAAGACAGAAGGTTTTGAATAAAAACCATTATAAAAGGCTGATGAACGAATTGAAGGATTGATGTATATATAATAAGTAGAGAGAAACAAACAAACAAACAAAAATATACAAAATAAAACAGTAAATTTTTACACTAGAATAATAAAAGTATTTAAACAACAAAACGATTTACCAGTGAAAAAAAACAAAATATATTATAAAAATAAAATATGTTGGTGATAAAGAACAGGGGATACGTCAGAACTTACGTTCAAGGCGGTTCTGGCATCGTCGATTCTATAATGCGAGCGTTCACGAGCGATGCGGGTAGAAAACTCGCATCGACTGTGTTTGAGGTCGGTAAGAAGATGGCTTTGGATGCTGGTAAGAAAGCCGCTTCCAAAGCCAGTGCTAGGATAGCTTCTGTGGCTGGCAAGAGGGCAGCCGACGCATTGATCGACAAGTTGATCAGTCCACCGGCGAAGCGAGCTGCGTTAGAGCGAACGCCGAAAAGTTGGAAAGATTTTAAGGATGCTGTGGTACCCATACAAGATTTAGCTAAAATGACGAGTGGATCAGGATTGAAGAGAACTCGCGACGGTGTGATATAAATAAATAATAATATTAAAAACTGAGTTTGAAAAACATAAAAAATTTGTGTTTGAAAGAATCTAAAATAACAAACAAAAAAAATAAAACAAAGATGAACATTAAAGATGTCTTGGAACGACGCCACAACTAAGAGGTCGAATAATGAGTTCTTTCCCAAAAGCATAAGAGGCTTGATAGTGGGAAAATCGAATTGTGGAAAGACCAATCTGTTGATGAATCTGTTGTCCCGACCCGACTGGTTGGATTACGACAGATTGTTCGTGTTTGGCAAGAGCTTGTTTCAACCCGAATACAGATTGCTTCGAGAGTGCATGGATCGTAGATTGCCCAAGGACGTCATAGCCAGAATCTTTGACAGTAGGGAGGAATTTGACAAAAGTGAAGCTCCTCTTTCGACCATTTTGGACGGTGCGGCGATGGAATTGATGAAGAGAAATGCATCTTCAAATGTCGAGTGTCGATTTTATGAGAACGCTAGTGACGTTCCGGATCCTAGAGAATTGAAATCGGAAGATAAGAATCTCATGATTTTCGACGATCTGCTTTTGGAGAGACAGAACCGATGCAAATCGTATTACGTTAGGGGTCGACACAGCAACGTGGACTGTTTCTACCTGTCGCAGAATTATTTTCGATTGCCCAGACAGACGATAAGGGAGAACGCTAATTTTCTATGTCTCTTTCGCCAAGATCTCAAGAATCTCAATCACATCTATGGCGACCACGTCGCAAACGACATGAGCGTGGCGGAATTCAGGAGATTCTGCAAGAGGGTTTGGGATGGAGGACTTTACAATTTCGTCATGATCGATTTGACAAGCGAATTTAATCGTGGAAAATATCGGTGCGGATTCGACAAGTTTTATGTTTCTGATGATAATAAGATAGAGCGTGAAAATAAAAAAAATTTAGAAAATAATAAATCTTCAAATAATTAGTTGTGAAAAAATAAAAAAAAAAATTAAATTAAAATATAATGTTGGAACAAGGAAAATTGTTAGAACGGATAGCCGAGAATACGGATGCAAAACAATCCATTCAAATCGTGGTGAGTGGCGATTCGACTCGATTCGCTACGAAATTCGAACCTTCCATCGAATTGAATAGAGAGAAAAGATATGAGATAGCGTTGGTGAATCTGGAGACTTATTATTCCTTTCCCAATGTCACCGAAAAGAATAACTCGTTCAAGTATTCCGACGGAGTGGATTGGTTGGAGATTCGAATTCCCAAAGGAAGTTACGACATAGATGATTTGAACAATTACATTCAGACGCGAATGAAGACGGATGGAAAGGGAAGCAACAAAATCAGACTCGCTCCCAATCCTAATACCTTACAGACGATGTTGGATTTGGAAGATAATTTTCGAGTGGATTTCAACATGGACGATTCTATAGGCAAGATGCTGGGATTCGATCGAAAGATGTATCGAGGCCACGCGGCATCTGAAAATACGGTTGACATTTTCACAGTCAATAGCATTCTGGTGAACGTGGATGTGATTGCTGGAAGCTACGTGAATGGTAGCGCTCAACTGACGATCTATTCCTTCTTTCCAAACGTGTCACAGGGTTATAAGATCGTGGAGCGACCTCGAAATTTAGTTTATCTACCAGTGATTTTAGACACGTTGTATAGTCTCAAAACCACGTTGACAGATCAAAATGGTGAACTGTTAGATCTTCTCGGAGAGAGGGTGACGATACGATTTCACATAAGAGAAATATAAAAGCAAAAAAAAAAAAATATTGTGTATATATATAGATAACAAAAATAAAATAAACGCAATATTAATTTAAAAAAATTATTTTAATATAAATAATTATTATTAAACAAGAAAACAATTGAAGTAAATATATTTTAAAAAAAGAATTATGACAGAATACCTGAAAAAAAACGTGAACATATCCGCAGGACAGAGGAAGAAACTTGAGAGAGTGTTAAGAACTCGAGGCGAGGCGGTGAAATTCAAATTCACTCACGAAGATCTGACGAGAGGCGGTCGGGATTCGATCGCCTGGACCAAAAGTCAAATCAAAAGGATGGAGAAAGCGATTCGTGATGGAAGACGGTTGACGGTGAGATTGAGTCCCGCTCAATTGAGATACAATTTGAGAATGAAAGGTGGTTTCATACCGCTATTGGCAGGAATCACCGCAAAAGCATTACCCTTCGCCGCAAAGGCACTACCCTTTCTCGGAAAGACTCGGCGTGGGAGCTCTCACGGAACTCGCAAGTTCAGCAGTTGAGAAATTAATGGGTGGAAGCGGACTGTTTTTGAAGAAGGGAGGAGCCGTGTGTCATGTTCACGTAGACGACAGCGGTAAAGGATTATATCTAGAACCCGTTAGAGGTGGTAACTCTTTGAGTGGAAACGGTCTCTATCTGAAGAGTGGACAAAGCATTGAGCGACTCGGCAAGGGTTTGTTGCTTGGTGAGAATTCGCCGTTTAAGAATATACCGATTTTGAATATGTTATTATAATATAAGAAAAACATTATATAATTATATAAAATATAAATCATAGAAAGTATAAAATAATATATATAAAATGGATAAAAAGGTGGAGAAACAAAAAGGTGGATAATGATGAATATCGCGAGATAGAGTGCAAAAAAAAAGATGTGGAAAAATGGTTAGACGCTAATGATGGATATCTAAGGAAAGAACTGATGAAAGAGTTAGATAAAATGCGGGATAGACAGTTGGAAATGAAAAGAATGAGACGCTTTCCACCGTCACCACTACCTTCTGAAGAGAATGGTAATGATGCGAGTGTTATCAAGAGATGCACACCATTCGTTCATAATTATGATTGGGATAAACAAATGTGTTGTTATAAAAAACGTAGCATATCACCAAAAAAAAGAAAAGAAGAATCGACGCTGAAATTTAAGAAAAAAGGAAACGTTATTATATTATATGGGTAATAGTGAAGAAGGAAAACAAAAAAAAAAGTAATGAGATCTAAAGATTATCTCATTACTTTTTTTTTTCCTTTTTCTTCGCTAAAAAAATCAATCTCTCTATTGTTTATATTTCCAAGCCCGTTATTAGCATGTTGACACTCGTGTTTTCAAGATGATCTCATTACGTTTGTTTCCTTCTTCTTCGCTAAAAAAAATCAATCTCTCTATTGTTTATATTTCCAAGTCCGTTATTAGCATGTTGACACTCGTGTTTTTTCCTTTTTCGCAAATGTGTTGAATGTTTATCTTTACTCTTTTGAGTTTTGTTACTTCAGTCAACTCGCTCTCACCACCCAATTTCTTCACGAGTTCGAATGAGATGTTTGGAAATATGTAACTTCCATAGGGCAACTACAAATCGTCCTTGTTGAATTCTCTATCTTCGGCGATGATGATGTTCTGCAGATCGCTTTCGTACTCGTAAAACAAATCGAGCGCGGCTTCGTCCAATTTCAAAGGCATGCGATATTTGTTGTATTTGTGCTCTAAGCCCTTCGTCTCGACCTTGTTCAATTCGATGGGATAGTGTCGTTGTAATCTATAGATTTTAAAACCTAATTTCTTACACGTTTCAACTCGTTTCAATTTCAGTTCGCATCTTTTAGGTGTTGTTGTCGTCATAATCGATTATTTGGGGTTTTTGTTGTTTTATGAATTCTTGCAAATAATGTATATTTTAAATTTTGTATTTAAATAATAATTTGTTAAAAAGTTTGATTATTTTTTTTTTGCTCTTTATATATATATATAAAAAAAGTTGTTTTTTTAATTTTTAATTTTCTTTAATGTAAAATTTTTTTAGTAAAAGTTTTTTTTCTCTTTATATATATATAAATAAAAAGTTAAATTTTAACATTTCAATCGCTCTATTGTTTATATTTCCAAGTCTGTTATTTGCATGTTGACACTCGTGTTTTCTCCTTTTTCGAAAATGTGTTGAATGTTTATCTTTACTCTTTTGAGTTTTTTTTACATCGGTGAATGCACTCTCACCACTCGATTTGTCCACGAGTTCGCATGAGATTTTTGGATATATGTAACTTCCATAGAACAACGTCAAATCGTCCTTGTTGAATTCTTTATCTTTAGCAATGACGATTTTCTGCAGATTGCTTTGGTACTCATAAAACAAATCGAGCATGGCTTCATCCAATTTCAAAGTCATCTTATATCTGTCGTATTTATGCTCTAAGTCCTTCATCTCGACCTCATTCAATTCGATGGGATCGTGTTGTTGTAATCTATAGATTTTATGACCGAATTTCTTATACGTTTCGACTCGTTTCAATTTCGATTCACATCTTTTAGGTGTTGCTGTCATGATCGATTATTTAGGGTTTTTTTTTGTTTTATGAATTCTTGCAATAACGTATATTTTAAATTTTGTATTTTAATAATTTGTTTAAAAAGTTTTGTTTTGTTTTTTTTGCTCTTTATATATATAAAAAAAAGTTTTTTAATTTTAATTTCTTTAATGTGAAAAGTTTTTTTGTAAAAGTTTTTTTTCTCTTTATATATAAATAAAAAGTTAAATTTAACATCTCAATTTTAAATTTTTTTAACAAATTATCATTAAATACAAAAATTCGAAAAAAAATATTCTTACAAACTCAATATTGAGGTAAAAACAATGATCAATTCCGAACATCTGAATTATAGTTTAGAACGTGCAAGACTTCAAACGTTTAAAAATTGTCCTTCGCATCTTGCTCAAAAACCCGAAGATTTAGCTGCTGCAGGTTTCATTTATGTGGGTAAAGGTGACAGAGTTAAATGTTTTTGTTGCAACATACATTTAATGAATTGAGAACCTAACGACAGACCTTTGGTAGAACACATAAATAATACCAAAGGTCGTTGCGATTATTTGAAGAAGATCCAGTCATTGGGATTGATTAAAATTGAAGATGAAGAATGGGAAAGAAATAAAAACGAGAGTTTATTAAGGGGTATTTTACAATCCGGATACACGAAGGAACAATTTTACAATACATTGAATCACGCAAACAAGACGTTATCTCAATTCTTGACTTTAGAAGATTTGATTCGATTCATGAAAGAAGCAGACGAGTTTTAGAACGTGCAAGACTTCGAACGTTTAAAAATTGGCCTTTGCATCTTGCAGTTATCATCATCTATTGAGAAGGAATCGGGTGACATGAACGCACGTCTGCTTCGTGAAAATTTGTTTTGAACCTCATGCGAGACTTCGCGTAAAAGTCGTAAGAGTTCTATTTGTCTTGAACCTTCTTCTTCTTCTTTTTTAATAGTTCGAACGACATTGTCAATTAATTTTTGTTTGCTAATAGTATTACGATTCGATTTTCTATCGCAAATCGTATCGTTTTCTTTTGAAACGCGTAAATATAAATTATGATTTTTTTCTTCTTGGTTTTTTGGAGAATAACGATTTATTAAACAATGTCTATGTTTATGTCGAGATTCTGTCAGGGATGTTGTCATCATGATCGATTATTTATTTTTTTTTGTTTTATGAATTCTTGCAAATAATGTATATTTTAAATTTTGTATTTTAATAATTTGTTTAAAAAGTTTTGTTTTTCTCTTTATATATATAAATAAAAAGTTAAATTTTTAACATCCTTTTTTTTCTCATATTAATTCAATTTTTTTCACGTTAAGGAACATAAAAAAAAAATTGATTAATTTCATCAAAAAATATTTTTCACATTAAAGAAAAAAACAAAACTTTTAAACAAATTATTTAAATACAAAATTCGAAAAAAAAACAAACTATTCTTACAAATGAAGCAAACAGATAAAAAAATGGAAAATTTAAATGAGAAAACCGTACCTCAGTTAAACGAGATTTGTAAACTATTAAAAATTTCACATTTCAGAAATCATAGAACTAAATAAAAAAAAAATGAAGTCATACAGAAATATTTGCGAAACGATGGAAAGGCAAATGAAATGCCGATAGCAACGACGTCAAAAAATGCATCAGTTGTGAAAAATAAGAAGAAGAAAAAGATAGTAAAAGGAATCGAAATTCCAACGTCGAAAAAAAAACAAAAACATTTGTGAAAAATAAGAAGACGACTAAACAAAAAGCCGTTGAAGAACTTCAAGTTTCCAAAGAAAAGAAAAGAAAAACTAAAACGAAAACGAGTGATGCACTTCAGATTCTAGGCAAACGAGATATATCAAGCGAAATTCGATGAGCAATAAACGAAGGGAAAGGAAAAGAATATCTAGCACGACTCGCCATGGAACTATTTCAATCGAAGACCGTAGAATGGGAGAGTGCGATCAAAGGCATTTTTAAAACTTTTGACGTGGTTCCCTTGTTGAAGAAAATCAATCCGAAATTGTTCATGCAATGGGTGAAGAAAAAAGTATTGGATTTGTTTCGCAAATACATGAAAGTGGGACTAAAAATTAAGATGATACTCCATTGCGTGATGAATAAAATCGACGTGAAGTCCGGCGAGAGCATCGTGAAAAATGCATATTTCAGATCTAACGTCGAACCCATATTTCGAGGTTCAGATTTATCAGACGTTTTCGAAAAGATGAAAGACAAGATGTTGACGTCTCTCGCGAATTATCAACATGAAGGTAGTAATTGGACGTTCGATGAGGTGTTGAAACTCGAAATTCACATAACTGAAAACGATTCATTGAAAGGGTCTTCCTACGTGAAATTACTGTATTTCCTAGCTAAAAAACACGCCGTGGTCAACGTGAGAAATAAAGATGATCAGTGTTTTAAATGGGCAGTCACCTCCGCCTTATACCCTGTCAAAATGAACATCGAAAGAGTTTCTTGTTACGAGGAGTCTTCTAAAAATCTCGATTGGACCAGAGTGACTTTTCCAAAAGAATTAAAACACATCGAACATTTCGAGGTTCAAAATCCCACCATAGCGGTGAACGTCTTGGGATACGACGACGAAAAACGAACGATCTATCCTCTCAGACAGACTTCGTATTTCGAAAGAGAAAAGATGATTATTTTATTATTGATTTCAAATGATGACAATCATCATTATTGTTGGGTTAAACATCCGAGCCAATTACTGTCGAGACAAAATAATAAACATGAACATAAGGTATGTTTATGTTGCAACTGCATAAATGCATTTCACAGCGAAAAATCATTAGCGAAACATCAGGAATATTGCAACGAAAATCAAGGTGTTGCCATCGAAATGCCTAAACCTAACACCATCATGAAGTTTGAAAATCACAATAGAAGGTTAAAAGTACCATTCGTCATGTACGCCGATTTCGAATGTTTCACCACGAAAATGAGTTCCTGTCAACCCAACGCTCTTCAAAGTTATGTCGAAAGATATCAAAAACACATACCTTCAGGCTATTGCATTTACGTGAAATGTGCTTTCGACTCGCAACACGACATGGGTCCCTTCACCTACATGAAACAGTATGAAGACGACGACGTGGCTCAAAGATATGTGGAAGAGTTAGAATCGAAAATTCAAATGTTATACGACAAATTCAAAACTCCGGCGAAAATGATTATCATGCGAGAGCAGCAGGACGAAAATAACAGAGCCACCAAATGTCATATATGCAGACAATCGTTCGATGAGAATTCGGAGGAAAATAAGAAGGTTAGAGACCACGATCATTACACGGGTCTGTATCACGGTCTGGCTCACAGCAAGTGTAATTTAAAATATCGAGATGCCACTTTCTATCCAGTGATGTTTCATAATCTCTCGGGTTACGACAGTCATCTGTTCATGAAAAATCTCAGCACCTCACACGAAGAATTAAATTGCATCGACAACAGTGAAGAAAGATACATTTCCTTCATGAAATGGAAGCTCATGGAGAAGAAAAGAGTAATCGACGGAAATACGTTGGAAGAAAAAACGAAATCCATTCGCAGAGGCATACGTTTCATCGACAGTTTTAAATTCATGTCGACCGCTCTGGAAAAATTAGTCGATAACATGAGCAAGAATAAATTTAAAATCACGAGCGAACATTTCGGAGAACGAGTAGATGTCATGTTGAGGAAAGGAGTCTATCCTTACGATTACATGAATGATCTAAAGGGATTCGAAGACACCGCACTACCTTCGAAAGAAGATTTTTATTCAAAATTATACGAATCCGACATTTCCGATGAGAATTACAAACACGCCAAAAACATGTGGAAATCATTCGATATGAAAACCATGAGAGATTATCATGATCTCTATCTGAAGACCGACGTTCTGCTCTTGGCAGACGTGTTCAAAAATTTTCGAGACGTCTGTCGTCGAAATTACGATCTAGATCCAGCTTGGTATTTCACCGCACCCGGTTTCACGTGGGATGCTCTGTTGAAGACCACCGAAGTTCAATTTGAATTATTATCTGACGTGAACATGTTGCTCATGTTCGAAAGGGCTGCGAGAAGTGGCGTCTCGATGATCTCCCACAGATATTCTAAAGCTAACAATCCCTACATGAAAGAAGGTTTCGATTCGAAACGACCAAATAAATACATACAGTATTGGGACGCTAAT
This sequence comes from Pictodentalium vernedei, assembly GCA_031216915.1. Taxonomy (NCBI): domain Eukaryota; kingdom Metazoa; phylum Mollusca; class Scaphopoda; order Dentaliida; family Dentaliidae; genus Pictodentalium; species Pictodentalium vernedei. The sequence goes on from CM062295.1 coordinate 502,394,264, forward strand.
AATATGTACAGTTGGGCTATGAGTCATCCTTTACCGATTGGAAATTGCAAATGGGTGACGGAGCTGGAAGAGATGCAAAAATGGAGAGACTATCCTTGCATTTTAGAAGTTGATTTGAACTATCTGGAAGAATTACACAATGATTATCCGCTGGCTTCCGAACTAATGGAACCGAGCGAAGGAGACGAGGAAAAACTCATTCCGAATTTATTTAACAAATGTAACTACGTCGTCTACAGCGAGAATTTGAAACAATACATCGATTACGGGATGAAATTAGTCGACATACATCACATCATTCGATTCGATGAAGAGCCTTGGATGAAAAAATACATCGATATCAACACGAATCTCAGAATTCGACCCGAGAATGATTTCGAAAAAGATTTCTTCAAACTCATGAACAACTGCGTGTACGGTAAATCAATGGAAAACATCAGGAAGAGAACCAACGTTCGACTCGTCATGTCTGAGAAAAGAGCTAAAAAATTAATGGCGAAACCCAATTACAAACACCGAACCATATTCAACGAAAATCTAGTGGCCATGCAAAAGACGCACCTGAAGTTTGACAAACCGTATTATCTCAGACCGATCATCTTAGATATCAGCAAGTGATTGATGTACGAGTTTCACTATGATTACGTCAAATGAAAATTTGGTGATAAAGCCAAACTACTGTTCACCGACATGGACAGTTTAGTTTATGAGATAGAGACGAAAGACGTCTACCGAGATATATCTCAGGACGTGGCCGAGTGGTTCAACACGAGCAATTATCCTGTCGATCACCCGTCCAACATTCAATCAAACGACAACAAGAAGGTGTTGGGTAAATTTAAGGACGAGAGCGGCGGTAAACAAATCGTCGAATTCGTGGGCTTGAGACCCAAACTGTATGCTTATCGTCTAGAAGATGAAGAGATCAAGAAGTGCAAAGGGGTTAAAGCGTGCGTGGTGAAGAAAAACATCTCTTTCCAAGAGTATAAAGATTGTCTATTAGGAAATGGTCCAGTGTATAAGACTATGAAATCGATTCGAAGCGAAAATCACGACTTGTATACCGAAATAGTCAACAAGATTTCGCTGACGGTCGACGATGATAAGAGGTTCGTGTTAGACGATAAAATAAGCACTTTGGCACGCAGACATTGGATTTCGGATCTAATTAGAGACGATATGAATGTGGATGATTGGATTCCAGATATGATTGTGGATGATAGGATTCCAGAAAATCAAGAGGAATTAAACGGATTCAAGATTATGGAAGTCAAGGAATTAGACGGATTCAAGATTATGGAAGTTGATAGAGTTAGTTTAAAAAGAAAAAGAAAAAAAGAAAAAAAATAACGTCATTTTAGTGAATTATAATAAAAAAATAAATAAAAAAAAATAAAAAAAATATATACGCATTTATGAATAAGAAAATAAAGATATCCGTAGAAGGTGTCGTCTTACCTAATGAACCCCTATCCAACATCGATCTGTTGAATGCAGCAAAAGATTTGAAAATCAAAGATTTTCTAGGTGTGTTTTCCAGAGATGCCTTGCCGAAGAGAAGACCTCGACAATCGGAATGCGGAATTTTAAATCTAGACGATTCATTGGGTGAAGGCACTTACTGGGTGGCGTGGATCAAGAACGGGAAGAAGAAAAATTATTATTTCGACAGCTACGGAATCTCACCGCCAAAAGAAATAAAGAACTATTTCAACAAATTGATGGTTCGTTACAACACGGAACAAGTGCAATCACCAGATCAAGTGTTTTGCGGTCACCTGTGTCTCTTCGTTCTCAAGAGATGGTCTGAAGGAGATCGGTTTCAAGACATTCTCAATGATTTACATTAGAGAGAGATCTTTTTTTATAGTATATATAAAGATAAAAAAATTATTTTTACAAATTTTTAATCGAATAAAAACGAAAAATAAAAATAAAATAGTTCATTTTTAATAAACTGCGTTTTGAATATATTTTTTCTAAAAAACAAAAAAATCTCACAACAACATGCCAGTCGATAAATTTGGTAGAAGTGACGATGAAAAAGTCAACCTAAGAAAGAAGAGGAAGACGTTCGAAGTCGATGATGGTTATGACGTTGCCAACTTGGACGAACGTTACGTTTGGAGATACGAACCTCGAGAAGAACCTTTGAACATGAATGATAAGAAGCTCTACAATCTTCCCGAGCCGATAGATCTCGCAGATGCTGCGACTAAAAAATACGTCGACAGGGGGAACGCCGATTCTGAACGAATCATGCTAGATAATTACGTGGATAAAACCATGACAGATGATCTTGATCTGAAATCTAAATGTTTGGTGAACGTCGCAAATCCCATAGATCCCACTGATGCCACGACCAAGAAATACGCGGACGACTCTCACGCGAGATTCAGCAAACACCTGAGAAATAGATACGTTCAGAAAATGATGCACTCGGAATTGAATGCCAATTCTAACAAGATAACAAACGTGGCCACTCCCACGAATCCCAAGGATGTGGCGACCAAACACTACGTAGATCTGGAACAGAAAAAGTCTGACAGACAAGAAATGAAATCGGATCTGAATGCGGGATTCAACAAGATATTGAATCTGTTGAAGGTCGACGACACGGATGCGGACTCAACCGCGGTCAACAAGGGCTAAGTGGATTCTGCCGTGATACGATCACAAGAATACCTAGAATCGCAAGTGGATGATCTCTACCTGAACAAACAATCTGGTGGAACCATGGAGGGTGGTATTGACATGAATGGTAAGAATTTATTCGGACTCAGTCACGATCCTGAATTCGATTCCAGCGCGGTCAGCAAAAAGTACGTGGACGACAACTCGGTCTGGAGAAAGGGTGACATAATGGAAGGTAAACTAGACATGGGTGGGCACGCGCTCACGAATCTACCGGATCCCGTGAACATGACGGATGCCTGCACCCTGATTTCGGTGGTGGAGAAAGTCAAATATGCTAGACAATTGATCACTGTGTGGGCCGAGGAGGCCGGCACCTTAGATGAAGGAAAAGCTGAGTGGTCTTTCGGAAATAGAGGTAGCAGATCGAAACATGGTCAGGTGGGATATCCCATGCCGCAGGGAGGTGAAATCCTTCGAATGAGTCTGGCTTCCTCGGATTTGAATAACAGAGCGGTCGTCAATCTCATGGTGAATGGAGTAGAGAGCGATAAGAGATACAGCATCGAAAAGACTGAGAATCAACACGAATGTTAGCACGTTCGGCACGCCTCTCAAAGTGAACTCCGGAGACAGGATTAATTTTCGTTACGAAAACCAAGATTCCCGAAGCCGCCACTTCCGTGGTGAGTCTACTGATCTAATTAGTTCCTTTGAACAAACAGTGAACGCGTGGAAAATAATGAATTAAAAAAAAATAATGTGTGATTCATTAAAAACAAAAAAAGTAATGAGATTTAGAAAGATGTTCAATCTCTCTAGATCACATTCCTTTATTTATTTTTTTGGGGGGGGTGGTTTTGTTTTAATACGTTATTTCTCATAATGTTTCATCTCGTGAAATTGGATCACCTATCTCGAAACACGCGTCGACATCTATTTTAGCATTTCGAAGAGCTTTTATAAATTCTCGAAAAGCAGTCGGTCCTCTATACGTCAACGTGTCTAAAAGTTTTCTGGTCTTATCTTCTATCAAGATTTTACTTTCGATTTCACGTCTCATATAATCAGCCAATATCAAAGGTTCTGTTTTGACTAAAGTGTCTAGAATTATTGCTAACGAATCTTGTGAAATATTTTTAATCAAAACACGTCTGTTTCTTCTTAAGTATTCTCTTTCTTTATCATTCATTTTTATAATAATTTTTTTAATTTTATTTATATATATTTTTATTTTTATTTTTTTTCACACTCATCTCTCATCGAATGATCGACATCTTATTTCCGTCCGATTCGAATTGTAATTCTCTGTCCGACAGGACCAGGGTGAAGGCTTCGGTTTTTCTCGGAACGTTCCTATCGAATTGCATCTTGATCTGAATGTCTAAGACGCTACTCTTGAGTCGTTCACTCTGTTTACTGATATCGAATACGAACATGGGATACATCGACTTGTATTCACCGGGAGATATGTTAGAATTGCACATCAATTCGTCTAGACTGTGATACTTCTTTCTAAAATCAGCGGCGTCGCCGTACAGTCTGCAGAAATCGTTCTTGTCGAACGACGCATTGCAATCGATTGCTGGATATCTCATAGCGTTCAGAAACACTTGCATGTTTCTCAAATGGCAGTGATCGAACAGCGACGCATTCTTTTCCTGAGACCCGTCCCTATCGGTCTGAAACACAACCATGATGAAACGTGGTCTCTCGGAAGCGGATTTTTCATCAATCTCCAATCAAAGTGATTCGTGGAGGGAGGAATGCTAGCCGTGTCGCACTGTCTCATTCTAAATCCCACAGGTAATTTACTCTTGGATTCTATGATCTTGTAGAGATGCGCTTTTTCCACAATCAAAGGCTCCACGTGCGGAACGAACCACGATATCTTGTGTAGAGTTATCTTACCCGCATTGGTCGCAGTGAGTCTCACTATTGCGTCGTCGTCTCCTTTTCGAGTCAACGTCAGATTGTGTTTGAATCCGTACATGATCTTGTTGTAATCGTCCGCAAATCCGAAGATGTGTTTCAAAGGTATCCTGAACGAAAACGTTCCTTTAGGTCTGGACGTCTTGACGACGTAGTCGAATATCAAGGCGGCGTCGGCGCTAGCAGGGCCGACGGTGTCTTTCACCCACAACTGATTAAGTCCTCTGGATTTCGAAAAATCATCAGGATACGTCAAGAGTCCGAACATCGTGGTGGCCTGACCGGGATGAAACACAGATTCTATCTCTTGTCCGGATAGCATGTATTTTATATTACTGAATAGATGCATGATGCCATTATTGGCTAGAGTAACCGTGTCGTCGTCGGCGTAGTCGCTCCCATCTTCCTTGGAGAGACGTCCCTGCACCACTATGTAAATCTCGCTAGGATGTATGAATAGATCTTGAGTTTCGACGTTGATTCTTATCTCTCCCGCATTGTTCAAACTCGTTCCAGTTACCGGTTCGTATTCGTGAACCTCATATTCTTGAATACTTTCATCTTTCACTATGCTTTGTGCTATATCTAGTATATTTGTCATTTTAAAGGATTTTAGTTTTTTTTTTGTTTATTAATTAACTTGCTTTCTTTATCTAAAAATAGTTTTTAATTATTTTTTATTATTATTTTTCTCTCTTATATATATATATATATATATATATATATATATATATATATATATATATATATATATATATATATATATATATATGTGTAAACAAGAAAATATTAAAGAAAGTAAATAAAAGAAATTTGTTTTCTTTATCAAAACTTTGTCTTCTGTAATTGTTGTTCGTAAAACTTTCCGATGATCTCTTCTCCATCCAAAGCTTTGATTTCGTAAGTCACCGGATCGGTGTGAAATATTTTGATTATCACGAAGATTTCCGAGGTCCATCGAGGAGTATAACCCTTTTCGAAGTGCTTCTTATAAGCGTAGATTCTCACTCGATCACCGACCGCAAATTTCGGCGTTCTAGACTTCTTCCTAATCTTAGATCTTTCAGGATATAGATTCGCGTAGACCCGTTTTTCATTTCGAGGATCACTAGCTTCCACGGGAGTCATCTTGATTGATCTGTGTCGCGTGTTGTTGTAATCTTTGACCAGACCGTTCAGAGCATATATGTATTTCTTGGTCGAATTCGCTGTGAAGTATCTGTGCATCTTTTCCTTCATCGTTCGATTCCAACATTCCACCACGCTGGCTTTCTCTTCGTTTTCGAACGTGCTTGTTGTAGAATTCCTTTCCCTTATCCACCCACAATTTACTCGGTTTTCGAGAAGACGAGTCAAACACCCTCTTCAGAGCCTCGGCGACGCAAGGTCCCGATTTATTCTTCAAAGCTCTGATCCAACCGTATTTGGAAAACACGTCGATGACCATCAATAGATATTTGACACCCTCGTTCCACCTCGAAAACGATCTCATGTCAACCAAGTCGGCAGACCAAATATCATCCAAACCCTTCACGAAAACCCTTCTCTTTCGAAATTTACGCACGATGGGTTTGTGTAACTCCTCGGCCAATTCGCTTGTCAATAATCGTTTCTTCTTCTTTTCCGATGCGCTTTTTTTTTTTTGAACGCCCCATCCGAATCGACGTTTAGCACCGATCAGATTGCCGACCAGCGAACGTTCTATCTTCTCTCTCCTGGTCGGATTCGATATGCCTCTCAATTTCCCCAACATGTTTTTATCGCAGACGTCGTTGCGAGTCTTGGTGTCGGGATGTCCGGCGTAGCACAGATCATGATCATACACGGCCGCGTCCACCCTATTCACAGGTTTGCTCCAAGATTTGGGAGTCAGATCGGCGTTGAGTCTCTTGTTCAATTTCGTTCCGGGTCCCATGAAACTGTGACCAGGCAGATGCATTTCGAAAGGTAGATTATTGATAATTTTGTTCACGATGCCTTTACCTTTGCTCGCGTTCTTTTTTTTGACGAATCGAGTCTTGATAGAACCACACACGGCGCAAATTCCGCGAAGCACCTGTCTGTCGTTTTTAGTTCGTACTTCTCGAGAATTACTCGTCTCGGTAACTCTCTTACACCTTACGCAATACATTTTTAAGAGTTATTTAAATTAATTTCGTTTTTATTTTATATATAAATTTAATAATTAATTAATTCTATTCTTATTATATATATATTTTATTTTTTTTTCAATCGCTGCTCTTGAGTACTATCATCTTACTGAATTCCTCCCTAGCCTCTTTCCTCCCCTTTTCCACGAGAGAATCCTTCATCTCTTCTTTGATGATCTGACGAGTCTTGATTCTCACAGCTTCTTTCATGGCATCTTATTTCGTTTTCTCACTCAATATCGCGAAGTATTCTCCGTCCGATATCCTACCGTCTTTCAACGCCATAGAGATCATTTCGGATATCGTGTCGATCTTGGAGTCGGCCAAGACGCGAATCTTGTCGTGTTTCCTCGCCTTCAGATATAATTTCCTACTCAAAAAATTTTCGAGCGTGCTAAACAATCCAGCGGCGAGAGCCACTCCTTCTATGGTCAACACGATCAGAATGCCGACAGCGGTCGACAACAATCCGATGCCGGACGCGTGTAAACCCATGGAAATCGTGATGAGTGTCGTGTCGATCGCGTTGACGAATTTCACGAAACGCGAATACTTCTTCTTGAGAGAATGACGAGAATCTCTCTCTCGAGTTAGATACTCTTGGATTCTACTGGTTTGATCGATGCGATACCTCTCTCCTCTTTCTTTTTCTTCTAGCGATGGAGCCGTTGGCAAAATGCTGATCGGCTTCTCATCCTCGTCATCATCTAACGTCGGATACAATTTATTTCTGGTTCTCATTTTTGTTTTTTTTTCTTCTGATATTAGATAAAAAATTTATGTGTGTATTTATTTTATTTTCTATTCTCCCTTATTTATATCAACGAGAAACTTAGATGTATGCTTCATTGAACAATAATTTCATGACGCATCCCTTATCTTCTAAAGTCAGACTTTTACGCGCCAATTTCAGTTCTTCCGAAACTGTGGGCTTGCTTTGATCCTTACAGAAGAGTAATCTCTTCCAAAACGCGATCACTTCGTCGATTTGAACGCGTTCGAACGCCGGTTCGAAATACTTGACGACCATATCTTCCCTTTCCATCCACAGACACGAATGATTCTCGTGATCGAAGTCTAGGTGATCCCGACTTCAGACGCATCGTTCTAACAAGAGGCGACCTAGTTGTTCGTTCACGCAGAATGCGTAGGCTCTCATCAGCATTTTTAAAAGAAACCTTACTCTAATAGTCTGAGAAGCGCTCATGATTTACGTATTTATTTTTTATTATCTATTCGATTTGATATATTTATTTTTAATAACTATTTATTTATATATTTTTTCTCTCCTATATATATCAATCACTTTTTTTATTTCTTCAGGAAACGTGGCAGTGGGTTTGCTGGTTCAAAATCACCTCTTTTCCGTGTACCGTACACGATTCGATTTCTGACGTAAAATCCGCAAATGGATTTCCGTGTACGCCTCCATAGGGATTCAGTGTTAAAATCGTGTACAGACGCGGATGATTTAGAATCAGCAAGATGATGATTTAGAAACGGCAACACGTTTTTTGCTCGCAATTTAACACTGAATCCTATGGGGGAAACCCATTTGCCGATTCTAAATCAGACGATACACCTCTTTTTCCTTAAAATTTCATGCGTTTTTTTTCACTCTTGAGCGATTTGTATATAGAATCCAGTGATTTTGAATCGGCAAAGCCGATTCTAAATCACCCTAAAAAACGTTAAAATCGTGTACCTGTTCACGATTTTAACACTAAATCCTATGGAGGTGTACATCGATGTACGTGTACATGTACACGTACATGTACATTGATGCTTGAATCGGCATTTATCACCTACTCACATTTCCAGCGTTCCGTCATGTAATCGGCCGTGCAGGCAAATCAAGACGAATTGTTTTTCTTCAAGCCTTTTTCGAACACACATAATCTTATTCAAAACGTCTTGGAATGAAATTATATGGGTCCGAAAGAACCTTGTAAAAAACCCTATCGCGCTCAACATCGCTCTCGGGGCATCAAGTTTTCTCTAAATTCCTAAGCGGAAAGCCCGCACCCACATCCACAAGACAGGGAACAATCTCGCCAGTTTCATATCGCAATTAGCGACACAAAATACCAGCGCTGTAAATCAAATCCCCATATTGATTAGCACAATGGTGATGCACTTTATCCCTTTACCATCACAACTTTTGGAGGAAATATACAAAATTTCAGATTTGGGAAAAAATCTTCAGTATGACTCAATGAAAAGCATGCCAATATGAATATCACTGGAACCGGCTCGATGAGCCAGTTCCAGTGACATCCATATTGGTGTGGTTTATCAACAGCCAAGACATGTCAGGATGCAGAAGCCCCATTTTTGTTAATATACAGTGCGGCTTTTGTCGCTTTATTGGGAAAAGGGTTAATTTAAAACTTAGAAACTTAGAACATCGCAAGTAAATGGTAAAGTTTGGAAACAAAAATTCATTGAAAACCATCCCTGCACTGCCGTTTGTTGGGCAAAGGGTTAATTCAAAACTTAGAACATTGCGAGAAAATGGTGATGTTTGGCAACAAAATTCCATTGAGAATCAACACTGCACTGCAATATGGGGATGATATGACTGCTAAATGATGAGTTATGTTCCAGACGGATGTAATTTCACGTGCAACGTTTGAGTGACCCACGCATGGTGTGAGCAGTAAAGCCACCTTCCCCGTTCTACAGACAGTCACATGCCCGAGACAGGCCTAGGAGAACTAGTGTCACGAATAATCTTCAAATGCACGCACTGAGTAATACCGGGTAAGACACAACTCTCGGTCAGGTTCATTATAACCTTTCCTTTTTGTGTCTGCACATCAGTCCATGGGCCGCTAAGCCAAGGGGTGGGGTGGGGAGGGGGGGGGGGTCAGTCTCTATGTTTTGCAAAGCATAGGGTAACGGATTGCTAAGTACCGGTATACTTCAAATCAATGAATTTAAATTGACAAAATTCTCCAGTCCATACTAGTTTGAATAAACAGAATAGCTTACTTTATCAAACCAACCTGATAGGTAGATCCATCTGAGGGCAGCTGGTGTCTGATAACCATTTGAACGCAGTGGCTAAGCCAGGATTTTTAGTTAAGGGAGGCTGAGTAGAAATTGTGGAGGGGGGGCATGAAACGCCTACGGCGTGATAGCACGTACCGTAGAAGGTGGTTTCTGGTGCCACCCTGGCCTGAAACGTGCTAAAAATTCACGGAGAAAATATGCATTCTTATACGCTCAAGTAAGATATCAATTCACGTCTGGGCGATCTTTGGGCACGTCATCGACAAAACGAGTCGCAGTTCTATGTTTTTTAATCATAACACTTCCGACCTCCGATAATCATCTTTCGAGTCATCAGCCTGAGTGGTAGCTGGTTTACGTGATAGTATACTATTGATATGTCAAAATTATGGGGACCATGTTATCAAGTTAGACCAGGTGGATTGGATGGGACCCAAGGAGGAAGTGGGGGTAGCCCCCTTCCCATAGCTCAGGAACTTCTGGCCGCCTGGTATACGACTCTTGCCCTCCCTCTGCCCAGTGGTATCAAATACTTTCTGCGGAACATTTTCTTCTTCATACTGACATTTCGGGCGTTTAGAAAGGGGCTGGATAGTGCAGCTCCTTCACAATGACGGACGCCGAATGGGGATAACACGAGAGGGTCCCTCTCGTGCTGTCACCTTTGACGTGTTGCGATGAGTTCCCCACCCCATGGGTCAGCGCCCCCTGCACATCACCAGCAAGTCCAACAACAGGAACATCGTGAATGCGAAAAGGCCTGACTCGTAGCCAATCGGAACTGAATTTGTGAGCGAAAACGTGAGTGATACCAATGACAAAACAAAGTAGATGATACCGACGAACGAACCAACTAATGAAACTGAAGGTAAACGTATAATGACGTTTAAAAAAAAAACCCTTTACTTACAAATTTTCATTTGGGTTAAGAAATGATGAACATCACAGCGTGGTTGCCATTTACACCACAGCGCCTTTCCCACTTTTCACAACTGGGTGGTTCACTTTGACGGGCTGTCTGCATCCGGGATCTGTCGGGGTAAGTTTTTTTAAATCGAAGGGATATTTTTTAGGCTACGAGAATCGAAGGGATATTTTTTAGGCTACGAGGGCCATTTCCAGGCGTCAGAACAATGGGGCGTCACCCAGGTATGTGATTTTGAGTCGAGTGGCGATGCACAGAAGTTGTACCCAGGCATTTTGTTAGCCCTATTATTCGAAGAGAGATAATATCTGCTACGTGAAAGTTAGCTGGTTGGGATTGGGAAACATCAGTCTAACTGATAAAGTAAAAGGCTGTGTTTCTTACCCCTCCATTTGAATGAAAATTGATAAAATCAGCCGCAGCGATAACTTTTCACATGAAAAAACACGTCACAGCGCATGAACAGAACATCACAGCGTCGAATTGCACGTCACAGCTTGAGACCGATTAGAAGGTGTGATAATGTCCTCAATAAATCTATGTAAATTACGCTGATGAAGTGTATTAGGAAACCTCCGATTATTGTTAGCACACTGACCTATTCGTTTGTGTAATGAAAGAAATGTCTGTAATTGTTATTTGTGAAAGAAACTCATGGTATACAAAAAATTGACAGAAATCGGAATTCTTTACCTGTTTCCGAGTTGATATCAGCACCAGTGAAAGCAGAAGACATTCTGACAGCGAATATTGCCGGTCAGCTCAATTCAAATAGCTGTGAACAAAAAATTCGAAAGAAAGATCAAATCTGGCGTTTATCAGTTTTAGTTCTGACACCAATTTTGTATTATATTAAATAACTCACCTAATATCGAAGGTGATGCCAATAAAGCAGTCAGTGGAGATCTTTTGCCGTGGGACACGTCTGCGTTCTCAACAGTCAAATCAAATCTCGGCGATCTTTTTGGATTCGCCCCCATAGCTGTTTTGGTGACAATAAAGAGTCTTGCTGTAAAATACGGTCCATATTGGGTCAATGTCACCACTGTATACGACATTTGTCTAATATGTTCAGCGCACTTGGCACTTGAGTTTTTTTGCGTTTGTGAAGTTTTCACTTCGAAACTCTGTGCACGTCGCGCAAGCTTAGTTTGAGGAAGTCATGAAATTGATTTGGAAAAGACGAAGCTCTCATTTTCTGGCGATCTAGGTTTAAGAGCAAGCTACGAGGGTATTTGTGAGCTGTGTGTGGTAGTCATATATATATTTTTGATTGGGGTTTAACGTGACATTCCACATCCAGGGTCACCTCCTGTTGGAAGTCTTACGGGTGAATGAAGCTGGAGTACCCGGAGACAACCACCAAGCAGCGGCGAGCAACTGTCAGATTCCCCAACCTACTAATTCCGCACAGGCAGGGTTAACACAGGATGAAGGCAAGAAGACCATCGACGTGCAGGAGGCTTTAGTACAAAGCACCATCGTGTCCGCACGTGTACAGTCGGGATGAAGTAGTACCCGTGGCGGGATCGGATCGTGGACCTTTCGATTTAACGTCCAATGCCGTAGCCACTGAGCCATCGCAGTCATATAGTGAACTTATTTACTAGAACAATAGAAACTCGAAGGCCATACAAAATTGCAGATTGTGGATCATTGGATAGATCACTTGGTAGAATACCCACTTGTTCTCCTCATTTAATGTCCTCAGTTTTCTATAAACTTTGATTTACGGACACGGGCGGCTGTCCACTGCCAGGTTTGACATCATCGGACTTGATAGGACCGTTTCAATATTATTATTCCGAAAATGTCAAATGACATTGCAAAATGAGGGTTGTTTAAAAAAGTACATTAATTTTCACACATTTCTATTGAAACAAGAGTTAAACGATTGAATTGGGCCGCGCTGATCGTTATTTTTTCTTACATTTTGTAATGACTTGTGTACAATATACTCTTACAGGGTCCGGAGGTCGAAAGTGTAGCCATTGCTGAGTTGAATGATGAAACTGTCATTTTTGTCGGATGCGAGCGACCCGGAATTATAGGCATTTATAAAGTCACCGATGACATTACAAAACCAGTGTTTAATGGAATGTGGTCTCATATTCCAAACTCTCCTCTGACGTATCAACAACTTTACGATCAACGGAAAATTAGTTCTATTGACCCTGAAGATATAAGGTAATAAAGTCAAGAATTAACTGGTAGAGTGCTAAATTAGTTTTGTTCATCAAAAGTTGTCGACCGGTCTTTGCCTTGTTAAAATTTATGGGAGAGTGCATATGCAATCTCCCATAAATTGTAACAAAGCAAATCTTTTAAGAATAAATAATTTCACTTTTTAACTTGAGTTACCCGCACTTCAGATTAAAGCCCAAATATGGACTTCCAGCACTCTACCAGTTAAAGTTGTTCACATCGAGTCTTTGATTTTTTTCACGATAATCATTTCTCAGATATGCAGTGGATATTATTATGTCTCAAAGTTAGTTTGTCCAATCAAAATGCTGGAATACCTTCTAAAGATTCCACCGTATCGGGTTACTCACCTGATATTAATTAATATCAGGTGAGTAGCCGCCATTACTATTTTGATGCAATTCCCCTCACTTCGAATTTTCAAAATCTGAATTAAAACAAAATAAGAGAATTTAGGTTCCGAAAATATTTTCAAGATACCGTATTTTGTGATTTAAAACATTAAATATGTAAAAAGATGGGCAGAAGATAATATTTGTAGTCTGAAAAGTTCTTTGTTTTACGACTCCTTCAGTCACTGTTTGGATCGGGTTTTTGAGGTGAATAGAAAATTTGTGTTGCCCCTCTGGAGTTATTTGTCCAGCTCATCAATGCCAAAGGGTGCTCCTATTTTCAGAAATTGCAAAATCGGCAACATCAACATCACTATAAATAATAAATGAACAAACTTGTTGTTGAAACATTCCGATCAAACAGAATTAACAGAAAGTCGGTGTGCGTTTCAGATTCAACTTCAAAGTTCAAGCTGCGTTATTGTTATTGTTTGCTCTACACAGTAAAAAAAGTGATTTTTAATGTTCAAAACTGCTTTATTAGTCCTTTTTAGGTAGTAACAACAGTAAATGTACGCAAGGGGCCTCCAGATTATGCCGAGTTGGCAAGCAACACTGATCTCAGTGGCAAGCAGCGATTCGTTTCATTTGTAAACAAGTACGGCAATCGCCCTTCGCAAAGTGATGATTTGTTTACAATTACCATGGTTACACGTACCGGTGCCTGTTACTGTTCATAATTCTGCGCGGTGCTATCAATAGGGTTCCTGAAAAATAAATTCCGGGCCGTTGTTTGTTTATGGAGAAAATTATTAATCGCTTGATTCACATGGACTTTCGACATAATAAATATGTTACATGGCGTGTAGCTGGCTGATACATTTCCATACAAGGCTCTGAGTGTTCATATCAGGTTCGGCTTCGCCTCACCTGATATGAACACTCATCGCCTTGTATGGAAATGTATCAGCCAGCTACACGCCATGTAACTTATAGTATTGCGTAATGTTTACTCATGTTTTGACGGAACGATCAGTCTGGTTGACAATTTTCGTCACTGGAAGAGATTTACATGGAAGTTACCTCCCCTTAATTTTTTAAAGTTGTCAAAAAATTTAACACTGAGGATATGGGAATTTCATGTAAAATTTAAAATTCGAAATGTAAGTGAAGATGTATCATCGATGTGAGCATCATTTAACAAACTTCCGGCATTTTCCTGTAGATAGGATAAAAATAAAGACGCTTGCCTTTTGCATTTTTCCCCCAATCTGTTTGAACGTTTGTTTATTATTCTCTGTTTAAACCCGTTTAGAAATAATAACACACCGCTTTCGCCATCTTTTGATGTTCTGCAACCGTTTTCTCTTCATTTTATATCAATTGTGAGCTCACCGTGACATATAATACAGACACTTCCCCTTTCATTAATACAAAAGTCTGGGAGGTAAGGTTTTCTAATTTTTTTCTTGGGAAGAATAAAAACTTTGAAAATTACTATAAAAATACATTTCGCAAACAAAGAGCCAAACTTGGCTTTTATTTAGTTGCTTCTAATTAGCTAGAAATAAAAAGCCAAGTTTCCTTTGGAACTTTTAATAAACGAAAACAGCAAGCAATCCTGAGAGCAGTCGTGTATTAAAAGTAACAACAGAAACTTCGCTTTATTTTCTACTGATGACTGATGTCGTAGGTATTATCTCAACGATTACATGGAATACATTCTTCTTAATTGGACCTTCCTCGCTGGGCTAATAATTTCAGGGGAGATAAGTTTATCGAAAGTAGATTTTCATGACGAGATAAGTCTGGGATGTGCATAATGTTCGTTATTTAAAGGGCTAATCACTCGCTAGGTTTTTCTCCCCCCCCCCCCCCCCCCCCACTGCATGTGTAACATAGAGTGTCCCGGGTGAGATAGCAGAGAGAGACAGATCTTTCTCCCCACTCTATACGTGAAACATACGCGTGCCCCGGGTGAGACAGCAGGGTGGGATTATTATGATCCCCGATGAGTCTGGATATGGGACGGGGAAATCTCCCCCGAGGGGCAAGATATTTGAACCAGACCCGAGGCTTGCTGAGGGTCTGGTTCAAATATCTTGCCCCGAGGGTGAGATTTCCCCATTCCCACCTTCAGACTCATCGAGGATGATCCCCACCCCCACCATGCAGCGATTACGTTCGCCAGAGGTAATCGGGAGTCACGTGCTGATTCAATCAACTCATTTTGTATTCGTTGTTTTGAGAAACTGATGACACCATCTGAAAGAGCATGCACAAGTTATACCAAAGGTACATACCACGAAATCGATTAGGAACGGTGGAAGCTTGAGGGTTGAAGGGTTTTAGAGCATCGAACTTTGATCACACTGCATTCCGATGACGTCATTATGAATTAGTTGGTAGCAAGAACTGATACGATATACATAACGTCATAATAATAACGTTATAAATGTATAACGTCACGTGGGTGGGGTGGGATTATTATAATCCCTGATGGGTACGGGTGTGGGATGGGAAAATCTCACCCGAGGGCAAGATATTTGGGCCAGACACGAGGCTTGCCGAGTGTCTGGACCAAATATCTTGTCCCGAGGGTGAGATTTTCCCATCCCACACCCGTACCCATCAGGGATTATTTTTCGCACCCCCCCCCCCCACCATACAGCGATTACGTTAGCCAGAAGTAATCGGCGGTCTCGTGCTGATATAATCAACTCATTTGGTATTCGTTGTTTCGAAAAACTAATGACACCATCGGAAAGAGCTTGCAAAAGTTATGTATATATCATACCACGAAATCAATTAGGAACGGTGGCATCTTGGGGTTTAAAGAGTTTCAGAGCATCAAACTTTGATCACACGGCATTCTGATGACGTCAATATGAATTAGTGGGTAGCAAGAAACTTAAACGATATGCATAACGTCATAATAACGTTGTAAATGTATAACGTCACGTGGGTGGGGTGGGATACATCTGTCTCTCCCTGTTATCTCACCCTGGACAGACGTATGTGTACACATGCAGTCGGGTGGGGGGGGGGGGGGAGAAACATCTGTCTCTCCCTGCTATCTCACCCGGGACACATCCACAGAATATGAAGAGTTTAAGTTGGAGTACCTGCACTTCAGAATAAAGCCCAAATATGGACTTCCAGCACTCTACCAGTTAAGTGAGTCTTTTTCTTCAAGGAAATGATATACTGTGTTGTTATGCGCTATCGGAAAGTCACAGAGAGCACTCTAAAAAACTGTTTATTTTTTCATTCGCCCCCCCCCCCCACCTCCCCCCTCTCCCCTCAAAAAAAAGAAGAAAAAAGTGGTATTCCCACTCACTTTCGCCGAAAATGCTATTCCACTTTCAGCAGTGACAGTCTATTTTTTTTCTTTTTACTGTTTACAAATCGGTTGAGTTGAATCAATTGTAAAGGGTTGTTTTGGGGGAAACAAATAATGAGAAAATAAAATGAATACACAAATTCACGGCTCGGATTCGAGTTCGATTTTATCCTCTCGTGGACCGCGCCGACTATTTCAGTCGGCTAACAACTCGTGAAATAATAATCCCCCGCGCGCCCCACTCGAGGATAAAATTCGTACTCGAATCAGAGCAGTGAACTAGAGTCAATGTCCAGGTTTTATCATCATACTAAAGTGGGTCATAGTTCTGGAAGATGTAACAAACCAATAATAGAATCCATTCAACAATTATCTATGGTCCAGTAATATAGACGAACGAAAGATAAAACGGTTGCCTTATTTCGTTTGAGGTGAACAATGGCGCAGCCATGGTGTGTGTGTATGTGTGTGTGTGTGGGGGGGGGGGGGGGGGGGGGGGGGGGTCTGTTTGTGTCCATGCATAATTTACGAGTTATGAAGTTGTGAACGGCATCAATAATTAGGCCAC
Organism: Pictodentalium vernedei; assembly: GCA_031216915.1. Taxonomy (NCBI): domain Eukaryota; kingdom Metazoa; phylum Mollusca; class Scaphopoda; order Dentaliida; family Dentaliidae; genus Pictodentalium; species Pictodentalium vernedei. Next base: position 502,411,368 of record CM062295.1, read on the forward strand.
ATTGTGGCCTAATTATTGATGCCTTTCACAACTTGTTAGTCCACATTACGGCCTAATTATTGATGCCTTTCGCAACTTATACATTACGGACACAAACAGACCCAGAGTCAAGGACATTTTGGGGTTTTTTGGTCTCGAATTTCAAATTTTTCTCTCCAATAAGAGGGGGACACCCCCTCTTGTGCTCGCCCACATCTAGCTGCTGCAGGGTTCGGATGATGCATGATGCAGCGAAGCATATTCTGTATGCCCCCCCCCCCCCCACCTATATATTACTCTTGCCCCCCCAAACTTTGATATCTTGGCTAAGCGCCTGGAGGCGAACTAAATTTGAATGATCCTTCGCGCAACTCGTACAGACCTTTCTTTGTTGTTTTATCGTGGCGAACAACAATTTTTGTACATACTTGGACGATAAGTCTCTTAAGTTCATTTTTTGGCGTGGCACTTACCTGGGCGATGTTGGAAGTTTAGATTTTTTAACAGATTTGTTTAGTTTTTCAGGCAGACCTAAGGATCGTAGTGAAAATGGCGAGGGATACGCTAACAACAGTCTTTAAGCCATACTGCAGCAGCTGATTGCAGTTATAGAAGTGATTACCGCTATTTATCCTCGCCATGAAAGGTTTGTGGGTTTTGGGCCGGTGTGAGGGGAGATGAGCCGCTGTATTAACCTTGAGTCTCAGGTATTCGAGGGGGTGGGGGCGTCTGGCCTGCTAAGAGATACACAAATTTTCCGTTGAATCGAAATAATAGACGCCATTTATTTACAGACGACATGTGAGGGCGCCGTAGAGGCGCTCAGCCTGTTCTCTTTATGAATTGATTCTTTCTGCGCAGGGATTCGAGGAAATGGCGACTTTTGGAGTCCCACTTTGGAATATGGACTCGAATGGGCACACATGTCCGTCAAGTCCTCCGTTGCTCCCTAGCATAGAAGTTGATCTCAGGCATATTTACCGGGACCCACCCTCTCTGTGCATCTGACATGATGTCTCACGCAAGCACAGGCGGTCATGTTGGATGACGTCACATTTATGCGTGTCATAATCTTGTTTTCTGGTGTAATTTCGTTTCCGGTCGCCTTTTTGTTACGGTGGCCTTAATTAATGTTATTAGCAACTTGGGACACCGTGTTTTGGATGACGTCATACTCATGCGCAGTGGATACTTTTTTGAATGTTGTTAAACTTTTGAAGTCAAGGTTAAATTCTATATGCATGTGCAGTCTGTACTTTGGATGTTTTACGCACGCGTGAGGTGGCCATATTGGATGTTGTTAGCAACGCGTGTTGTCATTTTATTTCGGTGGCCATTTTGGGTGTGGTTAGTATGGCCACCTTTGCGATGTCATATTATGAAGGAGCGGGTATATTTGGAATAACACTAAATTTCCAACAAAATCCATGGTCTTCCGTCCCGATCTCAACCCATATGACGTCTTGTCTGATCCGGTTGATTTAATTTCTGAATATAACAGCCCATATCAATTGACTATTGTAATAAATCCGTATTTCTCATTTTTCACCCGAGATGACCCACTATATTCGACTCTTTCCTTCCGAGTATACTACATGTTTTCTGATGATCAACATTCTGATATTTTTTTTCTCTAGGGTCGTTCCTGCAAGTAAAAGTCCGAATGGTAAAGACCTGTTACTAGTTAGTGGTACAGACAGTGGAACAATTTCTGTCCTGGAGATTCAAGTAGTTGGTAAGTTACAAAAGGCCTTAAAATCAGGGGCGAACTGGGCTAAGAAATGATACCAGGAAATGCATCAAGGGGGACCCAGACCCCCAGAAGATCAATAGCAGTCCACATAGAGGACATTTCGATGGCATTTTTGTATTATCTTAATCGATAAAAATGGTTCTTCAGGGATGGAGCAGGCTATAGTTCGGCCAAATCGGACAAAATTTTGATTTTTGAAATTAAAGAAACGCTGTTTTGGTTTCAGCTGAGCGATCAATGGCATTCTAGACTGTTGGTATATCGAAATGTCCTCGATGCCACATAAAGAGCATTTCGATATATCGGCAACCTATGCAATCAGATTCACTTTGGTCAGTTCACGAAATTCAATCTACCAACAGGTGCATCAATTTTGTAGGCCTCAGGGGAACCCAATAGGGGACCCATTGGGAATTTGTCCGGTGGACTATAGGGCCAGTCCGCCTCTGCTTAACATTTTTCTCGACTCGTGAGAATCTATTTTTGATTCTCGTGAACTTCTGCGACGAGAATCACTTTTCAGTACCTAAATCGTTTGGAATTTGAGAGTAATGTAATAGCAATATTTAGTAACAAAGAAAGCCTTGTTTGTGTATTTACCGGAGTGTCACCTCTGAGGCCCCAGTTCCAGTTCCGAGGAGTTTCTTGTCTTACATGTTCACGTAGAAGACAGGTTCCAACACACAGGCTTTGGTGCCCTTGCTGATGGAAACTACAGTACCTTGGCAGTGATATAGTACCTTGGCAGTGATATCTTGTGAAGTTTTGGCTGCCATGTTGCCAGCCAAGACTTTCCCAGACAGCACTAAGTCAACGTGCTACCTTATTATGTAGGAGTAAAAAATAAGTGGAATTTCCCATGCTTTAAGGACCAGGCTTTAAGAACCCTTTCAGGATCAATTTCAAGAATCAAATGAACATTTTGCGAGAATCAAAGTTGATTCTCGTGGTTTTTCGTGGGAGAATCATTTGCGAGAGTCGATTGTGTTGTCACGGGGTTTTTAGGCTCTGTGAAAACACCTGTTGTATTTCATTTAAAATTCCCGTCTGTATTATGTGAGTCGACTAGTGATTGGGTGTTCTTTGTGGGTTAACAGGGAACGCTGTTTCCCATACGTTTATGGTCAGTTGGGACTAATGTGTGCCGTGGTTATGCGCGGTCTATCTATCTGTCTGTAAGAGCTCCGGCGTGTATCCAGAGGAGGAGGGTCGGGTGCAAACACACCTCCCCATAATATTGGATTTCCAAATGAGGAACTATCTCACATTCATGATTTTGAAAATTTTGATTAATTACCTCAATACATTGTATTCTATGGCTTTGCTACATGGAGTACGGTGTATCGGAGTAAGTTGCTTCAAAACATGAATGTTGTTTTCTGCATATAGTGTCTGTAGAACGCCTGGGCCCTACTTTGATACCTTGTTATAGCTTCTGTGACCTTTGGAGTTTGGGCTCTGGTGAGGTACTGTGGATTCTAATATAGGTGCAGCTGCCCTAGAAGGAGTAGTTGCACTCATATCACTTGAACTAACAGTTGTTTCAACAGATGGCTCAGTAACTTCTATATCAGTCTCTGGCCATTGTACATCAGTTGCAGAAAAGTATTGAGTCATCATATTAGGGTCACATTCACAAATTTGATCAACATGTCTTTTCCATGTTATGTTACCAACTTGCATTCGATAGGTAACAGGACCTAAACGACATAACACAATACCCTGCACCCATTTGTTCCCAGTTTCCCTATAATCTCGAACTAACACTTGTTCAGACACTTATGTATGCTTCGGTTTAGGGGAAACATGTTTTTCTACACTGTTTTGCAAGTTTGGATGCAACAAATCAATTCTAGTTCTAATACGTCGACCTAGAAACAGTTCAGCTGGAGTTGTCTTTGTTGTACAGTGTGGCATAGATCTACAGGACAATAGAAAAGATGAAAGTTTCTGGTTCAATGTTCCAGGTTCATTTTTCATTGTTTTCATGGCATCTTGGAACGTTCTTACAGCACGCTCAGCTTCTCCATTCGAACTGGGTTGGTATGGTACTGATTTAATGTGTTCAACTCCATTACATTTTAGAAATGTTTGAAAATTGTCAGCAGTAAATTGAGGTCCGTTATCAGAGACTATTTCCTCTGGAATTCCATAAGAGGAAAATAGAAAACGTAAAGCGTTAATTGTGCTCTCAGCTGTAGTAGATGACATTCGAATGGCCTCTAACCATTTAGATCTTGCATCAATGACTATCAAAAACATTTCTTTCATAAATGGACCGGCAAAATCTAAATGTATTCGCTGCCATGGCCGGTTAGGCCAAATCCAAGGATTTGCTTGAGCTTTAGGAAATTGTGGTCTTTGTTTCTGACAGAGTTTACACAAACGTACTTTTTGCTCAATGTCCGAGTCTAAATTGGGCCACCACACGTGAAGACGTGCCAAAGACTTCATATGAACCATACCTGGATGGTTACTATGCAATTCAGTCAGTATTTCTGATATAAACTTTTGTGGTACAATCACTCTTATTCCACGAAGAAGACAACCCTCTTCTACTGAAAGTTCATCACAGACCTTCCAAAAACACATAAGTTCAGCTGAAATATCTGATTTATTTGGCCACCCACTTTGTGTGAACAACAACACACGAGATAAAACTTGTTCAGAATTAGTTGCCTTGGCTATATTCCTAGCAGTTACAGGAAGACTACTAATCTGAAGTTTATTAATCACACTAACTTCTTGGAAAAACACACTTTCAGAAATGTCATCATTGTTTTTCAAAGGTAGGCGCGATAATGCATCTGCATTTCTATTTTTCGCTGAGGCACGACATTTAATTTCAAAATTGTATGCAGACAGTTGAATTGCCCAACGCTGAAGACGCGAAACTGCCAATATTGGAATACCTTTCTTTGGACCAAGTAACAATGCTAATGGTTTATTGTCAGTAACAAGCTTGAACTTCCTACCATATAGATACTGGTGAAATTTAGTAATTCCAAAAAATATTCCAAGTGCCTCTCTTTCAATTTGAGAGTAATACATTTCAGCGGATGTGAGTGTACGTGAAGCATATGCTATAAGTCTTTCACTGTCGTTTTCACATTTTTGCGAAATAACCGCACCGAGTCCATATGGTGATGCATCAACCGCTAATACAATTGCTTTATCAGGTTGATAATGCACTAATACATTTGTTGAAATCAATAGTTCTTTTATTTTCAAAAAGCTCAATTGACAATCCTCAGACCAATTTCAATCAACAGTCTTGCCTAGAAGAGCAGTTGATGGCTTAACAATAGTGGACATGTCAGGAATAAATTTACGATAATAATTCACGATTCCGAGCCAAGATTGTAACTCTTTTTTATTTTCTGGTTCTGGGATATTTAGTATGGCTTCAATTTTCTTTGGAGATGGTTTAATGCCATCTTTATTCACAACAAAAGCAAAATAGTCCACTCCATCTTTCATAAGATCGCATTTTGATTTCTTTAGTTCAATACCAAATCTGTCCAAACGTTCTAAAACTGCTTCCAATTTTTTTTATGTGTTCAGTCTCTTTCCGACCAGTCACAATGATATCATCCAAAATATCACCTACACTTTCAAGTCCCTCAAGCACCTTGTCCATAGTTTCTTGAAGCACGGCCGGACTCGCGGAGACCCCAAAAGGTAATCGGGTGTAACGATACAGTCCTAAATGTGTGTTAATTGTAACATACTTTCTAGAATCTTCGTCTATCAAAATCTGCTGATATGCATGAGATAGATCCAGTTTTGAGAATTTTGTTCCACCATTTAGTTTGGAAATTTTTCTTCAGCTTTGGGAAGAGGATACTCTGGTGCATGTAACCCTTTACCCAACGTAACGGCCAAAACCGGCCAGCGCTATTCTCAAAAATCGCCAATTAATTTTCATTATTTTTTCATTTTTTGTCTCCAAAACATAGGTTATGACCTCTCGTTGGAACGAGCTCGTCGAGCTCGTTCCAATGAGGGATCATAACCTATGTTTTTGAGACAAAAAATTAAAACAAATAGTTATTCAAGAATTTTTTTTTGCAAGTGTCGTCTGCTTTTCATGTTAGGTAAAGGGTTAATACTGGGTTGATAGTAATTTTATAATCATCACATATCCGTATTGTATTATCGGGCTTCAGAATTGGCACAGTTGGAGTAGCCCAGTCAGAACAAGCAACTTTTTCGATAATCCCCTCCTGCTCTAAACGTTTTAATTCAACAGCAATTTTGTCTTTTAATGCATAAGGCACGGGTCGTGGTTTGAAAAACTTTGGGGTGCTACCAGGTTTAACTTTCAGTGAAGCCTTAACCCCTTTACAAGTTCCAAGGTTCCCATCAAATAAAGAATATTTTCTTCCAAAGTAATCAATTAATGAGTCTGTGCTCTTTCCATCAGTGGTTAACTTAATATGTTGCCAATCTACATTCAGTCTTGAAAGCCAGTCTCTTCCAAACAAAGAAGGTCCATTCCCCTTAACCACAATTAGAGGTAAAGACACTTTTTGGGATTTATATTCAACATCAACAATTATCTCCCCAAGAACAGGAACAATATCATTCGTGAATGATTTTAATACCACAGTTGACTGTTGTAATTGACTGGATTTCTTGAAGTTATATCGATATACCTTCTCGGATATCAGTGATACAGATGCTCCTGTATCCAACTCCATTTCACAAGAAACCCTATTTATTTTAACAGCTATTTTAATTTCATTCTTCTCTCTGTTATTTATACTAAAAATTGGCCAAGAAGCATCAAAAGAGTCACTATTTTCAGATTTGTTGTCAACAAAATTTAACTTGGAAGATTTCTTTTTAAGTTTGTTGTTATCAGCATAATTTTTCTTCTTACCCTGGTAACCCTGCCTCGCAGAGTGGTCAACCCTATCAGTAGTTTTACGAGTTTTTCCAGAGTTATTCTTGCACATTATGCTCAGGTGTCCCAAACCTTTGCAGTTATGGCAGGTGGTGTTTTTGTGAAAACATGTAGATGCATTGTGAGTGTTTTTTTTCCACACCGATAACATTCAGAAGTAATTTTGTTAGACCTTTCAGGCATAGAACCTTGACTTGTAGTTGCAGCAAATGATTCTTTGAATTTATTTGACTCAAGTTCAGCGGTGTCCATACTTACCGCGATGTTTAGAGATTTTTTCAATGTCAATTCAGATTCTGATAATAATTTCTTTTGAATTTGTTTAGAAGAAAGACCGCAAACAAACCGGTCACGGAGTGCATCATTCAAAAAATTATCAAAATTACAGTGTTCACTCAACTTTTTCAGTTCTGCCAAAAACTGACTTACAGTCTCACTTTCCTTCTGATGACGTTGATGGAACTTAAACCTTTCTGCTATGACGAGAGGTTTCGATTTCAGGTGATGTGAAATCAATGTTTTCAGTTCAGGATACGTTTTCTCACCTGGCTTAGCAGGGGATGCCAAATTTCGAATCAAAGAATACATGTTCGAACCACACACTGTGAGTAAAATCGAACGTGTTTTACTTTCATCAGAAATATCATTGGCGAGAAAATAATGTTCCAACCTTTCAATATACTCATCCCAATTTTGATCCGTGTACACATCGAATTCTTCAATCTTACCGTAGGCGGCGACGGCCACTAAAAATTTGCAAGACGTGACGTCCTATTTTTTATTCGGCTCCTTTTTACACCCACCCACCCACTACGTGCAAATTTTCTACTACCGTTCTCAGACACCCACCCCCACTCTTCCATTAAAATCCAAAATAAACTTATAAACTTAGTAGGCACAGCTGTCTTTAGGGGTTTTTCATAATGTTCTTAACCCTTTACCCAACGTAACGGCAAAAAACGGCCAGCGCTATTCTCAAAAATCGCCAATTAATTTTTATTATTTTTTTCATTTTTTGTCTCAAAAAGATAGGTTATGACCCCTCATTGGAACGAGCTCACCGAGCTCGTTCCAATGAGGGGCCATAACCTATGTTTTTGAGACAAAAAATGAAAAAAAATAGTTATTCAATCATTTTTTGGCAAGTGTCGTCTGCTTTTCATGTTAGGTAAAGTTTCATTTGAATTGTTCCCAAAATATTGTCTGCACATTTTCTACATTTCTAACAAGACACCCACCCCCTACTAACGTGTGGCATTTTCCCCAGTTTAAGCCCAATATTCTCACATATAATGCTTCCTGAGGTTGTATTTATGTTAAGAGTGTGATGTACAACATCATATTTAAGGTTTGAAACACAAATGATGGTATATATTAGCTGATATATAGATATATTTTTAAAAAATTCAAAAAATTGCACAAGTTGGAAATGCACATTTTTGGCGCACTCAAGAGACCCACCCACACACCCTCACGTCACGTCTTGCAAATTTTTGGTGGCCTCCTCCTGGATGATGACAAAAAAAAATCAGCCTTCAGACAAGTTCAGACGAGTGGGTTTTTCAACCAAGAGTTCGTGGATTCAGTCATCAAATACAATACAACACTTGTATCCCATATCGTCGCCAGTTTTGTTATGTTCTTAATAACAAATGAAGAATGCTGCTTGAATTGAGATACGTGATTCTTATTCAAAGTATACAACAACATAGGAAGTGTACAAAGGGGAACAATCCGCTTCTCACGTGGAGAAATGTTCGTACTGTCAACCCTATTATATTTGGATACATAATAGCTTCGGCTATAAAAAATTATCAACGTGCCAATTAAATCGTTTCACAGCAACTAACTACTTGCATGGCCCTGGCGTTACAGGCCCTATATGTTACAACAAGCTTATCGCTGTTTAATTTAATTAATTATTCACATCTTAGCAGACTTACTTATATCGGTATTGTAACAGGGGTGGGGTGAACGACTCTCCAGGGGCTAGAACCCAGGCCGAAATCTCCCTGTTGTTCTTCAGATTCGTGAGGACTTGGGTCAACTAGCAAACCATGGATAAAATATAACTCAACTCTAGAGGTAGGATAATCATTAAGTTATGTGTTGTGGTCTGGATGAATACACAATAAAATAGGAAAACAGTGTATACGTGGTTTATTAAGAAGCCAAAAATAGTATGATATGAAATGGACATGAATATGAATGACGGATCAAAACCACGGGCTCACTACACTTTCAACCAAAAGGGGTTTAACTTCCACCCAACATGTGTTCAGAAAATGTGGATGGTTCCCACGGGACTCGGACCTGGAGAGAATCACTCTCAGAAACAGTGATTCTCACCAGGGCCGAGCTGAACGGGTCCCAAACTTACAGTACCAATTATGGTTAACCTTTTACAGGTTACAAAGTGTCCCCCATAACTAACCTCAACAGGCAGTTGTGCTGGCGCAGCTGAATTAGAGCTTTAATGCCAAGACGTGGGCGGCGAATTGTGAGCGAGACTGCTTTTGAAAAGGATAGTTTCGCGGGGAAAGATTTCGAATACTGGAATCTGATTGATCCCTCGCTTTCACCTCGACAAATGTCACAGCAGCAAAATGCACTACGGCGTGAACCAATAAGGTACATCGATTCATTTCAAACATGGAAATGACTAGAAGCAAACAATAACTGAATTACACCTCTGTTATGAGCAGACGAATTATAATAGAGTAATTTAGAACTTCTTTTGTATATTATATTTCAACTGCCGTTACCAAATCCGTTACAGGTGTAATAAATATCTGGAAAATAAAATATGTATATCAATTTTATTGACATATTTTGTATGTAATATTTCATATAATGCAAAAGTGCTTTACTTTTATCCTAAATTACACATAATGTTTGTCAAGGGGTCAATTTAATATTCAGTTTTCACTCGTCCATCGCCAATCAGCGCACCTCACCAATAAAACTCCTACTATGCACCTAAAGGTTGGTGGCTAGTTAGTCCGCCCATCCATCTGTTCACTTTCACCAGCCTAATTAAATTAAGGCTCTGCGAAGCTTCGCAATTCGACTCGATTCGAAATGGCCCCCATGATTCGATTTCAATCGCACCGATTCGAATATTTTCGAATCGTTAAGATGTTCTCAAAATCCTACAATGTGTCGCCCCTTGAACTCTTCTTCTATCAACAGGTCTCCTGTACAGGAAACCTGATGATAGAAGAAGAATTCAAGTAGGTTCCGCTTTCGAAATGACATTGAATCCATTCTGGAATATTCCGCTTTTTTATTTCGATTTGCATGAGTCGCTGTTGCACTCAATACGCTCTCAATCCTTGAGTGCAGACTGACAATATTATACGGTTGTGAGAAGGTGTAATATCCACAACTTAAAAATTGGTGAGATTCGATTCGAGATTCGATTCGATTCAAAAGTTGGTGACTGATTCGATTCGAGGTTCGATTCGATCCGAAATGTGAGATTCGCAGGACCCTAGTTTATATGATTTGCTGATCGCAGCATAAATCAATAAGAAAGTATCCGACCACCTTCGAATGTGGTTGGCGAGTTACTAATTTCCTAATTTTTAATTGCAAAGAAGGGCGAATAATTAAGCAGTTTTCTTCTTTTTTTTTGGTTGTTTTTATGCCCCCAATCCAGGTCAGGTTGAATGTTTGTATTTAAAAGAATGCCCGGTAATTCTTAAAAATAAAATGCACGTCTATTTTGGGTGGCGATGATAATCGCGAAGGTGTAACAAGGGAAATTATCGACAATGGGTTTTAATCTAAAGAGAAGGGAGAGCGCTGTCTCGGTGGTTGAAATTTAAAGGTCCACGGGATGATTCCCGCTAGGGGCAACTGCGTTGTGTCATTGGGCAAGGAACTTAATCCCGACTGTCCACCTAGTGGCACGATGGCGCTGTGTACTAAGAGGTACTACACGTCGATGGTGCACTTGCCTTCAACCAATGCTAACCCTACTTGTGCGGAGTTGGTTTATTGAGGAGTCTGGCAGTCGCGCACCCCTGCTCAGTGGTTCTGCCCGGGTTCTCCCGCTTCCCCCATCCGTTAAACTGTCCGGCACGGGGTGACCCAGGCTGCCGAAAATGTTGTTGAACCCCATTAAAAAATTTTATAAGAAGATACCTGTCACACTCACAAAACCAATCCTGCAATTTGCTTCTTCGTTACACGCACCGCCAGTTATCGTAAGGAGATTAGTGCAAGGAGAAGGAGTGACGCATGGTGCGTGCTCGTGTTAGGGTGTTTGTTTGTATGTGGGATGTGTGAGTGTTGTTAGTTTGTGATGGTGAGAACATGTTATTGTGTATATGTCGTATCTGAGTGTGCGTCTATTCTTGCTGTAACATTTGAAGTGGGTTGCAATGTTATAAACAATTTTGCCGAAGAGCGTTCTTGTTTGGTCAGTGAAAATTATCTACCCTTATCTTTTCAGAAGACAAGCCTACAGATAACGGAACGGGTTCAGCAGGTTAGTTCACTGGCATCAATTTATACAGCCCTTCAAATCTGGAGTGTTCCTTATTTCCCTTACAGGAAAAGACTAACATAAATACATAGCTATCAGCAATGTTCACGCTGGGCCGAAACTGCCTGCTACCACATTTGTAGACACTCTGTATATTTTAGTGTCAAACAAAGTGTTTTGATGTCAAAACGCTAATGGGAGAGGAGGGTGTATAATTCACTGCCTGATCCAAATAAATTGACCGAGTTTTCGAAAATGAAAGGGCAATTATTTCACTGTTCACGGACAAATTCTGGCAAAACTCGAAAGTCTGGCGAAATCATCAATAGGCGGAAAGGGCGGTCACCCAAGTTATATCTGTACGCCACTGATTCAATTAATGGTCAGGCTGACTTCTTTCGGTACGTACACCTGTTGTTGCACTTGGATAATAACAGATTAGTTGACTAATTTCTGTTAATCCGCTGAGCTTTGGGGGGCGCGAGTCTTTACCAAAGGCAGTATTTAAATAGATAAATACTCCCTACCGTCGCGAGTGACTCGCGATGGTATGAAGTATTTATCTAACTAAATGCTACCTTTTGTACAGTAGATAACCTACAATGTTTTATTGAAGAAAAACTATGCCTCATTACCACTTAATTAACGTTGAAAGTTTGCTCAAACAGTGTTTCTAACACATTATTGATGGGAGGTGGGGGGGGGGGGGGCACGGTGGCTCAGTAGGTAGAGGTGCAGGCTGCAAGCCGAGAGGTAGTCGGTTCGAATCCCACCTGCGGCAACCGCGCTTCGTCCTTGGGCAAGACACTTCTCCCCCATTGCCCACGTAGGGGCACGGTGGCGTTGTGTACTAAGGCGTACTGCACGTTGATGGCGCACTTGCCTTCAACCAATGCTAACCCTGCTTGTGTGGAGTTAGTATGTTGGGGAGCTGACAGTTGCTCGCCGTTGGTCGGTGGTTCTCTCCGGGTACTCCGGCTTCCTCCACTCGTAAAACTGTCGCGGTCATGATTAGCTATTGAGTAGAAATATGTGGCCCTAAACACAAATAAATAAATAAATATAATACATTATTGATAATAAAATTCTTCTTTTTGGGGGGAGGTGGGGGGGGGGGGGTTCTTCATCGATCGCGATCTTCACTGCCACAATGTCTTTCCTTCACAAGTGAAAGAAACTTTTTTGTGGCAAAATTTTAGCCAACGTTGATTGTGTGTGCCAAATCAAATTTTTTGTTTCAATTGGCTACATTGGTACCCGGCAGCGTGAACACTGGTTGTCAATTCTCTCATTCCACGAATTCATTCCAATATGAGGCTTACGTCGGAGAAGTAGTATAATAATGGAAATATCTGTTGAATTTTTATACGCCCGTTTTGAAAAACGGTCGTATTATGTAATCAGCCCGGCCGTCCGTCGTCCGCTAACATTTTGGGTTTCCGAGCGATAACTCCAGTTGGGATTATTTGATCTTAATCAAAGTTGGCATGTGTTTTACCCAGCTAGTAATACAGGCCACGTTCTAATATGGGTTCGGTCTAATTATTTTGACATGAGTTACGGTTCCTTTTCGGCTTAGAATCGAGAGTCTATTAACATTTCTTGGTATTTTGCGGTAGTACTATTCAAAATGGCTAACGGGCGTATTTAGCCACGCCTGGCGGTACTCTTGTTTCGAAAAACATGTACTTGTTCTCAATTTTATACTATCTAAATAACTCACAGATATTTTAGCCTGTTCGATAATTCCCGTGTTTAAAATTCAAAGTCTAACATAATGACTTTATAAGGTAGGAAATGGCAGAAGAAATTGAAAACATTTTGCTTGTCGCCTAAAATTGCTCCCCTAGTTATAAAACTTTTAATATTTACCTATAGAATGAATTTAATACTTGTTTATCTGAAAACAACATGGCTACAGTATTGCGATTAATGTATGGGTACATAGTCTTGTCAGATGAGACAAGTGTTTATATCATCGAGAGAGAGCATAAAAGTGTCAACGGAAACGTTAACCCTTTTTAACGGAAAGCCTGCTTCCGACCCAGGACATAATACAACGTAATTTCATTGAGTTGGGTGGCTTCTACGTGAATGTGTGGGGTAGGAAAATCAATATTTTCAACGTGCAGCACCAAGGCTGCACGTTGAAAATATTAATTAGTCTACCATCCAAATAATGAATATGGACTCTTCCAATTGCTGCCACTGAACTGACATAGAAGATACCAACAGGGTTAAGAAGCTGGAATTGACAACTTGATGCTGAAGTAGGTTCGCTTTTCCTACCAACCGAAATCCTCCATTCGATTGAATCTAAAAATACCATTGACATTATCTTTCTTTGAATCAATACAAAAACTGTTTCTCAATCGAAATTTGATTTACCGAATCTTTGATGACATTACCAAAACTTTTAAACACGTTTGCTTACTAAAATAGTTTGGGTGAAGAATCATGACCGCTGGAGTTTTATGATTACGACTCGTACATCGACTAATTGTGTTAATAACTTGATGCTATCAGTGCGAATTGAATACTTATTGATTGGAATATGTATAACTGGAAAACGAATGAATATCTGTATATATTCTAGAATGAAAGGATATCACATTAAATGAACGGTAGTCTGCGTGTAACTTTCACAAAATGTGGATAAATAAACAACCCATAACAACATCGGATTCCTTACAGACTTTGACTAGTAGTCTGAGAGCATGTGAAGATATACAGTACATGGAGAGTGGATTGTAACTAAATCACCCGCGGAGTGGAGTTATCACCCAAGCTATAACTTTCAAATTTTGTACATATCGACAAAAAACACAAGCAATGTTTCAGCCAATGGACCTCCGGGTTTAACCCTGAGGTCCTTTGGCTGAAACTTTGCTTGTGCTGATTAGGCTTTGCAACAAATTTGCGATTATTGCTTGGGTGTAATCTCCACACTGCGGGTGATTTAGTGTTGATACACTCTCCACGTACTGTATGATTCGGTGAAGTACTTTCACCAATTACAGTGTATCTAATCCACCAGATTAAATATATTGAGGCCAGGCATGTCAACCGGTACCTGAACCGGTACCGCCGGTTCCCTCGTGCTCCAACAGGTACCAGTACTAAAGCTTTTGTCCCGTCGGTACCGGGACAAAATTATTTTATCGGGAAATTCTTAATTGAAAGAGGGTAAGCAGGCTGATAATCGTGTATGGCACATTTGCATGACATACTTTTTAACTTATTTGTGAATGAACATATCAAAACACTCTACAGGCGCATGTTCTGTCTGTACCAAGGCCACGATAAGGCCGACCATTTTGACTTTTCAAACGACACATTAAAGAAAATGAAAGTACAATCATCTGGTATTTCAAAGACATTATTCTGTGGTGACATCAAAGTAATCATAAAGCACGATTATTATTACTTTGATGTCGCCGCACAATAATTGGAACGGTGCCATGTTTGTTGTGCGATCGGGACTGGGGCGGTTTAAATGCGAATTTCCATCTGATTGCGATGTGTCATCCAATTGTTGATTTGTCCCGGTACCGGTTTCGGCGAGACAGGTTATATCCCGTTCCGGTACCGATTATGTTGGTACCGGCGGTACATTGCCATGCCTGAATGACGCAGAGGTTTAAGAAAAAGTTCTTATTTTTCGCATCATTGAATACCACCTTCTGGATTTGATTCATGTAAAACTCTCGCACAAAGAGCCAGGCTGAGAAGAGTATTTTGTGAAGAAAACAGAAAAAATAACATTGTAATAATATAATAATTATTTGGCTTTCGGCTGATTTCTTGCTTGTCTTTAGCGAGAAGCCAACTACATCAATTTATGGCATTCTAAAAATGAAATATTCCATGTAGAGCTGGGAGGTTCTGATCTTTCAGATTCGATTTGGCTTTCGGTTCGGCCTGAGGAAAATTCGGTTCAGTTTTCTGTGTGTAAGAACACGGAGTAAACAACACGTCAGGTTCCTTAACTTGGAAAAACGCGCAATAATTTGAACATCACCACTCACCACAAAAATCTCTCGCTATAAATATCCCCATATTCAGATTCAGATTCTTTTTTCACGGTCCACATACATGTACAATGGTTACAAATAAACATATTGCACAAATGTAATAAGTAGTATACCGTGGGAAGTGGCATAGCCAGATTGGCTGTCTACCTGCCACCCCCCTGGAAGATGGGGTGATTGCAAACAGACTGTGACTAAACGAATGAACTTAAAACCAGTTATGTGATACATGATGGAGAATGGCGATCGAATTATTTCTTTTCTGGGGCCGGAGATTTGGTGCATCATATGCACCAACGGAAATAGGGTTCAGCCTAACTTCCCTCTGATCCCTCTAGGGGGACTAGTTGCTAAGCCTAATGATTCAAACAGAGCCCATAAACTAGGGTAAAAAATGAATAAAGTTCATCTAATCGATGTTCTGTTCTCATTGACACATTTTCTCCCTTATCGACTCGTCCGGTGGACGAGTCGATAAGGGAGAACATGTGACAATGAATACACAAAGTATTCACCCCTTTGCCGAATAAGACTTGGTGACTAAAGTCCATAGGGGGGAACACTAGTCAAGGTCCCACCCAGTAAGATAGTTTGAACAGTTTATGCACAAACACATTAAAACCCTTCGGTTTTTGCTGCGTCAATTGGTTCGTTTGTCGCAAAAACCGGAATCGAACCGGAAAACCGAAAAACCGCTCAGCTTTAATTCCAGGTCTTCGTTATCCCTAAGCTGAACAAGTAAGTACCGGAGCCCCACTGAACGGCATTCTTTGATATGTGTAAAACTTGTACTTATCCTACCGTCCTTGCATTTACTGTTTTTGCTTGGGGATTTTTTTAGAACTCGTCTTGTGAAGTGCGCAAAAATACAAGACAGAGAACTAAACAAGAATATTGCCTAAAATGTGTATTAACCCCTTACCCAACGTAACTGCCAAAACCAGCCAGCGCTATTCTCAAAAATCGCCATTTAATTTTCATTATTTTTTTCATTTTTTGTCTTAAAAACATAGGTTATGACCCCTCATTTGATCGAGCTCGTTCCAAAGAGGGGTCATAACCTATTTTTTTGAGACAAAAAATGAAAAATATTAGTCATTCAAGAATTTTGTTTGCAAGTGTCGTCTGTTTTTCATGTTAGGTAAAGGGTTAAAATCGCCTGAGCAACCCCTTTGTTCAGCTGATCAGCCACGCAACTTTCAACTCATCTTTGAATTTGATAACCATACCATATCGATGGTGAGTTATAAAGTCTTTCCAACTGTCTTTCGTTCATGCCCAATACCCTCTCACAATACAGTGAAGGTGAATGTGGCTCAGTGGTAGACTGTTGGACTTCTATGCTTGAGGTCCCGAGTTCGATCCCTGTCCAGGACGAACCGCGTTGTGTCCTTGGGCAAGGCACTTTATCCCGGTTGCCTACATGGGAGCACGATGACGCCCTGTGCTAAGGCGTACTGCACGTCGATGGTGCACATATCTTCAACCACTGTAACCCTGCTTGAGCGGAGTTTGAACAGAGTTAGTATGTGGAGGAGCAGACAGTTGCTCGATGGTTCTCTCCGGGTACTCCGGCTTCCTGCACCCGTAAAGCTGTCACGGTCACGATTAGCCACTGTGCATAAGTATGTGACCTTAAACACCAATAAATAAATAAATAGTGAAGGTGAAGTGATGTGGATTAGTTATTCAAGATTTTTTTGCATGTGTCGACTGCTTTTCATGTTAGGTAAAGGGTTAACAAACAGGAATATGATAAAGTATTACATTCAAATTTTCGTTCGTACAAGGGAGATACAGCAAATGGGTGAAGCAAGGCACGAAACGATGGTTGTAATGGTTTTCACCGTGAGCGGCTACGAAGTGATGTTGCCAGGTGACCTTTGCTATGCATGTACATCGCGTATCCCCTGTGTGCCATCGGGCTATATCAGGGTCAAATGCCATGTCAAACATCAAGGTCAGAGGTCAAATTCTCTGAAAAGTTAAAGTCGATTCTCAGGTTTGCTCTGTGCGACCTTCAACGTTGATCTTGGATTCTTACATCTGGGCTTGACCACCGGGTGATTGGAGGAGTGGTGGCTTGGGAGGCCCTCGTACCCCTGAAATCCCCCCCCCCCCCCACCACCAAAAAGCCCTCAATGGCCCAATCCAAGTTTTACATAGCATAGCGCCAAAATGGTCTTCAATACAGGACTAAATACGCAGCACTCAGATACGCTCTTGGGCCACAGTTTTCTCGGGGGCGGCCTGAAGTGGGAGGAGGGGTGCGGAACGGAGGGTCCTAGTTACGACTAGGGGAGATGCCCGCGCCAATGGCTTTCAGAATTTCACATTTTCCCCTACCAACCAGCACTGGTTTGGGCGCTCCCTGTTATAGAATCCAAGCTACCCGCCTGAAGTCAACAACGAGGCGAACAATAAGGTTAAAAGTAGTTGTTTCAAAAGGTGTCGACCAGACACAGAGAACGTACCTTTTGCTTTCTAAGACCTCTAACGTTGACCTATGCCATCTAATTTTTGTGATTAATGTTGGCTGTGTTAATGTATAGTGTCATGCTAAAAGAAAGGTAAATAATTTCGAAGTTTTTTCAAGACACATTTATGCTCTCAGTTACTATCAGCAAGGTCCAGAGAAACGGTTATTCGTCAATTAGTTAAAAGGTTATTGCCACACACAGCCAGTAATTACTCTACGTCGCGATCGTTAACAAAACATGCCATCAAACTCCGGAAGCCAGTTTTAGCTCAACTTGACAAAGTCAAGCTGAGCCATTGCCATCACTTTTCGTCCGTCGGCGTACCTACGTCTGTACGTCCACAATTTTCTTTGGCACACTGCACAGGTCGCATTTATGATCAGATCAATTTTCTTCCATTTCCGTCAACGTCAAAAAATGTTGCCGCTGGCAACGTACTTTGAACTGAGTTTAGTCAGACCTCAATATTCCTAGTTGGTACACCCTACAGGGCACATTTATGATCGCATTGCTTTGAAGCCTGGTATGCTCGTTTAGGGTGACCTCTAGATGGGAGCTATCGATTTTCAGCCATTTCCGTCAAAAAATATTGTCGCTGGCAACAACCATTGAACTTGGTTTTGTCAGGCATCAATATATTCCTTTGGCGGGCCCTACAGGGTACATTTATGATCAGGTCGGTTTGAAACCTGTTGTTTGGGGTTACCTCTAGATGGGAGTTATCGATTTTCTTCGATTTCCGTCAAAAACTGTTGCCGCTGACAACGACCTTCGATGAACTTAGTGCAGTTATGCATCAATATTTTCCTTTGGCACACCCTGCAGTGCACATTGCATGCTTGTTTGGGGTGATCTCTAGATGGGAGCTATGGATTTTCTTCCATTTCCATCAAAAAATGAAACATGTTGCTGCTGCCAACGTTCTTAGAACTAAGTCAAGTCAGACCTGAATATTTCCCTTTGGCACACCCTACAGAGCACATTTATAATTTATTGCTTTGAAACCTCGTATTCTTGTTTGGGGTGATCTCTTGATGGGAGCTATCGATTTTCTTCCATTTCCGTCAAAAAATGTTGCCGCTGGCAAAGACCTTTAAACTTAGTTTAGCCGGGCATTAATATATTCCTTTGGCGCGCCCTACAGGACACATTTATAATCTGATCGGATTGAAACTTGGTATGCACATTGTATGCTTGTTTGGGGTTACCTCTAGATAGGAGCTATCGATTTTCTTCCATTTCCGTCAAAAAATGAAAAATGTTGCTGCTGGCAACTTTCTTAGAACTAAGTTAAGTCAGCCCTCATTATTTCCCTTTGGCGCGCCCTACAGGGCACATTTATAATCGGATTGCTTTGAAACCAGGTATGCTTGTTTGGAGTGATCTCTAGATGGGAGCTATCGATTTTCTTCTATTTCCGTCAAAACATGTTGCCGCTGGCAACGCCCTTCAATGAAAGTGGTGCAGTTATGCATCAATATTTCCCTTTGGCACCCATTGCAGTGTATATTTCGACCGGATCACTTTGAAACTTGGTTTGTTTATTCGGGGTGACCTCTAGATGGGAGCTTTCGATTTTCTTCCAATTCCGTCAAAACATGTTGGCGCTGGCAATGACCTTTAAACTTAGTTTAGTTAGGCATCAACATATTCCTTTGGCATGTCCTCCAGGGTACATTTATGATCAGTTCGGTTTGGAACTTGGTGTGCTTGTTTGGGGTTACCTCTAGATGGGAGCTATTGATGTTCTTCAATTTCTGTCAAAAACTGTTGCCACTGGCAATGACCTTCGATGAAGTTTGTGCAGTTAAGCATCCATATTTTACTTTGGCGCATCCTGCAGTGCACATTTTTGACCAGATCGCTTTGAAACTTGGTATGCTTGTTTGGGGTTACCTCTATTTGGGAAATTATCGATTTTATTTGATTTCTATCAAAAAATGTTGCCGCTGCCAACAGCCTTCAATGAACTCAGTGCAGTTACGCATCAATATTTCCATTTGGCACACCCTGCAGGACACATTTACGATTAGATCAGTTTGAAACTTGGTGTGCTTGTTTGGGGTGACGTCTAGATGGGAGCTATCGATTTTCTTCCATTTCCGTCAAAAAATGTTGCAGCTGGCAATGACCTTTGAACTTAGTTTAATCAGACCTCAATATTTCCCTTTGGCACACCCTACAGGGAACATTTATGATTGGATTGCATTGAAACCTGATATGCTTGTTTGGGGTTACCTCCAGATGGGAGCTATCGCTTTTCTTCGCTCTCCATCAAAAATATTTTACCATTGGCAATGACCTTTGAACTCAGTAGTCAGACCTCAGCATTTCCCTTTGGCACACCCTACAGGGCACATTTATGATCAGATCACTTTGAAGCTTCGTGTGCTTATTTAGGGTGACCTCTAGATGGGAGCTATTTATTTTCTTCCTTGTCCGTCAAAAAATGTTGCCATTGGCAACGATCTTTGATGAACTTAGTGCAGTTGTGCATCAATATTTCCTTTTGGCACACCCTGCATGGCACATTTATGCTCGGATCACTTTCAAACTTGGTATGCTTGTTTGGGGTGACCACTAGATAGGAACTATTGATTTTCTGCCTTGTCTGTCAAAGCATGTTGCCGCTGGCAATGACCTTTGATGAACTTAGTGCAGATATGCATCAATATTTCCCTTTGACACACCCTGCTGGGCACAGATATGACTGAATCGCTTGGAACATTGGTGTGCTCGTTTGTGGTGACCCCTAGATGGGAGCATCGGTTTTCTTCTGTATCCGTCAAAAATAATTGCCGTTGGCAACGACCTGTGATGAACTTAGTAAAAACTTAGTGCAGTTATGCATCAAAATTTCCCTTTGACACACCCAGCAGGGCACATTTATGATTGGATCGTTTGGAAACTTGGCGTGCTTGTGTGGGGTGACATATATATGGGGGCTGTCGATTTTCTTCCATTTATGTCGAAGAATGTTTCCGCTGGCAATAACCTTTGAACTTAGTTTAGTCAGATCACAATATTTCCCTTTGACACACAATTCATGGCACATTTATGATCGGGTCACTCTGAAACTTGGTATGTGTGTTCGGGGTGACCTCTAGATGTGAGCTACTGCTTTTTTTCATTTCCATAAAAAATTATTGTCATTATCATTCCATAATTGTCATTATCGCCAGCCATTGAACTTACTGCATTTGTGCAGCAACTTATCCCCTTTGCACTCTCTGCAAGGTATATTAAAGACTTTTCATAAAAAACCACATTGCCACAAGCAATAACCTTCAAACTTAGTGCATTTGTGCATTAACATCTTCCTTTGGCATATCTCGGAGGGTGCATTCATTATCAGGTTGTTTTGAAACTTTGTATGCTTATGCAGGGTGACAAACGTAGGAGCTATCGATTTTCTTTTCATTTTCATCAAAAACTGTTGCTGTTAGCAACAATCTTTGAATTTATTGCATTTGTGCATCAGTATTCTTCTTTGACATAGCTTACTGGGCACATTTATCGTAGGACTGTTTTTGAATTTAATGCGCTCGTTAGGCGAGACCTCTAGATAAGAGCTAATGATTAGCATTCATTTCTGTGAAAAAAAAGTTGCCGTTTACAATAACCTCTGAACTTAATGCATTTGTGTATCAACATTCTTCCTTTAGCCAGCCTTACAGTTACATGGATTACTCTGATGTTGTGCACACATAATGCTCTTTGTTTAAATTTCACCAAATAACACTGGTACCAATGATGTTCAATTTTGTTATTTCACTTATAACTTACCAAGTTCAAGTTTGTCAAGTTGAAGTACAGTGTCATTGACACTTTCGTTTATTTTTTTGTTTATTATTATTTGGTTTTACGACACTTACGACAGCCGGGATCAAACTATGTTCGGATAGTTTTACCGGTAGAGGAAGCCGGCATTCCCAGCTTTCTACTTCAGTTGACTGGTTCAGGTGGACGGTTATCTCCCCTTATTGACTATCATAACCCATCAGCTGATTGCTTCGCAGATAACCGACCGAGATGAGAGAGGAGTAATCAGATTATACAGAATTTTGGACATTAAGGGAACAAAAGTCAAGACTTGGGCCTGATAGATATTTCAACCAGACAGTAGACACAAGATGCTATTTTTAGAATTGATGCGCTTCCCAGTCAAACCAAAAAGCGTAGATGGATGGGCAAAAGTCAATGGTAACACTATTTTTAAACAATTTTAGCATAGTTCCACTAGAGAAAATAGTACATTTTAAGATTGACATGGTAACAAAACCCAGATGGTAAGCTAGCAACATTCACCAATCATTATAAATAAAATACATTGAACTTTCAGATGAAATGCGCTTCCATAATATATGTAAGTTTTGAACATTTATTTAACCTTAGGAATTGTAAAACTTGAATGCTAATTTGCAATCCCCAAAACGACAATTTTAGGGGAGATAACTAGACCGTTTTTCCACAAATTCGAAGATAAAAGCTGGTCATGAAAAACGTATGACTTCTCCGAATGCATGCCTTCACCAAAGGCATTCTGAAAGCATGCCAAAGGTGTGAGTAATAGGCGGTATGCAAGGCTTCTAGACTCCTTGCGTAAACCTAATTATGCATATACCGCACTCAAAATTGATCATGCTGGGAACACACCTTCATTTGCATTTCTCCCTCACCTTGCATTACCGTCCCCATGCCCTCGCTCCAATATATTTTTAGAGGGCATGTAATTGCCACTGTTTGACAGATGTGGCTACTCCAGCTACCCCCCCCCCCCCAAACACCCCCCCCCCCCCCCCTCACCGCCATCCACGAAGTTTTGAACAACCAATCGCGAGTGCGATAAGTAATATGTCTGTAAAGTGATCGGTATATGACATAAAAATTTGCATTACTCAGTGACCGACAATCTGGGTATCTTTTTATAGAACTGACCGAGTTGTCAGTTTAAGGTGGACTATTGTAACATACCCAGCTTTCCACTTCAGTTGACTGGTTCAGATGTACGGCTATCTCCCCTTATCGACTATCGGAACCCATCAACTGATTGCTTCACAGATAATCGGCCGAGATGCGAGAAAAGTAATCAGATTATACAGAATTTTGGACATCAAAGGAACAAAAGTCAAGACTTGAGTCTGATAGATATTTCCACCAGGCAGTAGACAACAGATGTTATTTTTCGAAATGATGCGCTACCCAGTCATCTGTCAAACCAAAAAACGTAGATAGATGGTCAAAAGTCAATGGAAGCACTATTTTTAAACAGTTTTAGAATGATTGCACTGGAGAAACTAGTGCATTTTATGATTGACAGGGGAACAAAACTCAGATGGCAAACTGGCAACCTTCAACAATCATTATAAAGAAAATACATTGAACTTTCAGACGACATGCGCTTCCAAAATGTAACTTTTGAACATTATTATAACCTCAGGAATTGTAAAACTTTCTCATCTCCGTAAAGCTAACTTTCAATCCTCAAAACGATAATTTCAGGGGAGATAACTAGACCGTTTTTCCACTAATTTGAAGATAAAAGCTGGCCATGAGTACCCGGACAGAACAACCGAGCAGCAGCGAAGAACTATTGTCCTCAATGTACTAACTCCGCACAGGCAGGATTACCATTGGTTGAAGACAGGTCTACATTTAACGTGCAGTACGCCTTAGTACACAGCGCCGATGTGCCCCCACATGGACAATCGGGATTAAATGCCTTACCCAAGGACACAAAGCAGTTACCCTTGGCGGGGATCGAACCGTGGACATTTCGGTTTTAAGCCCAATGACGTATCTATTGAGCCGCCGCGCGCCCTCTAGTAGCCAGTAACTTGATTCTGTAATTAATCCTTTATCTAACACGAAAAGCAGATGATAAATATTTTGAATAACTACACATTTTCATTTTTCGCATCAAAAACATAGCTTATGACCCCCTCCTTGGAACGAGCTAAGGCAGCTCGTTCCAAAGAGGGGTCATAAGCTATGTTTTTGAAACAAAAACGAAACAAATAAGGAAAATTGAATGGTATTTTTTTGTGAATAGCGCTGATGGAGTTTCGTCATTACGTTGGGTAAAGGGTTAACGAATAACAAATATATTCAGTCAAGTTGATTTTCGAATTTTGTGTGTGATGGATAATTTTTGCACGCAGGTTATAATGGATTAATGAGACATTTTACAGCGCAAAGCGCTCAGATTATTGTAATACTATCGTTATACTGTTTTATCTTCTTTATTTTTCAGAACTTACCAATCAAGTTAGCATTAGTCTGTATGTAGGTTTGCTGATGGTAGCATATTTTAGCACATAGATAAATTGAGATATTGGAATCGAGGCACAGTTTGACAGTCCATCATTTCAATCATGCAGCGGCAGCCCTTCACGAGAAGACTTGTTCAAACATTTGTGATAATATAAACCAAACTTTACAGTAAGAAAGGTCCCAGTGAAACTTTTATCCGACCTGTTTTCAGTTATAGTTTTAGGGTCTTCATATTACTCGATTACTATTGAAAATGGCGAGAGGTGGAGTGCAGGGAAGACATCGCTGATCCAAATCAAACCGTGCCGACTTGGACTGAGCTAATCTACTTGTAGTCTTGTACTAGTTCTCAATTTTTAGACGCCCTATGACATGCATACACTCAGAGAAGTTTGGGTTCCTCGAGAAACCAAAACTGGTTCTTCAGTTTGTCCTGCATGAGGAACCAAACTTGGTTACATGGAATCTATCAAACACATGGTTTAGTTCTTAATCGGTCACATTAACTGGAATGTCAAGGTCTCTGGACATTGTATAAATCGTGAAATATAATGCCGTGCCAAGGTGTAGTTTTAAAATTTATTTATTTATTGGGCTTTAACGAAACTTTCGACAGTCATCTCGTGTCAGGTAGTTTTACGGATTGAGGAAGCCGGAGTACCCGGAGGGAACCATCGAGCAACGGCGATCTACTGTCAACCCCCCCCCCCCCACCCCAGCGTCCTTACTCCACACAAGCAGGGTTAGCATTGGTTGAAGAAAAGTGTACCATCGACGTGCAGTACGCCTTAGTACACAGGTGTATTGCCCAAGGACCCAATGCGGTTGTCGCAGGTGGGATTCGAACCGAGGCTCTCTCGGCTTGCAGCCCGCATCTCTACCTACTGAGCCAACGCGCTCCCGAAGAAATAAATGTCGACAAAGCAACGTCAAAACCACGTTTTCAGTTGTTTCATCACGCATGCGTTAACCCTTTATTCATCGCACACGATATCCAAATTTATTATTTTAATTATTGGGTTTTTTAATTTTCAAAAAATTTCAAGAAAACCATATCACGTGACCCCTCATTGGAATCAATGAAGGGTCACATGATAAGGTCTTGTTGAAATATTTGGAAAAAATATTTTGTATTCAACTACTTAGTTATACCACCCATTGAAAAGTGGGAGGTGTATAGTGATCACTAAGTCCGCCCGTACGTCTCTACGTCCGTCCGGGCGAACATTGGGGGTTTAGGGGCTATTATTATTAGGGGCTACCTCCAAATTAAGGTAGTGTTAGGGTTAGGAGTGGGATGGGGTGGGGGTTAGGGGTAGCTCCAGAGGAGGGCTTAAGGCTGGGGTAGGTCCCGGGGGTTGGGGCTGGGGTCAGGGTGGGGTTTTAGTTTTAATATCCTTTAAACCGAAAAATAGCCCCTACTCTTACTGGTCTGGCTAGGGTTGGGTTAGGGTCAGAGGTGGGGTGGGTGGGTTTTGTGGGGTTAGTGTTAGCCCCAGATTAGGGCTAAAGGTTGGGGGTTAGGTTCCGGGGGTGGGGGTTAGGTCCGTCCGTCCATCCATCCATCCGTCTATTACGCTTTAAGGGGGTACACATCTGCTATCCGCAACTCCTCCTAAACCAGAGAATGGATTTCATTGAAACTCTCAGACATTCTTTTACATACATTGAAGATGTGCACCTCCTATTTTCTTTTCAGATATTTTCATTTTTACAGTTTCCCATATTGAAAAATGAACTTTGTCAAATTCAATTGACATTCTGTACAGATCTGCTATCCGCAACTCCTCTTGAACCATTGACCAGATTTCATTGAAACTTTCAGACATTCTTTTAAATATACTCGCCCAAAAAAGAAAGTGTGCATTGCAGAAATTGATCAAACTCCAAAAAAATAATTTCGTAGGTGTAAAGAGTGTTAACCTGTTCATGAATAAGTTATATTGAACACAAAAACAGCTTTCCCCGTTAAAATTGCATTAACGTTAAATGACGTGCTGCACGTTTGTGAAAAGGCATGTTTTGCACGTGGAGAGTCTGAAAATTCATGCAGCAGTGTGAATCCTTGGGTATTTAAACACTAAAGTAAGGCCTTCCTATCGTTCACATTCAAACTTGCGCTGCTGTTAAAACGACTCCACATTAGCATGCCAAGATTGACAATGAATCAACGTCTCCTTGCCCTGGGTATGATTAGAGCTGACAGAACACACAGAGAGGTTGCCCAGCATTTGAACTGCCACCGTAACACTGTAGACAGGCTAGTCCATCGACATGCACAACATGATGACGTTCGAGACCGACCCCGCTCCGGGAGACCCCGAGTTACCACCCCTGCACAAGATCGGTATATCCGTGTCGTCCATCTCCGGAACCGGCAACAAACGGCAACGACGACAGCCAGGAACATCCCTAACCTGAGACGGATACATCCTCAAGCAGTAATCAACCGGCTGAGAGAATACGTCCTCGAAGACCTGCAATTCGTCCGATTTTGACGTTACGTCATCGTCGTTCTCGACTGCAGTGGTGCAGACAAAATCCCAGGCATCCCTTACACTGGTGGCGACGTGTTTTATTCACAGATGAAGGTCGTTTCCATCTTTCATCATCAGATGGCCGCCAGAGAGTGTAGAGACGTCGAAACGAACGCTACGCAGATCCATGTGTCGTGGAGCGAAACCGTTATGGGGGAGGGTCTCTCATGGTGTGGGGTGGCATCACTGCCCGTAACAGAACTGAGCTGGTCATTATTGATGGCAATCTCAATGCAGCCAGATATCGTGATGAAGTGCTTACACCGGTTGTTGTCCCATTTCTGCAACGTCACGGCCCCGGCGTCATTCTACAGCAGGACAACGCCCGACCCCACGCAGCTCGTGTTGTTCGACAGTACCTGCAGCAACAACAAGTGGATGTTCTTCCCTGGCCCGCAAATTCGCCCGATATCTCATCCATTGAGCACGTATGGGACGAAATGAAACGTCAGCTGCGCCGGCTTCCCCATGCACCGTCAACGCTTGTGGAACTCCAAAGACAGCTTATCAGAATATGGAACAACATCCCACAACACTTCCATGCTAACTTGTTCGCTTCCATGAGGCGTAGATGCACAGCAGTAGTCGATGCAGACGGAGGTCATACCAGATATTGAGTGTGTGACTTTTGTGTTTGACCCTTAGTGTCTCTGACTCTACATGGCACCAAGAGTATTCGTCGTAGTGCAATGAAATTTCTCGTGTTGATCACAAATTGATTCATCTGTGATTGAATAAAATTTCCATGAATGAAAATGATATATATCTTTTTTAGTGTTATTTTTTAGCATGCACACTTTCTTTTTTGGAAGAGTATACATTGCAGATGTGCACCTCCTATTTTCTTTTCAGATATTTTCATATTTACAGTTCCCCATATTCAAAAATGGGCTTTGTCAATTCAGGTTTTAGTGGGGAGGAGTATAGTTCTGCTTTCCGCTACTCCTCTGAAACCATTGAACAAACTGCATTGCAACTCGCAGACCTTCTTTTACATACATTGAAGATGTGCACCTCCTATTTTTCTTTCAGATGTTTTCATATTTCGAAGCCCGTCCGTCCGTCCGTCCGTCCGTCCGTCCGTCCGTTACACTTTAGGGATGTACACATCTACTATCCGCACTCCTCTTAAACCAGTGAACTGATTCCATTGAAACTCTCGGACATTCTTTTACATACATTGAAGATGTGCACCTCCTATTTTATTTTCAGATATTTTCTTTTTTACAGTTTCCCATATTGAAAAATGAACTTTGTCAAATTTAACTGACATTCTGTACAGATCTGCTATCCACGACTCCTCTTCGACCATTGAACAGATTTCATTGAAACTTTCAGACATTCTTTTACATACATTGCAGATGTGAATCTCCTATTTTCTTTTCAGATATTTTCATATTTACAGTTCTCCATATTCAAAAATGGTCTTTGTCAATACAGGTTTTAGTAGGGAGGGGTATAGATCTGCTACCCGCTTCTCCTCTTAAACCATTGAACAAACTCCATTGGAACTCTCAAACCTTCTTTTACATACACTGAAGATGTGCACCTCCTATTTTTCTTTCAGATATTTTGAAATTCCGACATACGTCCGCCCGTCCGTCCGTCCGTCCGTTATGCTATAGGGGTGTTACGCTATTGGGGCGGGGTACACATCTGCTATCCGCAACTCCTCTTAAACCAGTGAACGGATTTCATTGAAACTCTCAGACATTCTTTTACATACATTGAAGATGTGCACCTCCTATTTTGTTTTCCGATATTTTCTTTTTTAGTTTCCCATATTGAAAAATGAACTTTGTCAAATTCAATTGACATTCTGTACAGATCTGTTATCCTCAACTTCTCTTAAACCACTGAACAGATTTTATTGAAACTTTCAGACATTCTTTTACATATATTGAAGATGTGCACCTCCTGTTTTGTTTTCAGATATATTCATTTTTAGGGTTTCACATATTTAAAAATGGGCTTTGTCAATTCAAGCTTGTGTGTCTGTATGTGTGTGTGGGGGGGGGGGGGGGGGAAGGGCGAGGGGGGGGTTGTTGACATTTGTTATCCACGACTTCTTTTAAACTAGTGAATGGATTTCAATGAAACCTTCAAACATTGGTGTCGGCGTTGTGCTCTCTACATTACACACACTTTATTATTATAAAATGTTTTTTGGGGGAGTGGGTGGTATCATTTAGTGAGCAATGCTCACAGTTTTTCTAGTTTGTATATTACGCTGGAGGACGATTTGATGTGTAAAGGGTTAAGTTGCGCGACAACGCAATGTGTCGTATAAGCAAGACACTTGAAGACAGGCAACTCTGTGTGAAATTTCCGGGTTCTAAATCATATAACGACTCATTTGTTTTTGGTTCTTCGATGGGTTTTGGTTCAACTTGGAACCAAATTTAGCGCGCATTTCTCTGGGTGTAGGCCCTTCAAATTAATACTACGGTCTAGCAACATGCAGATTTTTATTTAACGTATGTAAAGGGACGTCTTTTAGCTGCACTCGGACAAAATCGGTGGAGCTTTTCTGATACCGATTTTTCGTCACTTGAGTGCCCGTCGTCCATGTTTTGAATATCCGGATTATACGTTACAGGGCGTTTAGTTGGCAGATACAGTGTCATAAACGGCGAAGAGGAAACAGTATTTGGTGAGGCGAAGCCGAACCTAATATTGTTTTCTCTGAGCCGTATATGACACTGTATCTGCCAACTGAACGCCCGGTAACGTATTTATTATGCACGGCATGCTGAAATGTCATTGGGGAAGTTAACTCAACGAATAGTTAAACTTAAATGATGCGCACTTCTCGAAAAATGTAAACAAAGCACACGATGTTTACATACGCAACAAGGGGAGTAATTTTGCTCCCGCATTCTAATAAATCACTCGTGACTTGTTCTATAACCGTCAATGTTTTGGGCTGGTTTGGCATTTTATTATAACAGTTTCATTCAATCGAATGCAATGTTTATACGACGGGGCTAGTTTATATGGTGGGTCTTCTGTACGATTGTGCTGAAGCATGTACGTACATGTAAATTAAAAGCTGAGGCGTGTGGATAGAATGATAAAACAAAATGGCTGACGGGCACCTAATATTAAATTAATATTGGGTGCTTTTCAGCCACCCTGAACCTAATATTGCGGAGTCTGTATCTCTTAGTAACTTCATTTGATTGGATAAACAAATCTACTAGCATAGCAATGTAATTTATTGAGTATTTAAAAATATCAACTTACAAACACGTGTATTATGGGCAGGCGGGGTATCAGTTATCATGTGGTCTTTATCCCCAGTGTCAAAATCATAGGAAAATAGTTTGTTTCTCTGGGCTGTTTGAAAAATCCAGAAGTTTGTTTGTCCGGAACATAATTTCTCGAGCACTGAATATTTTTCACCCAAAACTTATCAACACGGTGTATTATGAGTAGACAATCACCATCAAATAACTCATTACGCAAAATATCGTTCACAACACGTCTAATATGGAAATGACGTCAGAAGTCAACGTGGACGTGGTAACTAAAATTTGGATGGTGATTTTTTGTGAACAGGGCTGGCCAGCTTTAGTCGTTACATTAGCCTGGGATGATAAATTAAACATTATGTGATGAAAAGAAACTCAAATTCGTCACGATTCGACATGAGATGTCTGAATCTCATTCACTTAACCCTTTACCCAACAAATCGGTCACATCCGCCCGCGTAATATGCAAATTCAGCAGCTGAAAAAATAGTATTTTTCAAAATATTTCAACAAAACAATATCATGCGACATCTCTTTGGAACGAGCTCGTCGACCGCGTTCCAACGAGGGGTCACATGATATGGTTTTGTTGAAATTTTATGAAAAATTTTAAAAAATGATATTTAAAATAATAAATTTTGATATCGTCTGCGTTGGGTAAAGGGTTAAATTGATCTGAGCCTCGGTAAATCTCGACTCAGATCGATTTTAGTGAACTCGGTACAGAAATTTCATATGAAATCGCGACTCAAAAGAGATCCTTTATATCCTCAAAGTCAAGGCCACATAAGAATCTGACATTTTGTGTGTCCGTGTCATAATTTCTTAAATAACTACTTAATATTTTTTAACATAAACTCGTGACCTTGTTTGTTATGAGTAGATGGTGTATCGTAATAAGGCCTGTACCCCCGATGTCAGGATGGTAGAACAATAGATTGGATCTATTGGTCCGGGCCCTAAAATCTAAACCATTAAAAGTTTATTAACACAAACATAAACATATGTGTATTATGAATAGACCGTCTACCGTGTATTATAATTAGATCTATATCCCCAAGGTCAAGACCACATGACACGTTTTGGGTTCTCTGAGCTATAAGAATCCATCCAATCCTCGTTAATGTTTTGTTTGTCTAAGCCATAATTTCTTATCGCGTTCATATTTTTGACGGATCTTTATAAAACATGTATTTCAGTAGAACGAGTGTCATAAGGTCAATATTCTTCAAGGAATAGTTCAGCGATCCGAACGTGGTGGCTACCCCTCTACGTTCAGATTCTTCCCATTCAATCCTATAGAAAAAGTTCCTATCAAGTTTTTATGGGAACTCAAAGCTCGAAATTAGAAATATTTCAAGCTTTCGCCCATATTACCGGCTGCAATCGATAGTACACGTATTTTCTTACATTTGGGCAGAGTTTATCGATCCAAACTATGTTTTATTCTTTAATTATCGTCATTTGAGTACTCGTGAGGCGTCAACGGAGATTTCGAAATCGGCCATGTTTTTGTATAAATATAAAACAGTACAAACAATAATCCGGTAATGGCACCGAAACGAATAGACCTTTTCATTGATGCGGAATCGGAATCTCGATCTCATTCGCGCAGAGGAGGTCATCAAACTCATTCGCACAGAGCAGATCATCAACTCCCTTCTGCGCAATTGCGATCGAGATTCCTTGTGTGCCCATCTGTGAAGCACCGGCAGTATGCTCCGTTGAGTTGAGCTGAGAATGTCATAGAATGAACAAAGGGTGTGAACACCTGCGATACGGGGTAATAATATAAGTTAGATAGCACTGCGGTGGATTCTAGACGTTAACATTGCATTATTATTGGCATTAATGTAGGAAAATTTGAAAATTCAGACAGTTTCGGTATTAAATGATTGGTTCGGTTCGGTTCGGTTTTTCGGTGTGCCCATGATATAGGTATCGGTCCGATTTTTCGGTATATTGCCCATCTCTTCGTTAGACTCTTGGGGTGAAGGATTTTGCTTATGTTGGAACCAAGTTTCAAAATTTTCTCCGAGTTGGCTACCACTGGCTGCAGCTCGTGGGTTGACTTAGTAACCCGTTTTTCTCACTTTTAAGTAATTTATAACAACAGCAACAAACTTTAACCCTTTACCCAACGAATCGATCGAATCCGCCCGCATAATATGCAAACTCAGCAGTTGAAAAAATATTATTTTTCAAAAAATTTCAACAAAAACATATCATGTGACCCCCCTATTGGAACGAGCTTTAAAATAATAATTTTTGATAGTGTCTGCGTTGGGTAAAGGGTTAATCTACACCTAATCCATCTACACACTGTACGGAAATGTATTCTCTAGAATCATTGAAGTCGGGTATTAAAACATACCTTTTCCATAAGGCATGTTGGAATTTTGTGCAGCCATAGAGTATCATGTGTGGATTTAAGTGTATAAAATTATTAGTAATTAATTAAATATTATCAAACAGTTATAAAATATTTCTATTTATTTTTATAGAATAAATAAAATCGGAATGAATCGAACGTAGATTATTTCATTTAAAAGGTGAGTCAACGTTCAGTTCATCATTTCTTCACGTGGTAATTCCAGCTTTCTTTGAGTGTTTTTTGTCTCCTTTTTTCAGCCAAAAATCTGTCGCACTTCAGCGGAACTCGTTTCACGGCACAAAAAGCAAATTAAGTTCATCGGTTACTTCCCTTGATGTCCAAACAGAACAAAATCCGTTGTTGATTTGGATTTTACGGAAGTCGGTTAAAGTCACTAGTATATCAATTTGTTACGTCGTTATTACGACATAATAAGTCGAAATTACGACATATAATTTACAAGTAGCATTATCGGGCTTCCAAATGATCTCTTTCAACAGTCCAACGATGGGGTTGCAAGTGTGCTATAAATTTTATTAAACTTCCTCACGTGAAGACATATATATATACAAGTCCTCCTAAAAGGCTTTTGGTAAATGTGGGCGTAGTAATATATTACTCAAAGTTTGCTAAGCACCAAGTATATCCAACTACCTGTTTTACGTTTTAGTTGAAATATTGTAATGAAAAGTGTATATATTTTTCATTTAACTGGTTGAGGGCTACATTATTTTTGGTGGTCTGAATTTGTTCCACAAAATTTGTTTTATTACAAATTATTGAAGAATGCCCACAGGCACTCTTCAATAATTTGTTATAAAACAAATGTATATAAACAAAATATTATTTGCGTTTGACTGAATATGAAACATGAGCAAGGAAAATATTGGCTTTTGCTCTGGTACCCTCATTTTTTTGAAAGCCCTGATAGTGGCTTTTAGCACTCAACCAGTTAATTTTATCTTTAATGATTTAAGTACAGAAAGTAAGATTTTATTTGTGTTTGACATGATTTTTTAGCTTTTGAATACGATAACCATAGAAAATGGATATTATTGGTAAAAGAAGAAATTTTTCAAATTTGCCAAAACGTTGACCGAGCGAACTGGTATGGGTTCAATATCGAGTATGAGACCCATTACTTGCAATTACAGCTTGACAACGCCTTTTCATTCTCCCAATCGGGTTTTTGGTGGTCCTTTGTGGGATGTTGTTCCATTCTTGGACTAGCATGGCACCAGGTTCCTGGACACTTCTTGGCTGGACTGGACGGGCTGAAATTGCAAGTTGCAACTCATTCCAGACATGTTCGATTGGATTGAGGTCAGGGATCTTGCTGGCCAGTCCATACGCTCAATCCCCTCCCTCTGCCGGTACTCCTCGACAGCATGGGCAACATGAGGACGGGCATTATCGTTCATCAGAACGAATCAATCACCCACTGCACCTGCATGCAATCTGACTGGGCAACCAGGATCTCATCAATATACCGCTGTGCAGTCAATGTACCACGGGCAAGGACACAGAGCTCTGTACGTCCATCCCTGCTGATGCCACCCCAGACCATGACTGACCCTCTACCATAGCGGTCATGCCCAGCTATGTTGGCTGCATGGAATCGCTCTCATGGTCTTCTCCATATCCTAGAACGCCTATCTGTGTGGTCCAGGCAGTACCTTGGCTCATCGGTAAAAAGGACAGGTCGCCAATCTTCTCTGGTCCATCCAACGTGGCCCATGGCCCATTCATATCGTGCCTGGTGGTGGTTCTGGGACAGCGGAATGCGAATACATGGTCTTCTCGATCGGAGACCACATTCGTGCAACCTTGCCCGGATAGTCTGTGTCGAAACATTTACCCCGGATGCATTCTGAAGGTCACTGCGAAGCTGGCTTGCTGTGGCAAAGCGGTTCCTTCGGGCTTGAATGATCAAAAACCGGTCTCCAGCTGCAGATGTTGCCCTGTCTCTGCCACCACCATGCCGTCTTTCTGGTATGCCATACTGCTGAAGTATTGTCCAGGCTCTGGTGATCACCGTATGGTGCACACCAAGGGTTTCACCAGCCTGACGATGGGTAGCCCCCTGCTACTCCACCACCCCTACCGCCCGCCACATTTCTGCTTCAGGCAAACGTCTTCTTACATTTACACATATCATGTACATGTAGACAGTACACGAAAACATTATGAAAATTAAGGGGTACATGCTTTCCATGACTGTCACGAAAAGTCTGCTTGACAAGAGAGCTAATGAAAACACTGGGGACCATCTCAATACATTCCTCAATCACATCCACCAAACATATCGCAAATATATCACAAGCAAATTTCACCATGATGTGTCAAATATTTGGTGCTTAGCAAACTTTGAGTAGTATAAAATGTAATAGAATGGTTTAATAACATTGACTTCTCAGAACCTGGGAACTTATCAACGATGTCATACTCCTGACAATAAAATATTGGACAGATCCTGAATTTTTCTAAGACAAACCGAAACATCAGTGTTCAAGGTGCTGAGGTGCGGGTGTGTGCGCATGCTGAGGCATTGCGAGTACGAGCTTGAGAATGAAGGATGCAGCATATAGAAAACAACCACGCGATAATGGTGTTTTAGGGTGTTTGGGGTTTGTTTTCTTCTTGTTTGACACAATATGTCGTACATGTGTACGGAAACAACTAAATATTAAAATGAACCGAGTCCAATGGCCAAGGTGAAACATGCAGTATCATTGTTTATAATTCTGACGTCATGATTTATATTATGCGATTTTATGTTTCGGGTTGTACTTTGGTCACAGTTTAGTCAGTATGTCTGTTCGTTTTACAGAAAGTGTTCAGTCAGACATTGCACCGCGTAAGTTTATGGGGTTGGGTACAGAAAAAAAAATCATGGCTGACACTTTTCGTCACTGTAAGAAATTTACAGGAACGTTATCTCCATTTGACCCTTTACTCAACGTAACGCCAAAAACCGGCCAGCGCTATTCTCAAAAATCGCCAATTAATTTTCATTATTTTTGATTTTTTATCTCAAAAACATAGGTTATGAACCCTCGTTGGAACGAGCTCATCGAGCTCGTTCCAGTGACGGGTCATAACCTATGTTTTTTGAGACAAAAAAAGAAAAAAAAATTAGTTATTCAAGAATTTTTTTTTTGGCATGTGTCGTCTGCTTTTCACGTTAGGTGAAGGGTTAATATCTTAAATCTT
Source organism: Pictodentalium vernedei (assembly GCA_031216915.1). Classification (NCBI taxonomy): domain Eukaryota; kingdom Metazoa; phylum Mollusca; class Scaphopoda; order Dentaliida; family Dentaliidae; genus Pictodentalium; species Pictodentalium vernedei. The sequence goes on from CM062295.1 coordinate 502,446,663, forward strand.
TCAGTAAATTAAACACTATGGGTATAAAAATTTCATATAAAAATTGAAATTTGGAAATGTTAGCGAATTTGTATCATCGATGTGCACATGATTGCACAAACTTCTGGCGTTTTCCTGCAGAATATTCTAAAAATACAGAAGTGTGTTTTTTACAAATTTTTCCCAATCCGTTTGAATGTTTAACTTTTATTTTCTGTTGAAATCCATCTAAAAACAAGAAAACGGTATTTTCACCATCTTTTGATGTTCTGGGACTTTTTATCTGTTCATTATATCAACAGTGTGCGCATCGTGACATATAATACAGACACTGTCCTTTCCATCAATATAAAAGTCTAGCAGGTGAGATTTGCTCAGTTTTTCCTGGGAAGAATAAAAACTAGCAAATTACTGTGAAAAATACATTCGCTAAATAAAGAGCCAAACTGGACGCTTAGTGTTGGTGGATATGAAACTGATAGATATTCTTAATGATTTCATTATATCCTATTCCAAAAAAGTAGGAGATATCCAAACTGATATTGTTATTTTCGGAAAATTGTATTGGATACGCGTGATTGGACTCATCAATATGTTACCAAGTTTAGTGTGGATCATGAATGTCACCGGCCCACGAAAACTTCGTGCTGGTTTTTCGCACGAGCGCCGCGTTAATGTCTGTGGGATACGTTCTGAAATTTTCATTTGTACTGGATGGGGTTTTTCGAAGGTCCCATTCGTTCTTTTCTTGGTATAAACTCGTTCATTAATATTTTCTGGACTTTTGAGGTATGCGAAGACTGACACGTGACGAACGTTTATACGTGCCGTTGGCCTGTTGGAAGCTGGCAACAGAAGACTACAGTGGCTCAAATTCTCAACGTTACTCAGTCGGTGATTAGCAGGTTGTGGTCACGCTACCGTCAGACAGGCAATGTTGATGACAGACGTCGATCAAGACGTCCAAGGGGACAACTGCTAACCATGATCGTTTCATCCGAACCACAGCATTACGTAACCGCCACTAAAGTGCTTCAGAAATTAGACAGTAGCTGCACCGAGCGACAGATGTGTGAGTCAGTGGTCACACTATCCGAAATCGCCTACACAGCTGGAATTTGTACGCTCGACGTCCTCGAATAATTCCACGTTTGAATCAACGTCACATCGCAGCAAGGCGTAATTAGTGTGGAGCACGACAGCGCTGGGACAATCGTCGGTGGAGCAACGTCATATTTTCCGATGAATCTATGTTCATCTCGACTTCCACGACAGGCGAAACAGAGTGTGGCGGCAGCAGATCGTTTTGGTGGTGGATCGGTTATGATGTGGGGAGGCATGACGAGCAAAGCAGCATTACATGTCATTCAAGGGCGTGTCACAGGGCGTACTACCGTGGCAACGTATAAGCTGCTCATGTGGTGCCATTTGCACGACGTCACGGCCGTCGATTCATTTTCCAAGATGACAATGCAAGAGCGCACAGGGCCCGTGTCGCTAGGGTTTTCCATATATAAAAATGGGCTTTGTCAATTCAAGCTTGCGTGGGGGGGGGGGGGGGGGGGGGTTGACATTTGCTATTCACGACCTCTTTTAAACTAGTGAATGGATTTTAATGAAACCTTCAAACATTGGTGTCAGTGTTTGTGCTCTCTACATTAAACACCAGTGGCGTAGATAAAGGGGGGGGGGAGGGGCCATTTTGTCGGAAATTTTTTGGGACCATTTTTAGGCGAATTTATGCCTAATAACATCAAAATGCTGGCTTTGGGGATAAAAACATGCCATTTGGGTACATTTTGGGTAAAAAAGACCAATTTTCAGTACATTTGCAGTAAACAACAGATTCTTTCTGTTTGTTTGGGTTTTTTGTTGTTGTTACACTATCGGAAAATTTTCGGTCTGTCGGAAAATTTTGGGCTTGCCCCTCCGCCAGCGAAAAGCTGTCTACGCCACTGTTAAACACACTTTTACTATTGTAAAATCTTTCTTGTGGGAGTGGGTGGTATCATTCAGTGAGCAGTCCTCATAGTTTTTCTAGTTTGTATATTACGCTGGAGGCCGATTTGATGTGTAAATGATAAGTTGCGCGACAACGCAATGTGTCGTATAAGCAAGACAGGCAACTCTTTGTGAAATTTCGTGGTTCTAGATCACATAACGACTCATTTGTTTTGGTTCTTCGATGGGTTTTTGGTTCAACTTTGAACCAAGTTTATCGCGAATTTCTCTGGGTGTAGGCCCTTCAAATTAATACTACGGTCTAGCAACATGCAGATTTTTATTTAACGCATGTAAAGGAACCTCTTTTAGCTACGCTCGGACAAAATCGGTGTAGCTTTTCTGATAACGATTTTTCGTCTCTTGAGTGCCCGTCGTTCATGTTTTGAATATCCGGATAAAAAGTTACAGGCGAAGAGAAAAAAATATTTGGTGAGGCGAAGCCGAACCTAATACTGTTTTCTCTGAGCCGTTTATGACACTGTATCTTCCAACTAAACACCCTGCAACGTATTTATTATGTAAGGCATGCTAAAATGTCATTGGGAAGTTAACTCAACGAATAGTTAAACTAAAATGATGCGCACCTCTCGAAAAAAGTAAACAAAGCAGACGATGTTTTCATACGCAACAAGGAAGTAATTTTGCTTCCTCATTCTAATAAATCACTCGTGACTTGTTCTATAACCGCCAATGTTTTGGGCTGGTTTGGCATTTTATTATAACAGTTTCATTCACTCGAATGCAATGTTTATACGACGGGGCTATTTTATATGGTTGGCCTTCTGTACGACTGCGCTGCAGCATGTACGTACATGTAAATTAAAAGCTGAGGCGTGTGGATATAATGATAAAACAAAATGGCTGACGGGCACCTAATATTAAATTAATATTGGTGCTTTTCAGCCATCCTGAACCTAATATTGCGGAGTCTATGTCTCTTAGTAACTTCATTTGATTGGATAAACAAATTTACTAGCATAATAATATAATTTATTGAGTATTTTAAAAAATCAACTTACAAATACGTGTATTATGGGCAGGCGGTGTATCAGTTATCATGTGGTTTTTATCCCCAGTGTCAAAATCGTAGGAAAATAGTTTGTTTCTCTGAGCTGTAAGAAAAATCCAGTAGTTTGTTTGTCCGGAACATAATTTCTTGAGCACTGAATATTTTTCACCCAAAACTTATCAACACGTGTATTATGAGTATACAATCACCATCAAATAACTCATTACGGAAAATATCGTTCACAACACGTCTAATATGGAAAAGACGTCAGAAGTCAACGTGGACGTGGTAACTAAAATTTGGATGGTGATTTTTTATGAACAGGGCTGGCCAGCTTTAGTCGTTACGTTAGCCTGGGATGATAAATTAAACATTATGTGATGAAAAGAAACTCAAATTCGTCACCATTCGACATGAGATGTCTGAATCTCGTTCACTTAACTCTTTACCCAACGAATCGGTCACATCCGCCCGCGTAATATGCAAATTCAGCAGCTGAAAAAATACTATTTTTCAAAATATTTCAACAAAACAATATCATGTGACCCCTCTTTGGAACGAGCTCGTCGAGCTCGTTCCAACGAGGGGCACATGATATGGTTTTGTTGAAATTTTATAAAAAAATTTAAAAAATGATATTTAAAATAAAAAATGTTGATATCGTCTGCGTTGGGTAAAGGGTTAAATCGATCTGAGTCTCGGTAAATCTCGACTCAGATCGATTTTAGTGAACTCGGTACAGAAATTTCATATGAAATCGCGACTCAAAAGAGATTCTTTATATCCCCAAAGTCAAGGCCACACAGGAATCTGACATTTTGTTTGTCCGTGTCATAATTTCTTGAATGACTACTGAATATTTTTCAACACAAACTCGTGAACATCGTTTTTATGAGTAGATGGTGTATCGTAATAAGGCCTGTACCCCCCGATGTCAGGATGGTAGAACAATAGATTGGATCTATTGGTCCGGACCCTAATATCTAAACCATTAAAAGTTTATTAACACAAACATAAACATATATGTACTATGGCCGCCGTAATTATGAGTAGACCGCGAACCATGTATTATAATTAGATCAAAATCTCCAAGGTCAAGACCACATGACACGTTTAGGGTTCTCTGAGCTATAAGAATCCATCCAATCCTCGTCAATGTTTTGCTTGTCTAAGCCATAATTTCTTATCTCATTCATATTTTTGACGAATCTTTATAAAACATGTATTTCAGTAGAACGAGTGTCATACACTGATAAGGTCAATATTCCTGAAGGTCAAGATCACAGGACAATATTTGGGTTTTTTCTTCTTTCACCTGTTGTCAATATTTTGTTTGTTCGAATCATAACTGAATTGTCACTTGCCCATGTGAAGAACAATTACAGTAGAGTTTTTATTTCCAAACAAGTAATCGTAACACTCGAAGTTAAAAACCGAGAATGCCGATACTTCTCACAAGGGTCCAGCGAATATTCGAATGCGCTCGAATCGAATACTGGATCGAATATTGCTCACTATTCGCGAATCGAATCAAATATCGAATCGAATTTATTGGAATGGTTACCAGTAGCGCTATCGAGGAAAAAACATTGTGTTTTAGTCCGAAACAGTCCAAAACACAACCAAGTTGGCCCGTACACCCATTTCCGTGTGCCGGAGACGGATACATCCGTCGCCGGCACATGAAATAGGAAATACGAGAGTAGTATATAAGGTATGAATCGTGCCTGATTACCCGGACTTTTGGGGGAGCAGCTAGTGAATCGAGGATTCCTAAAAAGGGATTCTCCAGTAGGTATCCTCGAATAAAACAATACCAGGACATAGGTATCCTAAAATACCCGTATGTGCCTATGTGCTAGGGCACATTGTGTCACATTGTGCCTTTTCACATAAGCACATATCGGCACATAAAGCATGTGCCTTTGTGCTAGGGCACATTGTGTCACATTGTGCTTTTTCACATAAGCACATATGACAAAAACGGGATTCTATAGCCACGGGTGTTTCCTAAAAAGGGGGTGCCGAAATTGGGGTGCCTGGGAATATGGCCATTGGATATAGGCTTTTATTATACACAAGGGAGATAACTCTGTATACAGATTATGGGAAATCAAGCAATCTGATTGGTTAGTTATATAAATGAAACAACAAGAGTACTTGGAATAAGGTAGGATCTACTGGTATTACGTACCACCTTACCAGTAACAGGATGATACAAAGCATTTGGTAGGTTAATACTGTCAACGGTTAGGGTGGAATCTACAGGGGAATATACCAACCATACTCTGCTGCCGTTCTGTATTATCAGGCATAGGCCCCACCCCAGAATACCGCTCAATAATATGAAGCACCTGGTGGATCAGCAGTACCAAGGGCCAGCAAGAGACCTACAGGGATATGCATAGCCTATGTCATACTACCGTTCTAAACTACCAAGCATTACCCCACCCCCACAAAATCACTAGGTCTACCATAACATACTACATATACCAGCCATATAATAAAACAAAACAATCGGTTGGTTAATAGTACCAAGCACTATCAGGGGCCTATAGGTGTATATACCGCCATACTATAGTGCCGTTCTAAACTACCAGACACTACCCCTACCCACAATACCTCTATGCCTAGCATTGCATACTACCTATACCAGTCATAGGATAACATGAAGCATCAGGTGGATTAATAGTACTAAGGGCTAACATGGGCCCTGCATGGACCCACAGAGGTATATATCGTCCATACTATACTGCTGTTCTATACTGCCAGGCATTACCCCCACCCCACCCCACAATACCACTTGACCTGCCATAACGTACTCCCTATACCAGTCATTGAATAGTACAAAGCAATCGGCTGGTTAATAATATCGAGGACTGGACCTACAGTGGTATATACAATGCATCCTATGCCACCCGTTCTAAACAACCTAGTATAATACTGCCTGGCCTAACACTAAACTACCAATACCAGCCATAAGATAATACAAAGGATTCTGTAGGTTAATAGTACTAAGGGGGTAATAGACCAACAGATCATTCATCCTATATTGTCCAGTTTAAACCACCAATGACTATCTCGCAATACCACACTACCCCCACCCACCCTACTTCTTGACTTAGCTATAGCAGGCATAGGATAATATGAAGACCCAAGGGCTAATAGTATACCAACATGGATATATACCACTACTACTATGTCGCCGCCACCCCCATACGAGAAGCCCGACATCCACTGACCCGAATAACGTTATGTCAGATTATATAGTGGACAATAACAGTGGTCAACATCTCTATGACGTCGCGTGCGTATCATGACGTCACGACGTCAATAGCAACGTCAACCGTTTCGCGGGAAAAACTTTCAAGAAAACCCATCTTCATCATCATCTTTCCATCACTTACCCATAATATATACCTATAGCCCCATGCATACATATATCACTATACATGCCATAGCATACTATATATACAGTACCGACACCATTTGGCGGATCTAGCTGCAAGGAGCCGATTTTTGCTCCCCCAAAGTTGCTCCCCCAAAAGTCCGGTTCCTATGGGAATTTAACACTAGCTGCTCCCCCAAAAGTCCGGGTAATCAGGCACGATTCATACCTTATATACTACTTACGGGCGACCGAAAAAAAAACCTTCGCCGACACCAAATGTGGAGTTGCGTGAAATGGAATCCGTTTTTAAGCTGATGTCTGCCTATTTTTAAAACGAGCTTTCCTCCCGCCGTTATCCGGGTATCCGGGACATTCCGACAGAGAGAAAGATTGCAAGGATAATCGGAGATATTTGATAGATATTCGGCACCGATTGGCGAATTGAATTCGAATCGAATACTGTCGTCGAATCGGATATTCTCTCGAATACCGAATATTCGCTTGGCCCTACTTATCACCGCAGTACACAGAGTGGGGTTCGGCGTATTAATTATCCAGCATTGTGTGGTCATTTGCTCCTTTTGGGGATTAACCCCACGGGAACATCGCCTCTATCGGTATAACTTGATATAAATCAATATTATAATGTCAAATATTCGAATTCTGATTTAACCTCACACGATAGTTGAATAATGCAGTACGGTAAACTACGAAGACAGATTTGCACAATGTGGCAGTCGTGGAAAGGGCTGACGTCATGGACACAATCTGTGTACTGCGGTAAGTACATGGTGCTTTACCGGTTTTCCTTGGTGTTTTACTTGGTGACCGACTGATTAAATCTTCCTTTATACATGTATGTACACGTTCCGTTTTAAAATATTAAATGGGAAATTAATTTAAAACGAGGGTAACGATGTAATTATATTACTGACGGTCTAACTCTTATAACATATTACGGAGACAACTTTCCATGCGTAGAGTTAATACTATAAACTTAGTATTATTATGAGAAATACACTGCAAAATCACACCTCATTCGCGTACTCTCCAAATACATCGACCCCCAGAACAGGTTCACACGTATGGAGCTATTCCAAGGTGGATTCGGGCAGGCAATAGAGGAGAGAGACGAGCTGCATGGGATCTGTTCAACACCCCACCCTAGAAAAATGGCTGCTGGATGTTGCTCGTGGATTGACACTGCCTCAGTCCACTCATAAGTATCAGACTGCAAAGTCACACTACAGTCGCGCACACTCTGACAATCTCGGCTCCAGAATAGCTACAAACACACACATGTAGTCAAACCAGAGTGGATACGAAAAGGCAATAGCAACGAGCAGCATAAACTCTGTTCACCTCCCCCCCCCCCCTCCCCCCAGAAAACAGCATTGCTGGTGGTATGGGCGGCCCTTCCTATGGGCCACGGTGGCCTGGGGGGGGGGGGGGGGGGACACCCCTAATGGGACCCAATTGGGAATAGAGTCCCACTGGCACCATTTTTTGCAATCGTTTTCCTCTTGACATGCAGTGAGTGTATTTCCCCGTCAATAAATAATTATGAATTGTTTGCGTGTTTAATTATCACATCGGCCCCCAATTAACTGTCCATTTGCCAGTAAATATATAGGCAAGTGATGCAACGCCAATTGTCAAAAGGAAATATGTGGTAGTTGGTTCAGTAATACACATCTCTCGTTAGACTAGAGATGGGCTGTATTGGAATTTTGAGTTCGGTGTCGGTTTCGGTATTTTTAAGAGGATATACCTCGGTATCGGTTCGGTATTCGGTATCTGACTTGACTGTGATTTCCTGATAGTACCAGTGGGGATTCACATCAGGAAACTACAGAATGAGTTGTTCTTGTATCATTCTACCACAGCGCCATATATGCCACTGCCAATGAGCTCAACAGGGGCATTCTTTTACAAAAACAAATCATATCTACAGTAATTTTTTGACTTATCTTAACACACCTTAACCTTTAAAGCCCTATTTCAGGCGCATGTAATCTCAGAACATGTGCCCTGACCATACCATCTTCAAGTGGTTCTGCTGACAGTAGATAAAGCATCTGGGCAGTGATTTCTAGACAAGTCTTGGCTGCCTACCAAGGCAGCCAAGACGAGGCTAGACATCACTGCTATAAGCAGTTGGACAAGGACAGGGTGAAGTCTTGTGAGAATTCAGGACAATTGTTCAGGCCACTGACGGTTTAACCCTTTATCCAACGCAGACAATATCAAAATTTATTATTTTAAATATAATTTTTTATTTTTTTTTTTCAAAAAATTTCAACAAAACCATATCATGTGACCTCTCGTTGGAACGAGCTCGTTCCAACGAGGGGTCACATGATATGGTTTTGTTGAAATTGTTTGAAAAATAATATTTTTTCAACTGCTGAATTTGCATATTACGCAGGCGGATGCGTGCGATTCGTTGGGAAAAGGGTTAAAAACCTGAAAAGAAAATCAGCCCCTTCTTCCATGAAAATGAACCCTTCAGTTGCTATCAAGCCTAACGCTGGCGAAGCGAGACCGGATCACGTTAGATCACCGAAGTTAAGCAACGTCGAGCCCGGTTAATCCTTGGATGGGTGACAATTCGGCGATTGATTCGGGTGCTTCCCGAAGTAGTGGCTGGTGTGCGATCGGTGAAGTTTGCGTGTGTGATTCTGCGACGTTGCATCACGTGCCAGCTGTGGACGTTGGGAATGTTCACCAGTACTACGCAGTCCCCACCGTACCTCTGTGTAAAATAGGGACCTGTTGAGGCGCTTGCCTTGTGTGCCCGTCTGTGAAGCACCGGCAGTATGCTCCGTTGAGTTGAGCTGAGAATGTCATAGAATGAACAAAGGGTGTGAACACTTGTGATACGGGGTAATAATGTTAGTTAGATAGCACTGCGGTGGATTCTAGACGTTAACATTGCATTATTATTGCATTAATGTAGGAAAATTTGAAAATTCAGACAGTTTCGGTATTAAATGATTGGTTCGGTTCGGTTTTTCGGTATGCCCATGATATCGGTATCGGTCCGGTTTTTCGGTATATTGCCCATCTCTTCGTTAGACTCTTGGGGTGAAGGATTTTGCTTCTGTTGGAACCAAGTTTCAAAATTTTCTCCGATCTGGCTACCACTGGCTGCAGCCCGTGGGTTAATCCAGTAACCCGACCGTCTCACTGCAAGACGTTTATAATCACAGCAACAAACTTTAACCCTTTACCAAACGAATCGGCCGCATCCGCCCGTATAATATGCAAATTCAGCAGTTTAAAAAATATTATTTTTCAAAAATATTCAACAAAACCATATCGAGTGACCCCTCGACGAGCTCGTTCCAACGAAGAGCCACATGATATGGTTTTGTTGAAATTTTTTGAAAAATTTAAAGAAATGATATTTAAAATAATAAATTTTGATATTGTCTGCGTTGGGTAAAGGGTTAATCTACACCTAATCCATCTACACTCTGTAAGGAAATGGATTCTCTAGAATCATTGAAGTCGGGTATTAAAACATACCTTTTCCATAAGGCATGTTGCAATTTTGTGCATCCATAGAGTACCATGTGTGGATTTAAGGGTATAAAATTATTAGTAATTGATTAAATATTATCAAACAGTTATAAAATATTTGTATTTATTTTTATAGAATAAATAAAATCGGAATGAATCGAATGTAGATTATTTCATTTAAAAGGTGATCAACGTTCAGTTCATCATTTCTTCACCTTCTCTCGCGTGGTAATTTCTGCATTCTTCGAGTGTTTTTTATCTCCTTTTTTCAGTCAAAAATCTGTTGCACTTCAGCGCAACTCGTTTCACGGGGCATAAAGCAAATTAAGTTGATCGGTTACTTCCCCTGATGTTCAAACAGAACAAAATCCGTTGTTGATTTGGATTTTACGGAAGTCGGTTGAAGTCACCAGTATATCAATTTTTTATGTCGTTATTACGACATAATAAGTCGCAATTACGACATATAATTTACAAGTAGCATTATCCGGCTTCCGAATGATCTCTTTCCAACAATGAGACGATGGGGTTGCAAGTGTGCTATAAATTTTATTAAACTTCCTCACGTGAAGACATATATATATACAAAACCTCCAAAAAAGCCTATGGTAAACGTGGGCGTGGTAATATATTACTCAAAGTTTGCTAAGCACAAACTATATCCAACTACCTGTTTTACGTTTTAGTTGAAATATTGTAATGAAAAGTGTATATATTTTTTATTTAAGTACAGAAAGTAAGATTTTATTTGTGTTTGACATTATTTTTTAGCTTTTGAATACGATAACCATGGAAAATGGATATTATTGGTAAAAAGAAGAAATTTTTCAAATTTGCCAAAACGTTGACCGAGCGAACTCGTATGGGTTCAATATCGAGGATGAGACCCATTACTGTTATTTACAGCTTGACAACGCCTTCTCATGCTCCCAATCAGGTTTTTGGGTGGTCCTTTGTGGGATGTTGCTCCATTCTTGGGCCAGCATGGCACCAAGCTCCTGGACACTTCTTGGCTGGACTGGACGGGCTGAAATTGCAAGTTGCAACTCATTCCAGACATGTTCGCTTGGATTGAGGTCAGGGATCTTGCTGGCCAGTCCATACGCTCAATCCACTCCCTCTGTCGGTACTCCTCGACAGCATGGGCAACATGAGGACGGGCATTATCGTTCATCAGAACGAATCTATCACCCACTGCACCTGCATGCAATCTGACTGGGCATCCAGGATCTCATCAATATACCGCTGTGCAGTCAATGTACCACGGGCAAGGCACAGAGCTCTGTACGTCCATCCCTGCTGATGCCGCCCCAGACCATGACTGACCCGCTACCATAGCGGCCATGCTCAGCAATGTTGGCTGCATGGAATCGCTCTCATGGTCTTCTCCATATCCTAGAACGCCTATCTGTGTGGGTACATCAGCGTGTTCGCTGGACTCAGCAGCGTCGGAACACAGTTCTTTTTAGTGATGAATCACGATTTTGTCTACGGTGCGCTGCTGGTAGGGCAAGAGTGTATCACCGACGAGGAGAACGGTTTTCTGATGCTTGCGTGTGGGAATGCGACCGTTTCGGTGGGGGTACAACAATGAGACGATGGGATTGCAAGTGTGCTATAAATTTTATTAAACTTCCTCACGTGAAGACATATATATATACAAGTCCTCCAAAAAGGCCTATGGTAAACGTGGGCGTGGTAATATATTACTCAAAGTTTGCTAAGCACAAAGTATATCCAACTACCTGTTTTACGTTTTAGTTGAAATATTGTAATGAAAAGTGTGTATATTTTTTTATTTAAGTACAGAAAGTAAGATTTTATTTGTGTTTGACATTATTTTTTAGCTTTTGAATACGATAATCATGGAAAATGGATATTATTGGTAAAAAGAAGAAATTTTTCGAATTTGCCAAAACGTTGACCGAGCGAACTCGTATGGGTTCAATATCGAGGATGAGACCCATTACTGTTATTTACAGCTTGACAACGCCTTCTCATGCTCCCAATCAGGTTTTTGGTGGTCCTTTGTGGGATGTTGCTCCATTCTTGGGCCAGCAAGGCACCAAGCTCCTGGACACTTCTTGGCTGGACTGGACGGGCTGAAATTGCAAGTTGCAACTCATTCCAGACATGTTCGCTTGGATTGAGGTCAGGGATCTTGCTGGCCAGTCCATACGCTCAATCCATTCCCTCTGTCGGTACTCCTCGACAGCATGGGCAACATGAGGACGGGCATTATCGTCCATCAGAACGAATCTATCACCCACTGCACCTGCATGCAATCTGACTGGGCATCCAGGATCTCATCAATATACCGCTGTGCAGTCAATGTACCACGGGCAAGGCACAGAGCTCTGTACGTCCATCCCTGCTGATGCCGCCCCAGACCATGACTGACCCGCTACCATAGCGGCCATGCTCAGCAATGATGGCTGCATGGAATCGCTCTCATGGTCTTCTCCATATCCTAGAACGCCTATCTGTGTGGGTACATCAGCGTGTTCGCTGGACTCAGCAGCGTCGGAACACAGTTCTTTTTAGTGATGAATCACGATTTTGTCTACGGTGCGCTGCTGGTAGGGCAAGAGTGTATCACCGACGAGGAGAACGGTTTTTTGATGCTTGCGTGTGGGAATGCGACTGTTTCGGCGGGGGTAGTGTAATGGTTTGGGCAGGAATTTCCTTGCACTATCGAACGCAGTTGATCTTCATCGACGGTAATCTGAATGGACAGCGATATAGGGACGAAATTCTTAACACTGTTGTTGTCCAGTGTTCAACGCCAACGTCGGATTACAGTTATTCCAACAAGACAATGCCCGATGCCACGTGGTGCGTATCTGTCGCGACATTCTTGAGAAGCAGAGCATCGAACTTCTTCCCTGGCCCCCAACTTTCGCCAGATTTGTCTCCAATCGAGCATCTTTGGGATCGAATGGACCTTCAGGTACGACTTCATGATCTTCAGACGTTAGGCGATCTACGTAATGTTCTAAGGCAGGGGTGGATCTGTGTCTTCCCCTTTAAGTTTTGTCAGAGATAATATTCTGGCCATAAAATTTTGTTTTTGTCGCAGAACAAACTAACGAATTTCAGTGCTCAGAATGCAGGAAATTGCATTCTGGGGCGTTTTTTAAAAACATTTTCCAGATGAGCATGACCCCAGACCCACAATCTTCCCCGCCCATCACGGAATCCCCCCCCCCCCCCCCCCACACACACACACTTTCAAAATCGCTCCACAGCCCCTGATGCCTGCAGCGGTTGTTGGCCTATACACCATCGGCGTACAGTACCTTTTAGTGTACAGCGCCACTGTGCTAAGTGTGTGGGCAAACGCGATTACGTGCCTTTTCCAGTATCCAACCGTCGATATTTCGGTTTAAAGTCTTTTGCTTTAACGACTGAGTCGGTGTGCTCGCAGTTAGTGGCAAAGTCTCATCAAACAATAATTTGCGAAAAGCTTGTTTTCTCTGGATCCTCGTAGACCCTCCACCCATTGACCACAAAACAGATTAGACAAGAGAATCATGGGAAGTGATGGAACTGTGGAAGGCGAAAGGGGAAAATGCGTTATTATTTCCAACATTTTGTCCCCCGAGTTCCAATGTAGGCACATAGAACACATTGGAACTCAGGGGACGAATTACTGCTTTTCGTCTTGGACTGGTGGGGCAGCTAGTATTATCAAGAAATGGGATATACTCTAGATGTGGAATACGTTTGTTTATTGGGCATTAGGTACATTTTCAACATCCAGTGTTATATCATGTCGGACATTTGTACGGGCGGGGAAAGAAGGAGTAGCTAGTGAGAACCACTGAGCAGCGGTGTGTACCTGTCAGTGTCTCCAACGTGCTAAGAGCAGAAGTTGAAGGAAAGTGTACCATGACGTGCATGGAGTTCGCCCTGGTACCCAGTGTCACCTGTCCTCGGGGCAATGTTTGTTTGTTTGTTTGTTGGTGGTTAACGTCACATATTTATGCACTATGGCTAATCGTGACACAACATGGAGATGAAGTCAAGTTTAGACAATCGTTGATCAACATGTTGCCCATTCTAGAGGACTTTCACCCCAAGCATTGGTGACTGGGTCCTATTTTACTAGTAAAGCGGAACTGGTTTACCACAGTAAACAAGTGCTGCTTACTTCCCGGGGTTTCCACGGGGAATCCTCGGGGCAATCGGGTTTAAGTTTCTAGCCCAAGGACACACCACAGATGGCGCTGATCAGGATTGAAGAGTTGACGCTTCGGTTTAAAGTCCGATGCTCCATCAGGGATCTGTACGTTTCGTACTTTGGACATTTCGTACCCACTTGGACGTTTGTACTCAAATCTTTGGTCGTTTCGTACTCCAATTTCTGAACGTTTCGAACCGGACTATTGGTAAGGTCAGCAACCATGTTTGGGAGTTTCGTACCCCCACATCTGAAAATTATTTTAGGGTTTGAAACGTCGAAACATGGTTACTGGTATTACAAAGAATTGGGTGTAGAACTGAAAAAGGATTTTGGGGTACAAAAATAATCAAATGTGGTTATTAATTTTATTTATTTATTGGTGTTTAATGTCACATACTTATGCACAATGGCTAATCGTGACCGTGACAGTTTTATGGGTGGAGGAAGCCGGAGAGAACCACCGAGCATCGACGATGCAACTGTCAGCTCCTCAACATTCTAACTCTGTTCAAGCTCCTCTCAAGCTGGGTTACAGTGGTTGAAGACATGTGCACGATTGACGTGCAGTACACCTTAGTGCACGGCGTCAGCGTGCCCCCAAGGACACTACGAGTATCGTCCCGGAAGGGGATCGAACTCGGGTCCTCTACCATAGAAGCCCAACAGTCTACCACTGAGCCACCGCGCTCCCCATCAAATGTGGTTACAAACACAGTTCAAAAGTAGGAGAAAATACAGTGAGCATGGGATAGGATTTAATAATAAAATCAACTTAAAACACACCGTTTATTTTCTAGCATCTTCAGAATACAAATACAATAGCAACAGTGAACATGAATACTAATATGAACACAAGTATATGTGTAGTAACAATATTTATGATGGTGAATACAGTTTTCTCAATAATGAGCTGGCTGACATACAATTGCCCTCCTCAGATTGCTTGGGAGTGAAATTGCACCTTAAATTTTCAATGCAAAAACTAGTATGATATTTTGGTTATATTCACTTCAAGGTATTAAATTACTGAAAAATTGTACATTCGGCTACACAGAGGAAAAATTGTCACACACACCTTCTCATTACTCAAAATGTTGCATTCAGATAATATGTGACTGCCTTCTACACTCAAAATGTATCGAAAGGCGATACAGAATGGGTCATGAATTATTGCGAGTCAATGCAACATTGACACATTGCCCCCTGAGTTCCAATGTATTCTGTGTGCCAGTAGGCACATAGAACACATTGGAACTCCGGGTACGAAATGGTAATAGATATTAAAGGTAGCCTCAAACGGGTCTGGCATTCCAGAAAATAAAGGGGAGCAAAAAATTGCCATCCTCAATTTTTTCTATGCGTTGCAATACGCGTGCAGCACTCCTGCACTCATAAAGAATGCCAGGCCTGGTTGACTTATTGAACAAACACTATGACTCGATGAAGCACACGTTGCTTTCCATCCACGTGTTTTCAACGAATTCTATAAACTCATTCATCCCCTCGTCTGGAATATGATTACATTTAATGACGAATAACCAATCAGATTGATCACACTGTTTTAGCAAAACAAAGAAAAGTGTTGTTACGTGTCATCATCAGAAATTATAAATCCAAAGAAGAAGGCTGTGTAACTGACATGCTCGGAAAACTAGACCTAATGCCACTCACTGGAGGTCCGCAGAAAACACCAACGACTGAGCCTATTCTACAAAGTGGTAGAAGAGTCGATCCCGGCTACACCGCCTTACAAAAACCTCACCAAAACCCGCCGAAAGCGGCGTATCAAAGCCCAAAAACTCACTGACTTTGACTGTACAAAAGTCGTAGAAAATTACAAATCAATAATACAAGGACATTTAACTTAACACATCCACAAACAGAACAATACAGACAGTCCTTCTTCCCAAGAACTATCGTTGATTGGAACCATCAAAAGGACATCACTGTAAACCAAGCCGACATTGGGGGCTTTCAGTCGTGCTTGGCAAAAGAGGACACCCTTTAAGCTGCTCCCTCCCACACCCGTCTTGGTAAAATCAAAATTGGCATCTTGGACGTACTGCACAGATGCAGATACAACACAGTATATTCCAGTTTCTATGTAGTTACAAGACTAGTGATTATAAATAATAAATTAGAAATCTTTTCTGTTCAGCCCAAATGGTAGCAAAGTTCGTAGGCGGTATATCCAATTCATTTCAGTTTGTTTTCTGTGTCCTGTTGCTGCTTCTGAAGACTTGTGATTATGCTGTTTTTTGCAAAACAAACAAGCATGTTATTACACCACAGATTCCAATATCTGAGCAGTAAAAGTAACTAGTAACAACCAGAGAATAACAAAAATAAAACAAATGAATAAATATACAGACTAATATTATTTAATTAACCCTTTGAAGACTGGTGGTATCTTTCATATCAGATCAATGTTAGCAATTGGAAGAGTCCATATTCATTATTTGGGGGTAGAGCAATTAATATTTTCAACGTGCAGCCTCGGGGCTGCACGTTGAAAATATTGATTGGTCTACCCAACTTTTTAACTTAGGAGCAGGGCTGGGAGCAGTTAACGTTTCAAACGTTAACGTGTTAAATTATTTTAACAAAATTAAAAAAAATTGTAACTAAGTTATTAATGTTTAACTTTGAAGTTTGTTAGGGTGCATCAGGAATGATTTTGTACTCATCGTGACTCATCTAATGTATATGTATAGGTCATCAATTTTTTCCGTCTCACTCAGTTAATTGAAACTGTGCCGCATTGTCCACCCTTTCATAGTCATGTCGTGCGTAATTTCTTATATCATAGCCTCAGCAGTCAACATTGCCGCACCCAATATCAATTACCTGAGCAAAACGACATGAGCGGCGCAGAAACTAGCAACGTCAACAAACATCCGAATATAGCAATGCGTCATTACCTTGGGTTTTCCCAAGCCGAATCGCGCATGCCGATGACGTCGAATTTGGCGCCATTTGCTGTGTGTGAAGACGATTTATGCCATCAATTGTGAAAGTGAAAGTACATGTAGAGTCAGTTTCTATCATTTTCGCAATTCTAAGGATACGACTGCAGCGATTGTCTTCTTACATGAAAACATCACTGAATGTTAGACTTGACTATAACCCGATAGAACTATATTAACCCTTTGAACACGGGGCATTTTTTTCCAGGAACATGACACGTCATAACGTCATTA
Organism: Pictodentalium vernedei; assembly: GCA_031216915.1. NCBI lineage: Eukaryota > Metazoa > Mollusca > Scaphopoda > Dentaliida > Dentaliidae > Pictodentalium > Pictodentalium vernedei. The sequence goes on from CM062295.1 coordinate 502,463,957, forward strand.
TATAAAAGGATGGCTGTTCAGTAAATGTGTGAGGTAGACCAATCAGTATTTTCAACAAGCAGCCCCAGGGCTGCACGTTAAAAATATTGATTGGTCTACCACAAATAATGAAAATGGACTCTTCTAATTGCTGCCATTGAACTGGCATGGGAGATACCACTGCAGTTAAAATGGTTAATAGTGTACATAAGTTCAATCATATTCAAGATCAAATCGGCAAAAATGGCCGGAATTGGTCTGTTATATTACAATTTTGTTCATTTTAACATTTAACACGTTAACACACAAATATTGAACACGTTAACGTGTTAAGGGAAATTTTTAACTCCTCCCAGCCCTGCTAAGGAGCCATTCTGCTTGATGAAAGTATGACTTATAATGTTCCCTGCAGGAAAACAGACCTTTAGGATTCAAAGGGTTAGATATATTCTATATTGGCCGCAAAATGATCATTTATGTACACAAATCTCAAAATAAATTTGGGTACGAAATGTCATCTGGCAGGGTGCGAAAGGTCCATAGACATTTCAAGCGAAAATAATTGTTGGGTACGATTCGTCCAATCTTGGGTACGAAACGTCCAGAACTTTGGGCATGAAACGACCAAAGATTCGGGTGTGAAACGTCCAAGAGGGTACGAAACGATCAGGGCACGAAACGTCCAAAGTGCGGAAATGTCCAGAAAGCCTCCATCTCACAATGGCCCAACGCACTCCATGTGGAAATAAGCCGGGGTAAAATAAAAAAAATACTTTCATTTTCCATTTATTGGTAATTATTCTGCAACTTTTTCACTGATACTGTACCTGTAAGGGGTGAACTTTTAGATTGCATCAGAAAGATAAGCAGCTCAGGAAATACTCGTGTTCATGTTTGTGTATTCATCTTTCTGTTGCAGTCTTGAAGGGTCTTTTCGTGATCAACACTTGAAAAAATTAAGAGTTCTTTCCCTTGGATTAGTGGATGCTCAACAGTTCCCACTTGCAAACTTCTGCAGTTGCCGTTATTTGGATTAATTCTGTGAAATTTCAGAAATACAATGAAATTCATAAGGTTTTTATTCACTCTGGTAATGTGATAGTGTGGGAGCACGATAACTAATTGGTTAGAGCGCGGAACTTCAGATTGATAGGTCGAATGTTCGATCCTGGCCCGCGTCATCTGCGTTGTGTGCTTAGGCAAGGCACTTATTCCCTCTCTATCAGAGGTGTAGGTACAGAGAGTACTTGCCACCCCCCCCCCCCCCCCCCCAGGTTTTCCAGAAAAAAAGTTGAGAGAAGAGAGAGAAGGAAAGAGGGAGATAGGAAAAACTTCATCTTGACCAACGCCACCGCCAAGGAGTCCAGGAGCTTGTGTGTGTGTGTGTGGGGGGGGGGGGGGGGGGGGGGGGGGGGGGGGGGGGGGTAGGGCCATGTGAAGCTTCATAATTCGATTCGATTTCGAATATCAAGTTGGTATTCAGTTCGATTCGAAATCGGTTCCCCGATTCCTTTCCCTTCGAATCCTTTCACTGGAACAGTGCTTGACATCAGTCTGATTCCGTGGCCTCATAGTTCAGATGGAAATTGTACATAAATAATGCTGGAAGTGAAGACTGGGTGTAATTTCCGCTATATTAACATAAATAGCATCTTCACTCATGCCGTCACCCATGACAATTCCAGTCTCACCAGTCACTACCAACGTTGAAAGCAAATTTAAAGTTTCCAGGCAATCTCGACGATAACCTGTTGCTGGCGACTGGTCCTGTGCAGTACACAGTAAGAGCAATTCACGCACTGTTTTTGAACAGTAACCTTTACTGGGTAATATTCTAGCTGCACCATCAAGGCATGCCGTCACAATTACAACAAATCGGGTTTACAGCACCCCCTTTCTCCATCGATCACCTTCTAGACATCCCAGATTCGATACGAGGTTCGATTAGATTTCGAATAATATGTCTGATTCGATTCGAGATTCGATTCGAAAATGTGTGATTCACAGGGCCGTAGGAGGGGCAGGTTAGTCGCGACTAAAATGCTGCCATCTGAAATTTCTTCTTTTTGGGTTCGCGTCATTGTAATTATACCCTTAAGATTTGACGGAAGATTCCCCAGTATTATGTGCGCCTTCCTCGCCCTGCAAAGTCAGAAAAGAGCACATTTTTACCCCATATTCAAATTTTAAAAACATTCCCACCAAATTTGTTAAATATGGAACCAAAAAAAAATTGAGGACAACATTCAGGCCTATGCGGCTCCTCTTTAAAGTCGAGGCGGGGCGTAATTCAGGCAAAAATAATACGACCGGAACTATAATCCCAGAAGCACAGGTTTCTATGAGGGTAAACATTCTTACCAAATTTCGAGCAGATTGGTCCAGAAACGTCTGAGAAAATCTCCGGCCAAAATTATGTCAACGGACGGACAGATGGACAAGATGATTCCAGTATACCCCTACCCACATACATAACTCGTTGCGCGGGTGGGGTGGAGTATAATAAGTGTGTTGGTCAGAAAACATAGGTTTCAATTTTGCATTCTTAGTATGATATCACTAAGGTAGATGGGCCAACTTAGATGGGTAAATATATTAATAGTTGTGTGTGCTTCTGTGATCGTGCCCCCACCCGAAATAAAACTGCTGAGAAAAAATACCCCTCCCTATGACTGCCATTACTAAATATAGGCTAAAATTGGTTGGGGCATATTTTCTCAAATGATCGAGAGCAAATGCCTATGATAAAACCCAAATTAGACCTCCATCCCCCTGAAAAAATCATGGCTACACCCCTGTACTCCGTTCTGTATTGTGGCAGACTGACCTCACGAAAACTACGTTTTTTCTTCACCAACTGATGAGGCCAGCTTTACACACTGCTCATGGAAAGTTTCATGTGATCGAAATACCCTAAACGTTTTTATATCAACGGGACTGAGCATGTATGTGGAGGGATATACCTACAATGTGAAGCTTTTACCCAAACAGTCTCAAATCTCACGAAAAAATGCGAGTTTGCACATAAGATGCGTCAGCTGGTAAAAATGAAACAAATTCCAAGCCCATCAAGGGAGATAACTCAGCCAAACTTCTCTGAACGACAAGCATTGTACATTGGGCAAGCCACCAAGAAGATACAGTTGCATACAGCATGCCAAATATGATGTAATCCAGTATTTACGAGTTTGATAGCGTTTAAAAATTCGTCGGCCACAGGCAGACAGAGATTACAACATGCAGAGCTACTTATCGCAGTTAAAAACACAAGCAAATCTTTTAACAGTTAAAACTGGAGGTCCAAACTCAAGTTCTGATTCTCGGAGATTGAGAGTGTTTGCCTGGGTGGTGACCACCCTCTGTTGGGTGTTTTATTAGTGATTCACCCATAGAGGGAGGGTGGAGTAAATCCAGAGGATCTGGGATCCAAACGTTTGAAGAAGAAAAACAGTTGTTTAATCTCTTTTTGGGGGTCCTTGGAGTCGGGGACTGTTTTAAAGGATATCGGCCCATTTTTATTTTTTTTTATGACACTGTTCATAGTAAAATACAAAATGTGGCCAGTATTTGGCCAATTGAATATTTTTGCCGAATATTAAAAGCAAAAAGGGGCAAAATTTGGGTTTCAGATACACGTCTTTCAAATGGTCTAAAACCTGAAAATCAATTTTCTTTCACACAAGGACGAACCCTAGTCCGCGCACTGGTTCTGTGCTCTGTCTTCCTCAACTTTAGGTGCCCCTTTACCACTTGGCAGACACCGGGGACTTACAACTCCTTCGTAACACAATGTGTTTGCCATAAAGTTCCCACAATTCGACAGCATAAAATCTTTGCCTGAATATTTAAAAGGCAATACTCTTTCACACTTATTTAACCCTTTGTCCAACACGAATAGAGCGCGAGACTTGAAAAGAAATTTCTTGGATGACTTTAATTTTAAAAAAAAGCTTATGACCAATCATTGGAACGAGCTCATTGAGCTCGTTCCAATGAGGTGCTCATAAGCTATGTTTTTGAGACATTTATTTATTTATTTATTGGTGTTTAAGGTCATATATTTTTGCACAATGGCTAATCATGACCATAACATGAGTTGCTCATTTTAGAGAGGGTTTGCACCTTCCAAGCATTGGGTACTGGGTCCTATTTTGCCAGTAAAACAGGGCCTGTTTACCGCAGTGAACTGGCACGGCTTCACTTCCCGGGGTACTCGCGGGAAATGTTTTTTTTTTAGATTAAAAAAATAAAATCTGAATAGCATTTGTCGTGGCCGATTATTAGGTCATTACGTTATTTATTTATTCATGTTTTATGTCACTTTAACACCTGAGCACAATTTCCAAAAAAATTGAGGAATCAAAATGACAAAGCCCATTCTATTCTTCTGGTCAAAAATAAATTTACAAGATTCATATTACTCGCAGTCTCTCAAAATTCGACCCCTGTAACATAGGTATGAAATTAAGCCAATTCTTTGTACCTGTGTACCTCTTTGTGCAGAGGACATCCACCCCAGGCGTTCGTTAATGTGTCATGTTTTACTAGCAAAGCAGAAATTGTAACAAGCATTGCTCCATTTCTCAGGATTCGCACGGAAGGGGCCATTATGTTGGGTAAAGCGCTGATCGATTGCCTCTCATTAACGCTGGACACAACTTATTGTGCATAATAAATACAGTGTTGAACTGTTCACGCTTTCGGGTGTCAATTCAGCCAATTGCTCTAAAAACTTTCATTTGGCATCAAAAAATCTTGGGTGGCTCAAATTTTGACACCAAAAAAGTTTCCTTTGCATGTAAATGAAAGACACTGTGGCTGTGAAGAGCACGGTTGATGATGAACAAAACAAGAAGCACCAAAGGGCCTTAATCGTTCACCTGATAAAAGTGTTTTAATTTGTTTAAAAATGATTTAAGGTCACTCTCATCTACATGTTAGTATAGTCGATCTATTTTAGTTGGGGTCTGTTGGGTGATTGTTTTGTGTGTGTGAAAGCACTCGAAGACCTACAAAACACATTTTGAAGTAGAGAGAAAACAAGAGGCCCCACGGGCCCTAAAGCGCTCATCTTCTACAGAACACAATTTAAACAGAGTCCAAGAATGAGTCAACATTAAGCAAGTCATCTACATAGGCTACACTGTCAATCTTTGAGTCCCTCAGGAGTGACAAAAAAAAATAATCTGGGCATCATGCCTTTTCTTCAGTTGATCATAAAGTAAAATGTAGAGCGCCCCTATGAAGCCCCTTGATACAACCTATGTGGATTAATCTTAGTACCGCTAGAGGGTACTGAATACAAAATTTTTAATTCTTCAGCAAAATGGCCAATTCTGGATCCCATAGAGAGCCCAAATATTAACCCAGGCTCTTGATTTGAAAATCTGACTTCCCCAGAGATGTTGCGTACCGAATATGAAAACATTCTGACTGTTGGATCTGAAGAAGAGAAATTGTAAAGAAATTTCTTCGAATTCACTAAATTCAAATTTGGGCTACCATAGCGAGCCCAAATATTAACCTATGGATCCGATTTGAACAAACTTGAATCTGACCCCCTCCCCCCCCCCCCCCCCCCCCCCCCCCTAGAGATATTGTATACCAAATGTGAAAGCATTCGGACAAGTGAATCTGAAGAAGAAGATTTTTGAAGAAATTCCCTCATATTGTACTAAGTTAAATTTCATGTTCCCATATGGAGCCCAAATATTAACCTAGGCACTCGAATTGAACAACCTGGAATCTGACCCCCCTAGAGATGTTGTATACCAAATATAAAAGCATTCCGACTGGTGGATCTGAAGAAGAAGATTTTTAAAGAAATTTCCTTATATTGCACTAAGTAAAAAATTGGGCTACCATAGTGAGCCCAAATATATACCTAGGGATCTGATTTGAACAAACTTGAAACTGAGCCCCATAGAGATGTTGCATACCAAATATCAAAGCATTCTGACTGGTGGAACTGAAGAAGAAGATTTTTTAAATTACCCTCCATATTGAACAAAGATAAAATTTGGGCTTCCGAAGAAGAATCTAGAATTTGACACTCATAACAATGATGTGTACCAAATATTAAAAGAATCTGACTGGTGGTTCTGAAGAAGAAGATTTTTAAAGAATATTCCCCATATTACCCTATGTTAAAACTTCGGGCTCCTGTAGAGAGCCCAAATATGAACCAATGAGCTTTATTTCAACAAACTTTTATCTGCTCCCCCCCCACCCCCCCCCCCCCCCACCCCCCCTATGAATGCTTCAAAAGATTCTGATGACTGGTTCTGGAGAAAAGATTTTTTTAAATTTTTGCAAATATGCTGACTCAGCATTTTTTCGATGCCCATTACAGAACACCCTAACATTACCGATGGCAATTTTTTTTCACCATTCAATTCTACTGGTCATAAGGATACTTCAAACCAAATAAAAGCTTTCTGTTCCGTGGGGTTTGGGAAATATGGGCGTTTGAAAATATTTCTATTTTTAGCTCCCAGGGTTCCCATGGGGATGCGGGAATTTTTTTTTTTTTTTTTGCATGGGTCAAGAACTTATGACCCAATACTACCACAAACCAAATTTGGTTCATACCGGGCCATCGGTTCAGAAAATAGAAATTTTGGGCGGGGCCAAAAATCTTACTCCTCCTATTACAAAGCCAAATATTACTTCACGCACTTCGTTTGAACAAACTTGATTCTACACCTCATACGGAAGCTCCATAGCAAATATCAAGTCTTTGTACACACTGGTTCTTGAGAAGAAGATTTTAAAAATATTTTGGAGCATTTTCCCCCACTCCCTCCCTATGGGGCAGGGCATGTTGAGTTGAACAAAAATGAAATGCCCCTTTGGGACCATCACTCACACAAACTTTCACTTGAATTGGCCCAGTGGCTTTGGAGGAGAATACCAAAACATGGTGTTGACGGACGACGGACGACGGACGGAGAGCGATGAGATTAACTCAGCTTGACTTTGTCAAGATGTGCTAAAAATCTACCAGCGCATCACCCCCCCCCCCCCCCACCCCGCCTCCCAGCAAGGGTGAAAGATCATTTTTGTCGTAAAATCAGTCAACCCCTCCAAATCTTCTTATAAAGCAAAAAAATAGTTTTGCCCTTTATCTCCCCTCCCCCTTTTTCCGGGGGCCTCAAGTGGTCTGGTGGTCCCCATTTGAGCAAAAGTTTATCTTAAATACACACATTCACATCCAAAATTGACCACAATTGTTATGCGGTCCTAAGGATCGTCTAAGATGTAGGACTCGAACGGCGTCTTCCAAGGGTGGCTCCTTAGTTCTACAACAAGGGCAGCGCGATGTGTTGTGCGTGTGGCAAACTATGGTTACTTGAAGTGGTTGCCACTACCGATTAAATAGAGAGTCAATAAATACAACTGGAACTCATCGACACAGTTTCTACTAATGTTTATTCATTCTAACACAGTTCAACAAATTCAACAAGCGCTTGGAGCTAGAACATCACCACTCAGTCGTCAGCTTCTCTGCCAATGCACCGGGTCTTCTACATAACCTAACAAATAACCTAACCGCGACGCGACGTTACTAATAAACTCTAAGTGTTTTTTTTTCACTCAAAGCCCACGCTATGTAGTTCGAGCGCCTAACTGTCGGTTGGTAGATCAGGCGGCGACTGAACTTTGCCAGTCGAGCTAGCGGATTATATCCTTCCCCAGCCAGCGTGATTCAGAGCTGCGTGACTTGGAAGTCGTAAACAACTCGTGACGAATTTTCATCCTAACCACTCTAAGTTCGAAAGTCAATTCTCCTCAAGGACTTTGTCAGATGTGTGTACTCTATTAAGTTGTAATTTGCACTCGGTCACAGCAGTTCGACTAATAACGAGAATTTCTGTTCAATAATTGTAAGATTAGAGATTTTAGAAATAACTGAATTCTAACAACTTTTAAGTAAATGAATTTTCTATCTCTCCATCCCCTCTTTCCCTGTCAATCCCATGGAACATGGACAGATTCTCTCTTGTATGACCTCGGGCCGCGAGGCTGGTTAACCCCCTCATCGACCTCGATCGCAGGGACTGTTAACCCTCTCGTAGGCTACATTTCGCTACACAATCAGCTTTGTCCGAATCTGACTTGTGGATGTGAAGTAGATTTTTGAAAGAATAGTCATCATACAAAGTTAAATTTTGGGATCCCACAGGGAGATCACATATGGCCAAGGCACTTGATTTGGACAAATTAGAATTGCTGCATATCAAATATCAAAAGATTCTGACTGGTGGACCCGAGGAAGAAGATTATTAAAGGAATTTCCTCATCTCATATTGCACTATGTTAAAATTTAGGTTTCATAGGGAGCCCAAATATGAATCCAGGGATTTAATTTGAACAAACAGGAATTTGACCCCACGAACGATACTGCAAATCAAAATATAAAAAAGATTCTCACTGAATGATCTGAGGAAGAGGATTTTTAAAGAATATTCTTCATATTGCACTGTTAAAATTCGAGTTCCCATTGGGAGCCCAAATATGGCCATAGGAGCTTGATTTGAACAACACTGAATCTGAACCTTCTATGAATGCTTCATATCAAATATCAAAAGATTCTGACTGGAAGATCTGAAGAAGAGTTTTAAAAAATATTCCTCATTTTGCACAAAGATAAAATTCGACTTCCCACAGCGAGCCCACATTTGAATCCAGAGACTTAATTTGAACAAACTTAATTTATTTATTTATTGGTGTTTAAGGTCATATACTTTTGCACAATGGCTAATCATGACCACAACATGGAGATAAAGTCGAGGTCAGTCAATAATTTATACCCCATGTTGCCTATTTTAGAGGACTCGCACCCCAAGCATTAGTGACTGGGTCCTATTTTACTAGTGAAAAAGAGCTGCTTCACTTCCTGGGGTTCCCGCTGGGGGGGGGGGGGGGGGGGGGGCAAATTTAAAGATGCTGTAGATCAAATATCAAGAGATTTTTGACTGGTACATCTGAATAAGATTTTAAAATAAAATTACTTCATATTGCACAAAGTTAAAAATTGGGTTCCCATAGGGAGCCCAAATATAAACACAGGGACTTGATTTGAACAAACTTGAATCCCACCCCACCAAGAATATTGCATCTTAAATAACAAAAGATTCTGACTGATGGATCTGAAGAAGATGATTTTTAAAAAATATTCCCCATGTTTCCCCAAGTTAATATTCGGGCTCCCGCAGGGAGCCCAAATATTGCTCCGGGGACTTCATTCTGGCCTACCTATACCAAATATCAAGTGATTTTGACTAGTAGAGCTGAAGAAGATTTTTAAAATATTTTTTTTATATCGCACCAAGGTAAAATATCGGTTCCCAAATGTGAACCCAGGGACTCGTTTCGATCAAACCTGAATCTGACCCTTCTAATAATGTCGTATACTAAGTATCAAAAGATTCTGATAGGTATTTTGGCAGGGCTGGGCGGAGTTAAAATTTCCTTTAACACGTTGACGTGTTACATATTTCTGCGTTAACGTGTTAAATGTTAAAATGAACAAAATTGTAGTATAACAGACCAATTCCGGCCATTTTTCTGATTTGATCTTGAATATGATTGAACTTACGTACACTATTAAACCCTTTAACTGACATGGTATCTCCCATGCAAGTTCAATGGCAGCAAATAGAAGAGTCCATATTCTTTATTTGTGGTAGACTAATCAATATTTTCAACGTGCTGCACTTTGAAAATATTGATTGGTCTACCTCACACATTAACTTTACTGAACAGCCACCCTATAATATAATGACGTAATGACGTGTCATGTTCCTGGTCGAAAAAACGACCGCCCGAGTTCAAAGGGTTAATATAGTTCTCTCAGGTTATCGTCAAGTCCAACATTCGGCGACGTTTTCATACCAGACAATCGCTGCAGTCGTATCCTTAGAATTGCGAAAATGGTAGAAATTGACTCTACATGTACTTCCACTTCCACAATTGATGGCATAAATCGTCATCACACACAGCAAATGGCGCCAAATCCGACGTCATTAGCGCGATTCGGCTTGGGAAGACCCAAGGTAATGACGCAATGCTATATACGGATGTTTATTGACGTTGCTAGTAGGAGTACCCGGAGAGAACCACCGAGCAGCGACGAGCAGCTGTCAGCTCTCCAACATCGTAACTCTGAACTCTGCACCGCAGCACAGGCAGGGTTAGATTGGTTGAAGACATGCGCACCATCGACGTGCAGTACGCCTCAGTACACAGCGTCATCGTGCTCCCATGTAGGCAATCGGGGTGAAGTGTCTTGCCCAAGGACACAACGCGGTTGCCGCAGGTGGGATTCGAACCGAGGACCTCTCGGCTTGCAGCCTGCACCTCTACCAACTGAGCCACCGCGCCCCCGATGAAAAGGATAATGTTCAATGTTTATGAAAGGATTATGAAATAAGACAAGAATTGTGATAATTGGGAATATGTTCATTTCTGTTCCCTGTGTGCTATGTTTATGATAAAAATAATATGAGGTGTACACTGTACTAAAGAGCTGAGGGGTGGGTTAATATGACCTCACAGTTAATGTATGTGGCCCTCACAGTTAACGTATATCAACAAAAGTTACCAAGTTACAGTGAAATTATTCCAAAACGAGTCATCCTTTCAATTTACATTAAAATCCCCTCATAAATATGGCCTGTAGACTGTGCTAAAGGTTTTCGGGCCCCTGTAGCCGTCAGTTTCCCAATTGCGTCCAAAGGGGACGTTCTCATCTAGACATTATATGAAGTCAATCTACCAAGTTACAATGAAATCCCTTAATAAATATGACCTGTAGACTATGCTAAAGGTTTTTGGGCTTTGGGCTCTGGCAGCCATCATGGTTGAATGATCGCAACCAAAGGGGGACATTCTCATCTGGACACTATTTGGAGTCACCCTACCAAGCTACAATGAAATCCCTTCATAATTATGACCTGTAGACTGTTCTAAAGGTTTTCGGGCTTTGGGCCCCTGAAGCCGTCACAGTTCCCCAATCGTGTTCAAAAGGGGACGTTCTCATCTAGACATTATATGAAGTCAACCTACCAAGTTACAATGAAATCCCTTCATAAATATGACCTGTAGACTGTGCTAAAGGTTTTCGGGCTTCGGCAGCCATCATGGTTGAATGATCGCAACCATCTCATCTGGAGTGGTCCTGCGAAGTTACAATGAAATCTCTTCATAAATATGACCTGTAGACTGTACTCAAGGTTTTCGGGCTTCGGGCACCTGTAGCCATCACAGCTGACCAATCACGACCAAAAGGGGATGTCATCATCTAGGCATTATATGGAGTCAACCTAACAGGTTACAATGAAATCCTTCTATACATATAACCTTTTGCCTATGCTACAGGTGTTTGGGCTCGGGCACCCATCAAGGCTGAATGATCACGGCCAAAATGGGACGTTCTCATCTAGACATTATTTGGAGTCATCCTACCAAGTTACAATGAAATCCCTTCATAAATATGACCTGTAGACAGTGCAAAAGGTTTTCGGGCTTCGGGCACCTTTACCCGTCAAAGTTGCCCAATCATGTCCAAAAGGGGACGTTCTCATCTAGACATTATATGAAGTCAACCTACCAAGTTACAATGAAATTCCTTCATAAATATGACCTGCAGACTGTGCTTAAGGTGTTCGGGCTTCGGGCTCGGGCAGCCATCATGGTTGAATGATCGCAACCAAAGGGGACAATCTCATCTGGGCATCATCTGGAGTGATCCTACGAAGTTACAATGAAATCCCTTCATAAATATGACCTGTAGACTGTGCTCAAGGTTTTTGGGCTTCGGGCACTTGTAGCCATCACTGCTGACCAATCACGACCAAAAGGGGATGTCATCATCTAGGCATTATATGGAGTCAACCTAATAGGTTACAATGAAATCCTTCCATAAATATGACCTTTTACCTATACTAAAGGTTTTTGGGCTCGGGCACCCATCAAGGCTGAATGTTCGCGATCAAAATGGGATGTTCTCATCTGGACATTATTTGGAGTCATCCTACCAAGTTACAATGAAATCCTCTCATAAATATGACCTGAAGACTGTGCTAAAGGTTTTCGGGCTTCGGACACCTTTAGCCGTCACAGTAGCCCAATCATGTCCTAAAGGGGACGTTCTCATCTGGACATTATATGATGTTAACCTACCAAGTTACAATGAAATCCCTTCATAAATATGACATGTAGACTGTGCTAAAGGTTTTCGGGCTTCGGGCTCGGGCAGCCATATTGGTTGAATGATCGCAACCGAAGGGGACAATCTCATCTGGGCATCATCTGGGGTGATCCTGCGAAGTTACAATGAAATCCCTTCATAAATATGACCTGTAGACTGTGCTCAAGGTTTTCGGGCTTCGGGCACCTGTAGCCATCACAGGTGACCAATCACGACCAAAAGGGGATGTCATCATCTAGGCATTATATGGAGTCAACCTAACAGGTTACAATGAAATCCTTCTATAAATATAACCTTTTGCCTATGCTAAAGGTTTTTGGGCTCGGGCACCCATCAAGGCTGAAGGATCACGGCCAAAATGGGATGTTCTCATCTAGACATTATTTGGAGTCATCCTACCAAGTTACAATGAAATCCCTTCATAAATATGACCTGTAGACAGTGCAAAAGGTTTTCGGGCTTCGGGCACCTTTAGCCGTCAAAGTTGCCCAATCATGTCCAAAAGGGGACGTTCTCATCTAGACATTATATGAAGTCAACCTACCAAGTTACAATGAAATCCCTTCATAAATATGACCTGTAGATTGTGCTTAAGGTTTTCGGGCTCGGGCAGCCATCATGGTTGAATGATCGCAACCAAAGGGGACAATCTCATCTGGGCATCATCTGAAGTTACAATGAAATCCCTTCATAAATATGACCTGCAGACTGTCCTCAAGGTTTTCGGGCTTCGGGCACCTGTAGCCATCACAGTTGACCAATCACGACCAAAAGGGGACGTCATCATCTAGGCATTACATGGAGTCAACCTAACAGGTTACAATGAAATCCTTCCATAAATATGACCTTTTGCCTATGCTAAAGGTTTTTGGGCTCGGGCACCCATCAAGGCTGCATGATCGCGATCAAAATGGGACGTTCTCATCTAGACATTATTTGGAGTCATCCTACCAAGTTACAATGAAATCCCTTCATAAATATGACCTCTAGACTGTGCTAAAGGTTTTCGGGCTTTGGGCCCCTGTAGCCGTCACAGTTGCCCAATCATGCCCAAAAGGTGACTTTCTCATCTAGACATTGTATGAAGTCAACCCACCAAGTTACAATGAAATTCCTCAATAAATATGACCTGTAGACTGTGGTAAAGGTTTTCGGGTTTTGGGCTCGGGCAGTCGTCACGGTTGGCAGATCATGCCCAAATGGGGAAATTCTCATCTAGACATCATAAGGAGTCATCCTACCAAGTTACAATGAAATCTCTCCACATTAAACATGACCTGCATACTGTGCTAAAAGTTTTGGGGTTTCGGGTTTGGGCAGCCGTCACAGTTGATAGAGCATGCCCAAAAGGGGACGTTCTCATCTAGGCATCATACAGAGGCATCCTACCAAGTTACAATGAAATCCCTTCATAAATACGACCTGTAGACTGTGCTAATGGTTTTCGGGTTTTGGGCTCGGGCAGCCATACCGGTTGCCCGATCGCGACCAAAAGGGGACGTTCTCATCTAGACATGACCCCAAACCTGCATATGAAATTTCGTGACGATCAGACAAGAACTGCGGGGTGTAGCCCGTGCTAAAGGAAATGTGAACAGACGTCACAGACTAACAGACTCGCAGACTAACAGACTTCCGCACGCGTGATGGCAATAGCTTATCTTGACTATGTCAAGTTAAGCTAAAAAATTTAACACGTTAACGTTTGAAACGTTAACTGCTCCCAGCCCTGAAATTTTTTGGAGAAGACTTTTAATTTTTTTAATAAGAATTGTAGGTTAACAAAATTATGCACCCGTGGGCGTGGCAACTTTCTTTGAACAAACTTGAACTAACATATGATAAGGAACATGCATATCAAGTGTCACTCGCGACGATATGCAGTATTTACAAGTGTCCAATTGAATACTACCTTTTGTGAAGACTCGTGACCCCGCAAAGCTCAGTGGACAAACAGCAATTAATCAATTAATCTGTTATTCAAGTGCAACAAGTACATGTACCGACATCATTCAGACCGTAATTGACAGTTTCGGTCCCGCGTGAACACTAGACCATAACTGGAGACTAGGAAACCAACCATTAGCGGACACGAGAATAATAATCTGGCATCAACTAAATATTTTCCTATAGGCGACTATTATAACGTTCAGACGAAAAAAATATGATCGCATCACTTTAATTTTGGCAATCAAATATCTTGTCAAGTATAGCCCTTCAGACAACTTTTTCTGACAAATAAGAGAGAAACACTGACACGAAGAAAAGTACCGGTCACGTGCACATATCGTTCAGGCGATTCCTACAAAAACACACAAAAAGGAAACTGTATTTTTAGGTCCAATTGTCATCAAATCATCCTCTTTTTATCAGAAATATTCAACAATAATGCAAGATGTCAAAGGAATGTTTCAAAAATTTATTGAAAACAATATATTTTCCCAAGCTGTTTATTTTTATTGAATTGCGTCATTTCCAAGGTGTGTGTGTGTTGGGGGGTTATATTATTTTCTTTTTTTGTAATTATTTCTTGGCCATCAAAGTTCATATTCTTGGTTTGTTTTATGTTTTAGACGCCAAAATCTACAGAATAGCATGGGAGGTTGGTTTATTTCGTCCCTTGAGTTCAAGAAAGCATAACGAAGACTTGTTGCACACAAGGAGCAATTTATTGATTTGTTTGTTGGGGTTTAACGCCACTTTCGACATCACGGATCACCTCGTGTCGGCCAGTTTTAAGGGTGGAGGAAGCCGGAGTACCCGGAGAGAACCACGATCAACAACAAGCAACTGTCAGACTCCCCAACGTACTAACTCCACACAAGCATTAGTTGAAGACAAGTGCACCATCAACGTGCAGTACTCCTTAGTACACAGCGCCACCGTGCCCCACTTGGGCAATAGAGATGAAGTGCCTTTCCTAAGGACATAATGGGGTTTCTCCTGGCGGGGATCGAACCGCGAACATTTCGGTTTGAAGTCCAAGTCCGTGACCATCAAGCCACCACACTCCCACTCAAGGGACAAATTTATAAATTTTATTAACTTGGGTAAAATATCAGAAAATTAATTTGCAAAATTTATATATTTATTGGTGTTTAAGGTCACATATTTCTGCACATTTGCTGACCGTGAATGCAATATGGACATAATGTCACCTCCAGCCAATCGTTTACCCATGCTGTCCATTTTGAACTTGCACCATGGGGTGACCAGATCCTATTTTACCAGTAAGAGTGCGTGTTTACCACGGGAAACAAGCACTGCTTCACTTTTCAGGGTTCCCACTGGAAACTTGCAAAATTATTCTAACAATCTGCCTGTTTACAGTTCTTTTTATACAAGTTTCAGAAAATACTGAAAAAAACTGAAATGGTTAAATTCCTAGTTGCATCATGGGAAAAAAAATTACTGCTCGAAATTTTGACAGTTGTGCAGGTGGTTAATATGTGGATATTTGTATAATACAAGCATCAAAGGCCATTTTGTTCAACCCATTATTAGATTTGAGAGATTACTAAATTAGAGAGAAATAAGTTGCACTTTTACAACACTACTAAACTCTAAAATCAACTGGGTTAAAAATCAACCCACAGCAACTGGGTTGAGTGAATATGAACCCAATTGGGTTCATTTTCACTTAATCCAGTTGATTCAGGCTGATTGTTTGGGTTCATATTCCCTCAATCCAACTGATTTTAGAGTATAGTAAGCCAAAAAACATTTCCAGCCAAAGTAAGTTGTAGGACAGTCACACATACATTCTGTTAACATTTTGTTGAATGAGAACCATAAGGTTCTATCTTCCAGTGGAAGATAGAACTGTATGGTTCTCACACGATATTTCTTCCTGAATGGTGATTCCATATCTCAACATGTCACCATTTCTTGGGAAGTTCTCAGTTTCCCAAGAAATAATTCACTTATTCATTTATTGGTGTTAAAGTCACATATTTCTGCACAAAGGCTAATCGTGAACGCAACATGATATAAATTAAAATCCAACCACCCACTGATACCCATGCTGTCCATTTTTGGTGACTTTCACCCAAGTCACTGGTTACTGAGTCATACATGCATTTGATCAGTAACACAGAGCTTGTTGACCACAGAAAACAGACGCTGCTTCACTTCCCGGGGTTCTTATGGGAACCCAATAAACAATGTCAGGACATGGAATTATTAGATAAGAAAAAGCTTCTTAGACTTGTGGTCATCTTACAACTTCAACTTCTTAACTGGTAATTGTCGGAGAACCAAAAGAAATTTCTATATTTTTTCCTCCTCTCCTTATAATATGTGTCAAGTGAAATAATGAAATGAGCTGTGAGTTGAGCACAAAAAAAACAAAAAAAACAAAAAAAATTTGGCTGAGGGATAAAAAACAAGAGGCCTCAGGGGGCCTGAGGGCGCTCACCTGACATGGTAGCCTAAATATCAACTTTGAGAATTGATTTCAACAAGTTGCATCTGCTCCTCCTAAGAAAAGCTTATACCAAATATCCAAAGATTCTGACCAGTGGATCTAAAGAAAAGAAGATTTTTAAAGAATATTCCTTACATTGAACCAAGTTATTATTTGGGCTCCCGCATATATGAACCCAGGGACTTGGCTTTAACAAACTTGAAGGATGCTGCACACGAAATATCAATACACAATACATTCCAACTGCTGGATCTGAAGATTTTTAAAGAAAATTCCTCATTTTGAACTAAGTTACAATTCAAGCTTCCACAGTGAGTCCAAATATGGACCTAGGGACATGGCTTGAACAAACTTGAATCTCCACCCCCCCCCCCCCCCCACCCCAAGGATGCTACATACCAAATATCAAAACATTCTGACTGCTGGATCTGAAGAAAAAGATTTTTAAAGAAAATTCCTCATTTTGAACTAAGTTATCATTCGAGCTCCCACGGTGAGCCCAAATATGGACCTAGGGACATGGCTTGAACAAACTTGAATCTCCCCCCCCCCCCCCCCCCCCCCCCCTAAGGATGCTGCATACCAAATATCGAAACATTCCGACTGCTGGATCTGAAGAAGATTTTTAAAGAAAAATTCCTCATTTTGAACTAAGTTATAATTCGGGATACCACAGTGAGCCCAAATATGAACCCAGGGACTTGGCTTGAACAAACTTGAATCTCACCCCCTAAGCATGGTGCATGCCCAATATCAAAAGATTCTGCCTGCTGGATCTTGAGAAGAAGATTTTTGAAGAAATTTGCCTGAAATGCACTAAGTTCAAATTTGGGCTCCTATACTGAGCCCAAATATATACCCAGGGGGCCGATTTGAATAAACTTGAATCAGATCCACCCCACAATGTTGCACACCAAATATCAAAAGATTCTGCCTGCTGGATCTGGAGAAGAAGATTTTTGAAGAAATTTGCCTGAAATGCACTAAATTTGAATTCGAGCTTCTGTAGTGAGCCCAAATATGAATCTAGGGAGCCGATTTGAACAAATTTGAATCAGGTCCACCCCCACAATGTTGCATACCAAATATCAAAAGATTCTGCCTGCTGGATCTGGAGAAGAAGATTTTTAAGAAATTTGCCTGAAATGTACTAAGTTCAAAATCAGGCTCCTGTACTGAGCCCAAATATGAACCCAGGGGGCCGATTTGAACACACTTGAATCAGATCCAACCCTACAATGTTGCATACCAAATATCAAAAGATTCTGCCTGTTGGATCTGGAGAAGATTTTTTAATGTTTTTCCCCATTGCCAACAGTGTTAAAAAGTGCTGATTCAGAACTTTTTCAAAGTCCTGAAAAAAGTACCTTGTGATCAAACCGACATGGATTTTTTTTAACCATTCTATTCCACTGGATAAAGGTAAGCTTTGTACAAAATAAGAATTCTCTGTGCCGTGTAGTTTTGGAGATATGGCAGTTTTAAGGTTTTTCCTATTTTTAGCTCCTGAGGTTCCCACGGGGCAATGAGAAAAAATTGCTTTGCATGAATCAACTACTTATGACCCATTATCATCTCATATCAAATCTGGTTCAAATCGACCTTGCGGTTCTGAAAATAGAAATTTTAGGGAAGGCCAAAATTTTTGCCCTTCCCATAATGAAAGCAAATAATGCCTGACAAACTTCTCTTGAACAAATTTGATTCTAAACCTCAAAAGGACTCTGTATACCACATATCAAGTCTCTGCTACTGGTGGTTCATTAGAAGATTTTCAAAAAATTTGGCCATTTTGTCACCACCCCTCTCCTCAATACGAGCCGAAACCTAATTTGCTTAAAAATCAAAATGCCCCTATATAACCACTACTTACATGAAATTTAATTAAAATGTGGCCAGTGGTTTAGGAGAAAAAGGCTCAAACACCACCTTCACGCAGGACGATGGACGAAGAGTGATCAGAAAAGCTCACCCTGACTTTCAGTCAGGTGAGCTAAAAAACAAGAGGCCCCATGGAGCCTGAAGCGCTCATCTTGAACAGAACACAATATAAACAGAGTCCAAGAATGAGTACATTAAGCAAGCCATCTCCATAGGCTACACTGTCAACCCTTGAGTCCCTCAGGAGTGACAAAAATAATCCGGACATCACGCCTTTTTTTCAGTTGATCATAAAGTAAAATGTAGAGCTCCCCTATGAAGCCCTTTGATACAATCTATGTGGATTAATCTTAGTTACACACCTCTAGAGGGTACTGAATACAAAATTTTTAATTCTTCAGCAAAATGGCCAATTCCGGCTCCCATGGGGAGCCCAAATATTCACCCAAGCTCTCGATTTGAACACAGTTGAATCTGACTTCCCTAGAGATGTTGTGTGTCAAATATGAAAGCATTCTGACTGTAGGATCTGAAGAAGAGAAATTTAAAAGAAATTTCTTCATATTGCACTAAGTTAAAATTTGGGCTACCATTTAGCGAGCCCAAATATTAACCTATGGATCCGATTTGAACAAATTTGAATCTGACCCCCTAGAGATGTTGTATACCAAATATGAAAGCATTCTGACTAGTGGATCTGAAGAAGAAGATTTTTGAAGAAATTCCCTCATATTGTACTAAGTTAAATTTCAGGTTTCCATATGGAGCCCAAATATTAACCCAGGCACTCGAACTGAACACACTGGAATCTGACCCCCCCCCCCCCCTTCCCCCCACTAGAGATGTTGTATACTAAATTTGAAAGCATTCCCATGGTGGATCTGAAGAAGATTTTTAAAGAAATTTCCTCATATTGCACTAAGTAAAAATTTGGGCTACCATAGCGAGCCCAAATATATACTTAGGGATCTGATTTGAACAAACAACTTAAATCTGACCCCCCTAGAGATGTTGCATACCAAATATGAAAGCATTCTGACTGGTGGATTGGAAGAAGAAGATTTTTTTAAATTACCCCCCATATTGAACAAAGTTAAAATTTGGGCTTCTGTAGGAAGCCCAAATATTAACCTAGGGACTTGGTTTGACCCAATCTTGAATCTGACCCTCATAACAATGATGTATACCAAACATTAAAAGACTTTGACTGGTGGTTCTGAAGAAGATTTTTCAAGAATGTTTCCCATATTACCCTATGTTAAAAATTTGGGCTCCTGTATTGAGCCCAAATATGAACCAATGAGCTTTATTTCAACAAACTTGTATTTGACCCCCCTATGAATGCTGTATACCAAATATCAAAAGATTCTGATGATTTCTTCTGGAGAAATGATTTTTTAAATTTTTGCAAATATGCTAAGCATTTTTTTGATGCCCATTACTGGACACACTAACAAAAACGATGGCAATTATTTTTTACCATTCAATTCTACTGGTCCTAAGGATACTTCATACCAAATAACAGCTCTCTGTTCTGTGTGATTTGGGAAATACAGGCATTTGAAAATATTTCTATTTTTAGCTCCCAGGATTCCCATGAGGATGCAGGAATTTTTTTTTTTTTGCATGGGTCAAGTTCTTATGACCCAATAATAACACATACCAAATTTGGTTCATACCGGCCCATCGGTTCAGAAAATAGAAATTTTGGGGCGGGGGCCAAAAATCTTACCTCTCCCATTACCAAGCCAAATATTGCGTCACGAACTTCCTTTGAACAAATTCTACACTATCCTCAAAAGGAAGCTCCATAGCAAATATCATGTCATTGTACACACTGATTCTTGAGAAGATTTTTCCCCACTCCCTCCTATCGGGCTGGGCATGTTGAGTTGAACAAAAATGCAATGGCCCTTTGGGACCATCACTCACACAAACTTTCACTTGAATTGGCCCAGTGGCTTTGGAGAAGACCAGAACATGGTGTTGACAGACAACGGACGGAGAGCGATGAGATTAGCTCAGCTTGACTTTGTCAAGATGAGCAAAAAATGAAAGTGTCAATGACACTGTAGCTCAACTTGTCAAGACAAAGACATGTACGTGTATAGTATGTGACACAGCAATGACAAACATTTAGGTAATGACCTGATAACAAAGGTACATATAAAGTATTGTAACGGTCTGTACATAAATACTGACCGTTGCCTGTGTCAAATGTATAGGTAAAGTATTGTAAAGGTAGGTGACAGTCAGATGCTAAACTAGAAAAAAATCTTTGAGTCCCAGAGTGGGTCTGAATGAACCCCAAAATATTTGTTCTCAAAGCACAGTGATAACAAAGGCACCCCAAAACACACTCGTTCCTGTCCCAAGGTGAAAACAAAGGTACCCAAGAAGTTTTGTGAAGATCAGTTCATAAATACCAGCTGTATAGAACTTGTGACAAAAAACTGATTGGACTAATTTCGGTACAAAATGGCCACTGGCAGCCATCTTGAATTTGAACCGCACCCAGAAACACTCATTCTCGTCCCAAGGTGATAACAAAGGTACGCAAGATGTTTTGTGAAGATTGGTTCATAAATACAGCCTCTACCCTGAGCCTTATTGACATGTGTGCTTACATTGTGTAAGTAGCACTGAATAAATCAAAGTTCATCTAATTTGCATAATTTCTGCACGAAAAAAAACCCCTTACCCTTACAATATGTGATGTATTCCATGTTACTAAACATTCATACAAAAATTTATTCAAATCAGAACTTTCATACAGAAGTTCTGTACAAAAGACTGATTGCACTAATTTTGGTACAAAATGGCTGTTGGTGGCCATCTTGAATTTCGGACCACACCCAAAAACACTCGCTCTCATCCCACGGTGATAACAAAGGTACCCAAGAAGTTTCGTAGAGATTGGTTCATAAATATGGGCCTCTAGTCTGAGCCGTATAGAAGTTGTGTACAAAAAACTGATTAGACCTAATTTCGGTACAAAATGGCCACTGGCAGCCATCTTGAATTTTAGACCGCACCCAGAAACACTCGTTCTCGTCCCAAGGCGATAACAAAGGTACCCAAGACATTTCGTGAAGATCAGTTCATAAATACAGACTCTAGCCCAAGCCGTACTGACATGTGTACTTTCTGTGTGAAAGTCGCACTGAAAAAATCAAAGTTCATCTAATTTGCATAATTTCTGCATGAGAAAAAAACCTCTATTATATGTGATGTATCCTATGGTAATAAACATTCACACAAAAAATTATTCAAATTAGCGCTTTCATATGGAAGTTCTGTGCAAAAATCTGATTGCACCTAATTTTGTACAAAATGGCTGCCATCAGCCATCTTGAATTTTGGACCAGACCCCAAAACACTTGTTCTCGTCCCACGGTGATACCAAAGGTACCCAAGAAGGTTTCGTAAAGATCGGTTCATAAATACGGCCTCTAGCCGGAGCCGTATTGGCATTTGCACTTACAGTGCTGAAAGTAACACCAAAAAACATCAAAATTAGTCTAATTTGCACAATTTACGCACAAGAAAAAACCCGTATTATATGTGATGTATCCCATGGTACTAAACATTCATACAAAAAATTATTCAAATCAGAGCTTTCATATGGAAGTTCTGTACAAAAACAGATTTCTGCATCGTCGGTACAAACCGGCGCTGGCAGCCATCTTGAATTTCGGACCGCACCCAAAAACACTCATTCTCGTCCCATGGTCATAACAAAGGTACCCAAGAAGTTTCGTAAAGATTGGTTCATAAATACGACCTCTAGCCAGAGCCGTATCCAATTGTTGACAGATGGACAGACGATGACGGGCCATGACAAAAGCTCAAATTTGGCTTCGCCAAAGTTGAGCTAAAAATGATTCCAATTTTTCCTCTGTTGATAATTCCAAATTCTGACATCATTTCATGGTAAGCTCTCCCCGAGAGCTTCCAAAGAAATAATGACAATGTTTGAATTATCTGCATTAATTAATATGCAAATGAAATTTTGTTGTGGTTATTCTTCAACTTATTTCAAAAGTTGTTTGCACATATTTGTATGAAACCGGACTGTTTTAACTGAATTGGCCGAATCCACCCATATAGTTTACAAATTGAGCAGATGGTTGTTTTTCAAAAAAATTCTCTAAACCATATGATGTGATCCTTACCAAAAACAAACCCGACAAGTTTGTTCCATTGGTTCTGTGGACATTTTTTGAAAATTCTTGAAAGAAAACCAAACTGAAACAAGTGTTTGACCACCGAGGTGGTATTAGTCCCCTACGGCACTTTTGTGACATAAGTGTTTTTGTCACATAAGACACTAGAGTATATAAACGTCTCTGCAATTCAGGTTAGTAGTTTAAGAAGTACAAAGACCGCCAGTAATGGTCGATCCAGTGAAAAGAAGGTTGAGTACAGCTCTTGGTGGTGTAGTATTTTTGCCTGGACCGATCAAATCATTATAATAACCTTAAATGAAGGGAAAGGTGATGAAATCTTACTTTTGGCAATACCAAAAAAGGAAGATATTAAAACATTTTCCTTCATTTAACATATTTTATAATGACTGAATTGATATACGCATTTGTGTTACAGAAAGCATCAAGTTACTGACGTCTGCTGGTGAAGCTTGGTAACTCGGGGCATGTTATATAATACACTGTATGCACATTGTGGAAATGTTTCAGCAGGACAACTGAATAATCTAAACACTGAAACTTTCAATATAATTAGAGTCGAAAGTTTGATTTAATGCTGCAAAAATGGCCGCCATTCTGCCATCTTGGATTCGAAAAAAAAATATTGTGCGTGCATCATCCCCACAGAACCATTTATCCACGTACCATATATGAAAGGTGTAGCTTAAAGCATGTTGGAGGGAGAGGTGGTAACATAAAAACAGACAGACAGACAGACAGACAGACAGACAGACAGACAGACAGACAGACAGACAGACAGACAGACAGACAGACAGACAGATGGACAGACAGACAGATCTTAGATTTTGAAAAATAAATATTGAGCGTGCATAATCCCCTCACAACCCTTTATCCAAGTACCATATATGAAAGGTGTAGCTTGAACCATGTTGGAGGGAGGGGTGGTAACATAAAATAGAGAAAATGGCTTAAAAACACAACAAAAATGGCTGACATGGCGCCATCTTGAATTGTGAAAACAAAATATTGACCGTGCATCATCCCATTACAACCCTCTATCCATGTGCCAAATATGAAAAGTGTAGCTTGAACTATGTTGGAGTGGTAACATAAAATAGAGAAAAAAGCTTCAAAAACACAACAAAAATGGCTGCCATGTCGCCATCTTGGATTTTGAAAAAAAAATATTGAACGTGCATCATTCCCTCCCAACCCTCTATCCATGTGCCAAATATGCAAAGTGTAGCTTGAACCATGTTGGAGGGAGGGGTGGTAACATGAATATAGAGAAAAAAAAGCTTAAAAAACACACAAAAAATGGCTGCCATTCCGCCATCTTGGATTTTGAAAAAAAAATTTTGAGCCTGCATCATCCCCTCAGAACCATGTATCCATGTACCAAATTGAAAGGTGTAGCTTAAAGCATGTTGGAGGGAGAGGTGGTAACATAAAAATAGACAGACAGATGGACGGATGGACAGACAGAGTGCAATCCTATAGTCTCCTTACGGTTCCCGTAGGGGACTAATAACAAATTTACATATGTCGGGGATTCTTCTGGCTTCTTTGGTACAGGGTCTGGGGTTCATGCCATTGGGAAGATTGCATCACTTGGGAATTTGTTTTGGAGGGGAAGAAACACACAAATACCAAGTAATTTTACATTTCGAACTGAACAGAGAACATTAAGACTGATACCTGAGCAACTGCATGTATACTACAAGCAAGTTTTATATCTTGATCTGGGTGGTCATGAGGCCTCAGAAAACCAACGGTTTTCTGAGGCCTTATGACTACCCAGTTCAGGGCAACAATTGTGCATTAAATTTCTGTTTCAGTGGGCACTGACTGTTAGTGACTGACATTGGGAAATTAAGAGTTTGGGAATTTGGAAAAATTATGCCCAGTTGACATTGGAAAAGGGCCCCCATCTGGGAGTGGACCCTGTAGACACCCGAAAAAATCCTGCATGTGAATTGGGGTAATGGGGTTAAAGCAAAATCAAACAGTTTTCAAGGATAATCCAGGAACCCTTATTAATTTATTGGTGTTTAAGGTCCCACACTTCTGCACAATGGCTAATCATGACCACAACATGGAGATAAAGTCAAGGTCAGTCAATCGTTTATACCCCATGTTGCCTATTTTAGAGAACTCGCACCTCAACTTGTCCCCAACGATTAGTGACTATTTTACCAGTGAAACAGAGCTTGTTTAGCAAAGTAAACAAGCACTGCTTCCAAGAACGCTTTAAGCATGTTTCAACGAAGGAGGTGAAGTTTGTGGACTTTTTATTTGCCGATCTGTAGTGCTTTTTGCCTGCATTTCCAATATTGGGTATTGCTAAACATGAAATATGCAAAATGCAATGCAATAACACTTCAATTAGTCCCTGAGCATTCTTTCTTGGAATGTTCCATGTGACAATTTTCCAAGAATCGGACTGGTCATAATGCACACATGGGCAGTGATGTCCATGCATGCAGTTACTGGTTAATAAAAATCCTCAGCAGCGAAATTTTTAATTAATGAAGTACCAGGTATAACCTGGTGCTTCATTAATTAAAATCACGTGGAAAGTGACCAGACCATGGTGGCAGACGGAAATTTTCTTGCATCTCTCCAACAACACATTTCCAGTAGACAGTGGCTGAAGATGAACTTCGATCGGTGTACACGCACTTTATGCGGAATGGACTGCCAGCCAATGGGGTGGGGGGTGGGAGGGGGGGGGGGGGGGGGCAAGAGGCGGAAGCGTTGAGAAAAAGAGAGCAGAAATTTTCTTGCAACTGTCAAACAACATATTTAGCCAGTGGCTGAAGATGAACTTTGTTTGGTGTACCAACATCCAACATTTTATGTAGAATGGATTGCCATTCAACCAAAGAGTGGGAGTGGTACTGGGGGCTGTCAGTGGGCTCTAGCCCCCCCCCCCCCCCCCCCTCCAATAATACTCCTGAGGAGCTGATACAGAGCACAATAGGAATAACCTGATGTGTATATAATCACTATATCACTATGCTATAGGCAGTGTTAATGACATAGCGAGAGTTCTATTTCAGTCAAATGTCAATCACTGGTTGACACACATCAAGTCTCTGTTGTGAGTTATATCATACAGATTAAATTTTATACTCATGGAACCAGAGTATCAAAAACAGGTGGCATGACAAGTTGCCATGCCATCTGTTTTGATACCCTAGTTCCACAAGACACAAATTTAAAAAAAAATATTTGTCTCTCTCAAAGATTCAAGACTTCTAGCTGGAGTCATGGATATTGCGACATTTTCCCAATAAAAACAAACAAGAGGCCCCAAGGGGCCTTAATCGCTCAAAGGGCAAAGTGATTCAAACAAAGTGGTTCAAAGAAGTATTTGGGGTCACATTCAGTTAGACATGGTTCATCAACACTATGTACAAAGGGATGAAGTCATGAGAGACAAATTTTATGGAACTAGAGACATGGCTTGAACAAACTTGAATCTTACCCCCCTAAGGATGCCGCATACCAAACATCAAAAGCATTCATCTGCTGGATATGAAGAAGATTTTTAAAGAAAATTCCTCATTTTGAACTAAGTTATCATTCGGGCTCCCCACAGTGAGCCCAAATATGAACACAGGGACTTGGCTTTAACAAACTTGAATCTCACCCCCCTTAGGATGCTACACACCACATATCAAAACATTCCGACTGCTGGATCTGAAGAAGAGGATTTTTAAAGAAAAATCCTCATTTCGAACTATGTTACAATTCAAGCTCCCACAGTGAGCCCAAATATGGACCTAGGGATATGGCTTGAACAAACTTGAATCCCCCCCCCCCCCCCCCCAGGATGCTGCATACCAAATATCAAAACATTCCGACTGCTGGATCTGAAGAAGATTTTTAAAGAAAATTCCTCATTTTGAACTAAGTTATCATTCGGGCTCCCACAGTGAGCCCAAATATGGACCTAGGGGCATGGTTTGAACAAACTTGATTCTCCCCCCCACCCCCCCACCCCCACCCACCCCTAAAGATGCTGCATACCAAATATCAAAACATTCTTACTGCTGGATCTGAAGAAGAAGATTTTTAAAGAAAATTCCTCATTTTGCACTAAGTTATAATTCGGGCTACCACAGTGAGCCCAAATATGAACCAACAAACTTGAATCTCACCACCCTAAGCATGCTGCATACCCAATATCAAAAGATTCTGCCTGCTGGATCTTGAGAAGAAGATTTTAAAGAAATTTGCCCGAAATGCACTAAGATCAAATTTGGGCTCCTATACCGAGCCCAAATATGAACCCAGGGGGCGATTTGAACAAACTTGAATCAGATCCACCCCACAGTGTTGCATACCAAATATCAAAAGATTCTGCCTGCTGGATCTGGAGAGGAACATTTTTGAAGAAATTTGCCTGAAATGCACCAAGTTCGAATTCGAGCTTTTATAGTGAGCCCAAATATGAATCCAGGGAGCCGATTTGAACAAACTTGAATCAGATCCACCCCACAATGTTGCATACCAAATAGTCAAAAGATTCTGCCTGCTGGATCTTGAGAAGAAGATTTTTTAAGAAATTTGCCTGAAATGCACTAAGTTCGAATTCGGGCTTCTATCTATACTGGAATCCAGGGGGGCCGCTCTTTGAACAAACTTGAATCA
Organism: Pictodentalium vernedei; assembly: GCA_031216915.1. Classification (NCBI taxonomy): domain Eukaryota; kingdom Metazoa; phylum Mollusca; class Scaphopoda; order Dentaliida; family Dentaliidae; genus Pictodentalium; species Pictodentalium vernedei. Next base: position 502,491,285 of record CM062295.1, read on the forward strand.
GATCCACCCCACAATGTTGCATACCAAATATCAAAAGATTCTGCCTGCTGGATCTGATAAGGAGATTTTTTAAGAAATTTGCCTGAAATGCACAAGTCGAATTCGGGCTTGTATACTGAGCACAAATGTGAATCGAGGGGACCGATTTGAACAAACTTGAATCAGATCCATCCCACAATGTTGCATACCAAATATCAAAGAATTCTACCTGCTGGAATCTGGAGAAGAAGATTTATTAAAAAATTTGCCTGAAATGCACTAAGTTCGAATTCGAGCTTTTATAGTGAGCCCAAATATGAATCCAGGGGGCCGATTTGAACAAACTTGAATCAGATCCACCCCCACAATGTTGCATACCAAATATCAAAAGATTCTGCCAGCTGGATCTTGAGAAGAAGATTTTTTAAGAAATTTGCCTGAAATGCACTAAGTTCGAATACGGGCTTCTATCTATACTGAGCTCAAATATGAATCCAGGGGGCCGATTTGAACAAACTTGAATCAGATCCACCCCACAATGTTGCATACCAAATATCAAAGAATTTTGCCTGCTGGATCTGGAGAAGATTTATTAAGAAATTTGCCTGAAATGCACCAAGTTCGAATTTGGGCTTGTGAGCCCAAATATGAATCCAGGTGGCCGATTTGAACAAACTTGAATCAGACCCATACCAAGATGCTGCATACCAAGTATCAAAAGATTCTGCCCACTGGTTCTGGAGAAGAAGATTTTTTAATAATTTTTCTATAATTCGTACGGTGCTATCAGAGTTATGCCCCATACAGAGCCCCATGGGACGTGGCCATTTCATTTGAAAAAACATGAATTGCCATATAGTAATGAACATCCACATGAAAGTTTCGTGAAAATTGGACCGGTGGTTTCAGAGGAGAAGTCGTTTGAAAAATGTTCATGACGACGGACGATGACGGATGCCGGTGACAAGTTAAGCTCCCTTCAGCGAGCTAAAATTTCATGGTCGACCCGGTGGGTTCAGGGAGTCCCTAGCCTGCTGCATTGGGGATCATAGCTCCCGCATCTGTGAAATTCCAGCGCCACCCCGACTCAACCATTAATGGAGTGGTGTATCCACTCTGACAATAATCGTCACTTCCTATAGTAATGCATTACCTACAATGGATGAAACTCTGTGAATTGCTTGTTGTAAACAACAAGTTTTTTCCAGGCACATTCAAAATTTTTGGCTTGGGAGCACCACATTTCAGTCACAGGTCATGATGTTAACTGGTATAGAGTGCTGGAAGCCCATATTTGTGCTTTATTCTGAAGTATGGGTACCACAGCTTGAAGGCTCATATTCAATGCATGTGCTTTGTATTATCTTTGAAGTGATATTATTTAGTCTATAATGGTTTGCCTTGTTACAATTTATGGGAGAGTGCCTGGGGCACTCTCCCATAAATTGTAACAAGGCAAACACATATGTACAAGATTTGATGGCCAAAAATAATTTAGCACTCTACCAGTTAAGGACTTCCTGTGTGTATAGCAGAATGGCCGGCAAGAATGAGAGAGAGAAGCTATCCTGTTTTAGGGGGGGGGGGGAAGGGGGGGGGGGGGGGGAGGGGGGGTCTAAGGTGGGGAAAAGAGAAGATATGCGAACCCTTCCCTGCCCAACCTCCATGTGGCTTTTGTGTATATGACCACAATGTTCCAAACAAAAACATTCCCACAATTTTAGAAAAGACTCATTCAAATTTTGAAAAAAAGGAATTTTTAATTTATTTGGCTATTTATTTATTTATTTATTGGTGTTTAAGGTCTCATATTTCTGCACAATGGCTAATCATGACCGTGACAGTTTTACGAGTGGAGGAAGCCGGAGTACCCGGAGAGAACCAATGAGCAACGGCGAGCAACTGTCAGCTCCCCAACATACTAACTCCACACAAGCAGGGTTAGCATTGGTTGAAGACAGGTGCACCAGCGACGTGCAGTACGCCTCAGTACACAATGTCACCGTGCCCCTACGTGGGTAATGGAGGCGAAGTGTCTTGCCCAAGGACACAACGCGGTTGCCACAGGTGGGATTATTTATTTGGCTCACACAGTAGGAGGTACCGCTGTTTGCATTCATTACCCATGGTAGCACATGAACAGGTAGTGGATATCCATGTGTTGTCACAGATAAAACTACGTCCCCTGATCTTGGTGTTCATAAGAAGAAATGAGTTAGAAAACAAGAGGCCCCAAGTGGCCTTAATCGCTCACCTGCCAAAGTGGTTCAAAGAAGTATTTAGGGTCACCTTCGGTTAGACATTGTTCATCAACACTACAAAGGAATGAAGTCATGAAAGGCAAATTCTATGGAAAAACACTAAGGAATGGATTTGAACAAACCTGAACCTAACATGTCCCCCCCCCACCCCCACACCCATAAAAAGCCCCAATATTAAGCCGGGGACTCAAACTGAACAAACTTGAATCTCACCCGCTTATGGATGCTGCATACCAAATATCAAAAGCTTTTGATTGTTGGATTGCAAGAAGAAGGTTTTTAAAGAATATTCCTCATTTTGCACTAATCTGAACATTTGGGCTCCCATAGAGCGCCCCAAATATGGACCCAGGGATTTGATTTCAACAAACATGTGTACATGTATGAATCTAAAATAAAGGCTTATATATAAAAGCTTTTGGAGCAGTGGTATGGGAGAAGATTCTTCTTTAATGTTCTTCCCTTTAATCACAGTGTTAAAAAATGCTGACTCGGCATTTTTTCAAAAGTCCTGGAAACGTGCCCTATGAAAAAAAACGATGGCAATTTTTTTTTTGACCATTCCTTTCTGCTGTTTCTAAAGAAGCTTCACACACACAAAAAAATTCTCAGTGCCGTGTAGTTTTGGAGATATGGGCATTTTAAATTTTTTCTATTTTTAGCTCCTGCAGTTCCAATGGGGTGACGGGAAAAATGTTTTTGGTATAAATTAGGTACTTATGACCCAATAAGCCCTCATTTCAAATCTGGTTCAAATTGGCCTCTCAATTTGGAAAATAGAAATATTAGTACAATTCGGGCTCCCACAGGAAGCCCAAATATGAACCCAGGGACTTGTCTTTAACAAACTTATATCTCACCTCCATAAGGATACTGTATACCAAATATCAAAAGATTCTGACTGGTGGATCTGAAGAAGAAGATTTTTGAAGAACATTCCTCATATCGAACTAAGTTATAATTCGGGCTCCCACAGGGAACCTAAATATGAACCCAGGGACTTGGATTGAATAATATTGAATCTCACCACCCTAAAGATGCTGCATACCCGATATCAAAAGATACTGATTGGTGGATCTGAAGAAGAAGATTTTTAAAGAATATTCCTCATATTCCACTAATTTGAACATTTGGGCTCCCATAGAGAGACCAAATATTGACTCGGGAAATTGATTTCAGCAAATATGTGAATCAATCTTCCAGTGATGTTAAATGTGAAATATGAAAACCTTTGGACCAGTGGTTTGGGATAAGAAGATTCTTGAATGTTTTCCCCATTACCCACAGTGTTAAAAAATGCTGACTCAGGACTTTTTCAAAGTCCCGAAAAAGTACCCTGTGATAAAACTGATAGCAATTTTTTTTACCATTCCATTCTATTGGTCCTAAGGAAGCTTCACAACAAATAGAAATTCTCAGTGCCGTGCAGTTTTGTAGATATGGGCGTTTTAAATTTTTTCTATTTTTAGCTCCTGCGGTTCCCATGGAACAGCGGGAAAATTTTGGGGGGCATAAATTAACTACTTATGTCCCAATAAAACATCATATCAAATTTATTTCAAATCAGCCTCTCGGTTTGGAAAATAGAAATTTTGGGCGGGGCAAAAATGCTTGCCCCTCCCATAATGATGGCAAATATAGACATTAGAACTTCTCTTGGACAAATCTGAATCTACACCTCAAAAGGAGCAGCACCCCTAATATCAAGTCTCTGCTACTGCTGGTTCATGGGAAGATTTTTTAATATTTTTAATATTTAGGCTCACTTTTAGTATGTGGACCCACCAAGGGGCAGGTTAACTTGATTTGAACAAACTTGAATTCACGTATGATAGGGAACATGCACACCAGATTTGGTTCAATTTGGTGGAGTAGTTTATATAAGAAGTTGATAATGTAAAGTTAACGATGGACAAACAGTGATCAGTAAAGCTCCCCTTGAGCTTTGCTCAGGTGAGCTAAAAATGGGGGGGGGGGGGGAGGGATGCAACCCACCCCATCCCTTGGATCTGGCCATGCACTCTCCCGAAGTGTTGGTTTACATAATAATGTCTAATAACTGGGAAACAGTTGACAGAGAGGCTGGACTTGTGAGGAGCTGTGTCTCAAATTACTTGTGGTGAACTTTGAGAGCTTACAGTATGCACTGAAGTAAGTTGTACATGTAAGTATAACACAAAATAATTTTGTTTCCTCTACTGATAATTCCAACTCTGTACTTACTCTATTTACTCTCGCCAACCTAATCCAGTTGAAACCAGTCCTGTCACTGTTTTGTGCACTGTTTTGAAGTAATAGCGTGCTGAGTAAGTGCACTTTTTGGATCCTTCAAATTCAAACTGCCCATTAGCATAACTCAATTCCTTCAGAAAAACAACCTGACCAACAATTCTATACCAGTGAACAGAGATCATTAACATGAGTTCTAACCTCTGCTGGGATACAGTATATGTAATGACATGAATGGGTATTAAAATTTGACTACATATACAGAATGAAGAGAGTGGATGATGAAAGTTGCAGCACCAAATAATATAATCACAATTGAAAAGTATTGATAACTGTTCATAACGGCACAAGAAACTCTGGAAAACTTTCATCAAATGGACCACTGGGTGCAAAGTTTGCAAGAACATGTACTTCTTGTGTTTTGTACTCAGAAATTGTAAAGACATTCTAAGTGAAAAACATATCTCACAGCAATTTACTTGTAAACATGCCTCCACATACTGTAGTCTCAATATTTTCTTTGTTTGATTGATTCTGTCTGTGATTTCACTACCGACCTCACTAATAGCACATTATATTTTGCATTGCACACAAGCCTGGAAATATGCAGACTGTGCTCTGCAAAATGAGGTCCCCAGATGGCCCACAGTGTGAATTTGGTAATGCTACACTGCACGGCATGGTAGCATCACTAGATTTACCCTCTGAACATCAATCCGAATCAAGGTCCCTAGCCTGAACAGAAAGAGGTCCTCAGGCCCAGATCATAAATTGGCCCACTGTATAGGAGAGCAATGGCAACTTCACCCTCTGGGGAACCTCATTCTAAAGATGACAGATTGCTTATTTCCAGGCTTGATTGCGCATACATTGTAAAATCTCTTGTGTATTTAAGACTACTTCATTCTTCTGCAGTAAGGAGGGCATTAACCCTTTACCCAAAGCAGACAATATCAAAATTTATTATTTTAAATATCATTTTTGGAAATTTTTCAAAAAATTTTAACAAAACCATATCATGTGACCCCCTCTTTGGAACGAGCTCGTTCCAACGAGGGGTCGCATATGGTTTTGTTGAAATTTTTTAAAAAATAATATTTTTTAAACTGCAGAATTTGCATATTACGCATGCGGATGTGGTCGATTCGTTAGGTAAAGGGTTAAGCAACAAGCATTTGCTGCACTAATTGTGACAGGACTTCTAGTTTCGACTGTAATAGTGTTGACACCATCATTATTTTGGGAGAAAAAATCCCAGCAATCCATATTATTTGGCAGTGAGGAATGGAGAAAATGCCATCACAAATATTATGTCCAGTCAAATATCCTGACCTTCACTATTATTGGGCAAGAGTATTTACTTAATATACTTGTGTTTATGGTCACTTTTTGCATCTATGGCTAAAGATAACAACAACATTGGCATGAATTCAAGTTCAGTCAATCGTTCATTCATAAGCTACCAACCTGACAGGACTTCTAAACCAGACTCTGCTTCACTTCCTGATTTCCCACAGGACAATTCCAACCCTTAACAACATTTCTTTGTGAAATAATGTCACAGGTTGGAATTGTCACCAATGGAAATTTTCTTGTGGTCATCCTACAACTTATCCAAGCTAGAACTATGGTTATGGTTTGGGTTTGGAAGAAATAAATACAGGACAAGTCAAAATAAGTTGTAGGATAACCGCTATAATCTATGTATCTTTCTATTCCTACACTGATAAGACCAGAATCTGACATCATTTTCTGGAAAGCTCGCAGTGAGAGCTTTCCAGAAAATGATATCAGATTCTGATCTTATCAATGCAGAAGCAGCAGTATGTTTAGTTTATTGGTTACGCTACAACTTATTTTGACTTGTACTGTAGCTTCTTTCAATGCTATTTTTGTAAGGGTAAGGTATTATTATCAAGCCAAAACCAATTTCCCACACCAAGAGAACCTAAATATACTGAAAATTTTGTGTTGACATTTTGACTATTCTTTGCTGTAAACGATGACCTCCAGCTGGACTGTATACCAAAAATACCATTCAATAATGGTATCGTGTGTGTACATGTACAGTACATGGAGAGTGTATTATCATTAAATCACCTACACAGTGGAGATTCCACCCCAGCAATAATTGCAAATTTATTGCAAAGCATAACCACCACAAGCAAAGTTCCAGCCAATGGACCTCCGGGTTAAACCCGGGGGTCCATTGGCTGAAATGTTGCTTGTGTTTTTTGTCCACATGTACAGAATTTGAAAGTGATACTTTGGGTGATACCTCCACTCCGTGGGTGATTTAGTTACAATCCACTCTCCATGTACTGTATGTTGTCAAAACCAAATGTCATACTGATACCGACAGGCCTGAAAATAAGCAGTCTGACATTTGCAAAATGAGGTCCCCAGAGGGTGAATTTGATGATGCTATCCCATAAAGCAGACCAATTTATCTTCTGGGTACCTCTTTCTGTTTAGTTTTGAGACCCTGATTCAGTTTGGTAGCATCACTAAATTCACCCTCTGGGGACCTCATTTTGCAGATGACAGTCGGCTTATTTTCTGATTTCGATACCGAGGTAAAACATTCTAAAAATACCGATACCTAAATTCATTTATAGGAAATTATCATTCTAGTGAAAGGGTGCCAAGAGGTGATGTGCTTAAGTCACCCATTTTCGCTTTGCACTTGTGAATAAGCCAATTTCGAAACTGCCATCTTTGGACTTTAATCTATGCAAGGTCACAGGTCGCGAGGTGTAAACAGTGCGATTTCATTGCTAACAACGCGTTTTCTTGGAATGTTTATACCTCGCGACCTGTGACCTTGCATAGATTAAAAGCCAAGATAGCAGTTTCGAAATTGGCTTATTGACCAAGCAGCTCAATTGAAATGAATAAAACAGAAAAAAATATGGGTACAAGTGAAATATTTCATAATAAAAGACTCCTTTATCAAATAGAATTCACTTGTATCCTTATTTTGTGTTCCATTTGTTATGATCGGAGAAGGCCTATGAATAGAAAACTGTGATAGCCACTATTATTAGCTAGTACTGAAGAACTATTTTGAAATGTGACAATGGGAGAAAATTGACTGTAAGACTGAGGGTGGAAGACTGGAACAGGTCTGGCCCTCCTCTCCAGTTTAACAAGAACATCACCTTATTAAGTTTGTTTGAAGAGAAAAAAACTTTTGATTTTTGTATATTTGTATTATCTTTTTCTAAATATGTATGGACTATGTTATATAATGGTATATGAAAACAAATATATAATCTCAGGTCTACCGATGTAAAGATGTCATTGTCAACTGCTACTGTTCTAGTTTTTTGACAACCAACCAAGTGTCTTGCTTTCGATTTGTGATATACCAGGTAGCAGTATATGTCATTTTGAGTACAAGGACAGACACATTCCACTTGTGAATTGTTCAAGGCATTCTTAAAAGATGTGTCAGTGCCAACACGAGAGTCACAGATGTCATTTTGAATGAAACTCTGCTTTTTCAACGAGCTCAGCAAATTTTGACGGGAGAGCAGCTCCAACATTGATGAAGAGACCTTTTAAAACGTTTAGTTCTTTTGTCAACAAGTCAACTTTCTTTTGTAATTGTTCGTTTTCCCTGTTTAGTTCAACAACTCGACATTCGGTTTCTTTCTGTCGATCTTTTGCCTTATCTCTACTTTTTCTCACTGCAACATTGTTTCTCGCTCTCTTCTCGTTATATTCATCTGTACCTTTTTCGAGTTTTCTCTTTCTTGTGGACTTACCGCTGTGTTTTCTATCTCTTTGTGGCGCACTGGTGGCCGTTGAGCTCGTGGACACCCCTGCGCTTGACACTGGACTTGAAGCGACTTCACACTGGGCCAAGCCTAAAGCTTGACAAGATAAGCCCAGACTTCCCAGATCTTCAACCTTGATGGTAACGGGAGTTGAAGCGGTGTCACAAATGCTGATATTCTCAGCTTTTGGCATGTGTAATATTGAATGATCGACTAATGGTACGTCAAATTCTGAATTTTGAACTTCAAATTGAATCGCGTTATCGACAACCACGTGACTTTCTTGTGCTGGAATCGAAAGTATGTCTGTCTGTGGCTCAATTGAGACAATGTGATCAACGTTCAAGTGATCTGGTGTCAGTGTAGAATTGATCAGTTCTTGAAGATCAACCGAAATCTCTAACTCTGGGTCCAAACTGAATGGAAATACATTGTCCAAGTCAACTGACACGTCCTTCTTTTCTTCTACTGAATCATATAATTGTGAATCCATTGTTATTTTTTCTGGTAATAATGCAAAGGTCCGTTTTTCTTCCAGACATCCTGAATATGATACTTCGTCTCCAAGACTAATTTGTGGGAAATCCGTCGTGACGGTACCTCGACCGAACACTTGTGAAAATATTCCCGGTTTATTCACTTTGATTTCGCAACTTCGCCTTTAATTTCGTCAGAGTCTTAGTACGTAGAGTGAACGATGTACTGGATTCACACGATTAAAGGGCCCGACAAGAGCTCAATAATCCATACTATTAGGCAAATCACATGCCGGTAAAAAATCCAATCACACAGAATAATTATCGGTAAACCCATTTCAGTGAAAAGAAATATTGCTATACTTTAAATCTGAAGAAAATCATACGACTTATAAATATATTAAGCAGATAGTTTCTACAGAAAACTCGGGAATTCTATTTTATAACAAATTACTCAGTTATTATTTTCGATATTTATAGTCAATGACATCATTTAATCGTTTTCTCATTGGTTACCAAAAATAGACATTACGACATTACCAAGGTGTTCGTTTTGACAAACTACCTATATATAGTTCACTGCCTCTGACATAGTTTTCTTTTCAGTGCAATCTATTTTAAGCCATATGTAACAAGAACATGTTCGAGCAAAGCACAAGCACGCGAAGAAAGGACCAAACAAATAAAAATAATCTGTTTAAAAAGCCTTTGCACGCGGTTTGCCACCGGGACAGGCTGGACCCCAAAAGGTTGCCGGGAAATGTAACCCGGTCCCAGTCAAAGTCTAGCTTTTTCGCATAGAAAGAATGCTTCTTCCTTGCATCCCAGGGATCCATGATAGTCCACATGGTGGGCATTTTTGGGTCATCCTTGTCGCTAATTTGGCAAAAATGGTTACACCAAAGGGGGCCATGAACTCTTCAGGCCGACCATAGTTCGACCCAATGGCGATTGGCCTAATTTGGATTGTTTCCTAGCATCTGACCGATCAATGGCAGACTAGACTGCTGGTATATTGAAATGCCATCTATGTGGCAGCCCGCATAGGGAGCATTTCGACAAGTCGACAATCTATGCAATCACAAACATTGCACCTTTTGGTCATTTTCACGAAAATTTCATGCACCAACAGCTGTAAGGCAGCGTAAATTTTGGGGGCCGGGGGAATTAGACAGAAACAAACGATCATTATTATAATTAAACTTGCGGGGCAATAAATTTCAACACTCCCTACTTTACGGGGTTAAAATAAAAACCAGGTCGCATCATGCTTCCAGGTGATAACTGAATAAAATGACATAGATTTCTAAAATTTTGTTTGAAATAACGATACATTTCACTGAAACGGTTTCTTGGGTTAAAAGTTTTATTGACCAATGAATTGCGTAAGTTAAAAGGAACGTCATAGGCCGCACCCACTCAAAAATTCAGTCTCCTTTTCCACTTGACGGGAGGGTGCTGTCATTCAAAGCAACACTTGAGTTAAATTTAATTCTGATTTTGACCATTTCCTGAGAAACTGAAAACACAGTTTGTAAATGTGGAGTTCGTTTTTAATTCAGATGACATGAAGTTGGTTGGACTTTGTTGCTAAAAGAGTTCATTCAGGCTATTTTGAAAATTGGAAAGTTTTGTTCGCGTGAGTTTCGTAGTGCATTATTATGACAGGCATTGGGGGCGCGGCGGCGTTGCGGTAACTGGTTCTCGTTAGATCACCGAAGTTAAGCAACGTCGAGCCCGGTTTATCATTGGATGGGTGACCGTCTGAGCGATCAATTCGGATTGTGTTCTTGGGCAAAACACTTAACCCCGATTGTCCACATGGGGGGGGGGGGGGGGGGGGGGCACGATGACACCGTGCACTAAGGCGTACTGCACGTCGATGGTGCGCATGTCTTCAACCAATCGAACCCTGCCTGTGCTGCAGTGCGGAGTTACGATGTTGGGGAGCTGGCAGCTGCTCGTCGTTGCTCAGTGGCTCTTTCAGGGCACACTGGCTTCCTCCGCCCGTAAAACTGCCACGGTCATGATTACCCAATAATAGTAATGACAGGCACTGTTTACGTTTGATTTGGGTAAAACGATGAACGCAGACGATCGCCTATTGCGTATAAACAAATTGAACATGGAATAAAACGCATGATAAGGATATCATTGTTTATTAACTTTTATTTTGAAAGTGTTTTTAATATGATGAGATAAATATTATTTGTCATGTTGAAACAACATGAGCGTGCATGTGTCTATATTTTCTTGAAAAACTACTGGTATATTCAGCATCGAGAACAGTTTGCCGATTTCGTCTAAGGAAGTTGAGACATTGTGAACCTCGTCAGGGGCTGAGTGAAGAAGTGGGGGGGGGGGGGGGGGGTGGGCAGGCAGACCGGAGAAAAGTTTGAGCGATCAAGTGAAGTCCACAAAGACAAAGAGGACTTTTCAATTTCCATATTTATTATAAAAAACTTGGCTGCATGAGGGGTGGGTGGGGGTGGGGGTGGGGGGGGGGGGCTCGGACACATAGAGCCGACCATAGTTCGATCCAATGGTGGAAAATTAAGATTTTTCAAATTGACAGACCGCTGTACGCTGTTTCCTTGCATCTGAAGGACAGTAGTAAGGGATGACACTATGGGGACCTAATTTAACACTGAAATTACCACAGACATTTTTTCGCAAGAGTGCCATCGGCCGATGGATCTCTGGTGAAAAAAATGTCTATGGAAATTTTCAGTGCTAAATCAGGTCCCCATAGTAGGCCTACACACGACACAAATTTTTCAAAAAATTCAAAACCCTATAGGAATTTTCCGTGTTAAATCAGGTCCCCAAAGTACACACGATCGTGATTTTTCTCTGGCGAACAAATGTCTATGGGGATTTCAGTGTTAAATTAGGTCCCCATAGTGTCATCCCTTACTACTAACGACGAAATGAGACTAGACTTTCGGTATATCCAGATGTCTCCATGTGAGCCAGTCCACATAGAGAGCATTTCGGTATGTATACCGACAGTCTATGCAATCAGTTTCGTTTCATCTGTTGGTCATTTTCACAAAATTTTGGGGCCCCTGGGGATCACCAATAGGAGTCCACCGGGAATTTTCCCGGTGGATCATATGGCCAGTCCACATTTGAACCTCGTTCACTAAAATTCCATCTTGTCATAGCTAAAGATCGACCCAAATCGGATTTAGTGAACTTGGTTCATATTTTACAGGTGAGTCGAGGACTCATTACATATGATCTTTATATCAACTACTAGCGGGTGAATACCAGGCGGTACAAGGGAGAAGATGGTTATATCAGATCAGTCGAGAAACGGAGGAATATACCAAGATCACCAGTTTGAAGGTCAAGGGCACATCGCACGGACACCCCGATAAAGTAGAAATGATCGATGGATCAATATACCCACATATATGAAATTTTAGCCCGATCGGCCCAGCCATTTTCAAAATAAAAGGTCAAGATCATCAATTTCAAGGTCAAGGTCATCCCACACGGGCACGGCACCCATCCCACGTTACTCGCAGGGACGAATTACCCCCGTGTAATAGATACAGCAATTCGCATTTATATATTAGATTAAAGGATTTGGAGCAGTTGTTTTAGAGAATATGTTTTTTCAAGGTCAAGGTCATCCCACACGGGCACGGCACCCATCCCACGTTACTCGCAGGGACGAATTACCCCCGGTGATAGATACAGACATTCGCATTTATATATTAGATTAAAGGATTTGGAGCAGTTGTTTTAGAGAATATGTTTTTTTCTGCTGTTTTCTCCATTGCCAACTGCGTTGAAACATTGTATTCCTAAATTTGATGGTGAGGATTGATTTCAACCAGGGCTTAAATTCGCACGAGAATCGGAATCGACTCGTGCAAATGATTCTCGCAACGAAACAATGAGAATCAACTTTGATTTGCGTAAAATGTTAATTTGATTCTTGTCGTAGATTCTAAAAGTAGTTTTAAAAAGCCCGGGGAATTCGCAGTCATCACCCCCTCATAATAAGGTAACAAAACTTCACTAGACACCACTGCCGCGGTACTGTAGTTTCCAGCAGAAAGACCACCAAAAGTCCGTATGTTGGAACATGTGTTTTGCACGCACATGTAAGAGAAACACATCAAAACTGAAACTGGTTCCTTAAAGGTTAAACTCTCTTAAATATATTATAAAAGACGTTTGTTTTTTTTAATATGGCATCAGGGACGTGGCTAGAGGTTTCCGATTGTGTGGGGGGCGGGGGGGTGTAGGGTAGTGAATTTCCAACTAGGGGTAGGGGGGGCGGGAGGGCGAACCCCTCTCGGTCCCTCCTCCAAGTTGGAAATTCACTACCGAGAAAACTTTTGAAAATGAAGCCATGAAAGGGGGCATAAAATTGATTCTAGTATAACCGTGGGGAACGGCCGTCGATATCTGCTTTGAAACAATGGTGTTCAACTGATGACTCGGAGAGCAATTAAAAATGATAACAATTTGATATTGAATCTGGTATTCCAAATGTCTAACAGTAATCAACATTTAACAACTGGTCTTGTTGGATATCCGAACAATTTTACAGCAATAGCTCATGGGATTTCCCAATAAAATGAAGCAGAGTAACGTTTGGAAATCCAAACTATAACTGAATTCTTACTTGTGATCAAGGCTATATATACAATATAATAAATGCGTCATGTCATAACAAGTTTACTTGATATAAAGATTAAAGTAAGCTTTCACTGGATCTTAATGATATGCCTTATTAACTCAGTGAATATAGCTTAAATAAACAATGGAGGAAAACAATGAATAGAGACAACTTGTTAACAACTTCTATAAGAGAGGCTTGCTGTCACACGACGATGAAGAAATATGCCAAGTTTGAAACAAATGAGATTGAATTGAACAAAATGCGAACAGAAGATTGTGAATGCAGTATAATAATAGTAAATTTGTCTTTTTGATTCGAAAGTTTATCATGGCCTGTACACGCTCCGGTGATATTAGTAACGGAAATGCCAACATATTTATGATAGAATTATCAAGTTATTGTTATTTGGTATAATATTATTCTGGGAATTGAATATGCGCTAAACAAATGCTCAAGCTCAGTCATGATGTGATTTTCTTGGAAGTGCATTTCGAGGATTTTTTTTATTACGATAAGTAAACGTACCATAGAAATCCCGTACCGATTGACATCATACATACCTATGAAGCTCGATATTGCGTACACTGTAGTTGTAAATAGTAACAGTTGGAGTTTTTGCAGATTTGAAACCGAGTTGGAATTTTGGGAAGTAAAGGACACATCAGCCTGCATCAGCATCACCAAAGACCCTAAAATCAAGACAAATGAAATTTCCAACTACACTCATGACTTGCCCTCCGAATTTCCAACTATAGAAAAATTTGGCCAGTATTGGTGGGGGATATCCCCTACACCCCTCCCCCTGTTGCCAAGTCCCTGTACGGCATATGTACATATTGTACTCTCAGAGGTTTAACAGTACTCTCAAATTCAGAAGTTCGCGAGAATCAAAACCGATTCTCGTCAATCGTGACAAACATTATGGCCTGCGAACAAATTTGAGAACCAAGTTCACAACGATGTATATCAAACATGGAACCACCAGGAGCAGAGGTTTAAGAGAAAAGGTTTTAATGTTCTCTGGACATTGTGTTAACCCTTTACCCAACATAACGGAAAAACCAGCCAGCGCTATTCACAAAAACCGCCAATTAATTTTCATGTTTTGCCTCAAAAACATACGTTATTACCCCTCTTTGGAATGAGCTCGTCTAGCTCCTTCCAAAGAGGGGTCACAACCTATGTTTTTGAGACAAAAAATGAAAAAAAATTAGTTACTCAAGAATTTTGTTTGCAAGTGTCGTCAGCTTTTCAAGTTAGGTAAAGGGTTAAAACCGGAGGACTGGTGATGTCCCTATATTATACCCAAAGGCACAATTGGAATAAATTGCAGCTAGTGATGGGTGGTTTTGAAATTTTGAGTTCGGCATCGGGTTCAGTATTTTTAGGAGTGGGGGTATACCTCGGTATATCGGATCGGTAATCGGTATCTGAATTGGCTGAGGGGCGCGCGGTGGCTCAGTGGTAGACTGTTGGACTTGAACTTCTATGCTAGAGATCCCGAGTTCGATCCCCGTCCGGGACGACCCGCGCTGTGTCCTTGGCCAAGGCACTTTATACCGGTTGCCTACATGCGGGCACGATGACGCCGTGTACCAAGGCGTACTACACCTCAATGGTGCACATGTCTTCAACCGCTGTTACCCTGTTTCAGAGGAGCTTGAACAGGGTTAGAATGTTGAGGAGCTGGCAGTTTCTCGTCGATGCTCGGTGGTTCTCTCCAGGTACTCCGGCTTCCTCTACCCGTAAAACTGTCACGGTCCCGATTATCCATTGTGCACAAGTATGTGATCTTAAGTACCAATAAATAAGTAAATAAATAAATAACTTGGCTGAGATTTGCTGATAGTACCAAAGAGGAATTGACATCAGGAGAAACAGAATAAGTTTTTGAAGTATCATTCTTCCACAACGCTATAAATGACACTACCAAAAAGCCCAACAGCGGCATTCGTTTACGACCACAAATCATATCTACAGTAATTTTGTGACTTGTTCGAAACGCACCTTGATGTTTAAAGACCTATTCTATGCTTTTGCGATCTCATAGCATGCGCCCTGACCCTGCCATCTTTATAGGTCCATCTGGCAATAGACAAAACACATGGGAAGTGATTTCTAGTCAGGTCCTGACTGCCTTAACAGGCAGAAATCACTGCTAAGCAATTGGACATGGACAGGTAGTAGTCTCGTGGGAATTCAGGACAGTTGCCCTGTGACATTTTTTTTCAGTTTTGTTAACCCTCAGTGGACTGAGTCCATTGAGGGTTAACAAAACTGAAAAGAAAATCAGTCACTTCTTTCGTGAAAATGAACCTTTTAATTGTTATCAAGCCTCAGCAGGGACTTATAAATAGCGAATGTAGGAAACATTGAAAATTCAGAGGGTATTGGTATTCAACGATGGTTCGATTCGGTTTTTCGGTATCCCTCTGATTGTAGAATCCATACTAAGATGGTGCATGCCAGTATCGGGCATGGAATCATTTGCCATTTGGAGCAGTGGTTTAAGACGGTTTTCCCCAATGGCCAGTGTAAAATATCTAAGAGTCCAATGACCCCTCAGGTATGGCACCAGAGGCTAACTTGAAAAATACCTGTAGATGCAACTTACAAAAATGTAAAAAATCAAACATGGAAGCATTTGATGCAGTGGTGTGTGAGATGAATATTTTTGATGTATACTCAATTACTAAGTGTTGTAACCTGGGGCCCCATACACCTTTAAATTTAATATCAGTGTCACGATTTGAACAAACTTGTAAATCATTCTTATACTGATGTTCTATATCAAACATTAACCTTTTCAACCCTAACGCCCTGGGTGGCATCGTCTTATACAGGGGCGTAGCTAAGATGTTTTCAATGGGGGGGGGGGGGGGGGTTAGATCTATGAAAATTCCAGCTAGGCTGGATACTTAAAGGGATGTCTCCCTCCTCCACACCGCCCTCCTCTAGAACCACCGCCCCCCCCCCCCCCGGAAATGTTTTCAAAATGTTGACTCCAAGTGACTGTACCGGTAGGTTTTAGGGCATACTGAGAATATTTCCAAGCAGTTTAAAGGACTGCAGCTAGCTGCCTATGTACATAATTTGAGGTTTTAAGACAGTACAAAATGACAGTTTCTTGTGGTATTGTAGTCTGTAAGTAGGCCCTATCTGCTTTCATTAGGCATTGTGTCAGTTACATCAACGTACATGTATGGAGAATGCTAAAAATCAGTATTCAACCAATAATTTATTAATTAAGCATCTCAAATATGAGGTTATGCTGAGCAGTGAGCACACTAATCTTGAAATGAACTCATTGACTAACAACCATCTATTATGCTTACAAGGTATGAGTAATGAGCCAGGTAACTAACTCAACCTATATGTCAGAATATGTGTGAGATATTAATTCAATAATACCAAATAAAAATAAAAATTTTCATTCAGTCTGGATATATTTAACTTTCATGAGAGTACAGAGGCAAAGAAAACTGCACAATTTTGCATGGTAGTAACTTAAAAACTTCCCGGACACGGCCTCACAGGGGCCACATTTTGAGTCCTAATACAAACTGCAGTCTGTGAGTACATTGCATACAGAAGAGAACAGAATGCGTAACACGATCACGGTTGTGGAATTAACCTCAGAGTCGCTGAATAGTCGAAAAATTGTTGTTCGATCAGAATTCTGTCTGTGGGAGTTGGCAGTTGGAATTTTCATGGAAATGTAATATCACATTTGTAAAAAACCTCGGTTACAACAATGCTTCGAATCTCCAACTGTTGGAATTTTTGCCTAACAAAATTCCAACTATCTTGATTTTTAGACAAATATTGGGGTGGGGTGGGGGGGGGAGACACCTCCATCCCCCCCCCAACCCCAGCTACGTCCCTGGTCTCATACAAAACTGTACATGGACGAACCCATTCTGTATTTGTGAGGAGGTTCAGTAATAATTTAATCCTGCAGCTCTGTAGAGCTTCTCTCTGTATAGCTGTAGGATTAAATTATTACTGATTCTCACTATTGGTTTATTGTTAACTGTGTCGTCCGCTCGATCACTGAAAAACTTTTCTTCACGCAAAAATTTACGCACACCGACTACCGTGTTGAAAGGGTTAAAGCATTTTAGGCAAAGATTTTTCACAAGAATGACAAGATTACATTTATGTTAAACACAGTGATAAAATCTGAGTACCATGGCATCCCGAAACAAGACCCAAAGCATTGATTTCAACAAACTTGTATATCTTCCTTACAATGTTGTTAAATATCAAATAAGAAAACATTGGGAGCATTAGGGACGAAGATTTTTAAGGTTATCTCGTCAGCCATTGTGTTAATGCCGAGGGTTATGGCACACACAAATTTGATACCAGGATTCAATTTCAACCATGTTAATTGTTACCACAATTTTTTACGAAAATTTAGAAATTTGCTGGTGCGGACTGGGCTAAGAAAAGTTACCGGGAAATGCACCCGGCGGGGGGAGGGAGTAGAAGACTCGGAGAAAATTTTGAACTGAACGATTGCGGCGTCCTTTCATCTGAGCGATCAACGGACGTCCACACAGAGGACATTTCGATGGTATTTTTCTATAATCTTCATCGATCATTCGGCAAAAATGGTTCTACCGTGGGAGGAGGGGGTGCACCCATAGGGAAGACCATGGTGATAGTCCTGAGAAAATTTTGATTTTTGAAACTGAAGAACGCTGTTTCCTTTCATCTGAACGATCAATGACAGACTAGACAGCTGGAATATCGAACTGTGCTCTATGTGGACTGCCAGTGGCAGTCCACATAGAGAACATTTCGATAAACCAACAGTCTATGTAATCAAATCCATTTCGACTTTTGGTCATTTTCAAGAAATGTCAGGCACCAACATGTGTTGGGCTCCATTAATTTTGGGGGCCCCAAGGGAAACCCAACAGAGGCCCACCGGGAATTTTCCCCGGTGGACTATACGGCCAGTCCGCCTCTGGAAATTTGTTGGATTGTATTCACTGACTAATAATTTTAATTTTCTTCAGTGGTATCCGATTTGCTTGGAAATGATTGCTGGTTTTTCAAAACTCAGTGGATAATTTTTATGTCGTATGAATGTTTATACTTTGCCCGCCCAATTGTCAAAACAATTATGGACGCGAACAGCGGTTGAAAATAAAGTGTATTTGCCGCAGGTATGCTGTTGAGTGGTTGGATTCCATGCACCATTCACACCAAAAACAGTCACTCGCTACCATTCACTGAAATGTGAGTCGGGTTGAAACTTAGCGAGGCTACATTCATTGCAATATTGATTGATGAACTTACAAATTAGTATTCACGTCAAACGTTCATCCTGGACCGCGTTTGTCAGCCAGTGTTGAAAATAATTAGTCTGTCGCCTGAACAAAAGTGAATTGATGCGACTGTAATAATATAAATGATGCAGACTTCGGCGGCCTCACGGTACAAATATAACACAATCTAAACCTACAATTATCAACTTTATGGGTGTATGTGGCGTGTATACTGTCCAGTTGTCGGGAAAAAATCCACAAAGCAAGCATTTCCCTGTCATCAAATCCGGATACAGGGTGGGAGATATGTCATATTGTAAACACCGTTACATGCCCCCACCCGTAGCAATAAAAATCAACTTGAATATGTCAGTAAAAAATCATTTTGTTGGTCTTCCTATCCACACATGTCAAAATTCATATCGAGGGGATGCTGAAAACGTAATATTCTCAAGAGAGGCGGTCTATATGGCTATATATATGTGACATAATGTCCCGATGCTCTTTATTACGCCTGTCCCTCGATCAATTCCATGTAAACTGTAAACACCGAACGAGAAATAAACCGAGCAATCTTTCAGAAGAGAATCAAGTTATTGTTTACATTTTGATAAGAAGAGTTGCTGTTGTAAAAGTGCTCCAGTTCCAGAACTGTCGCTGGAGTATATCCGAGTGGTGGAAGGAACACGCCTGGCGGACTAAAAGGAGCAGAACGAATTCGACTGTCATTGATGAATGCTTTGTTTCTACCTTGCTGTTTCATCTTAAATCATCTATTGCTATCATCTATATGTTTTCACTATATTGGTGAGTATTATCATATTTCATGTTCACATTGTTTCATCTTTAATGTTTTAATGTCAATTTTGCATTAATTGACGTCGCCAGTCAATTTTTGGTATTTTTGTGGGGTTATCAATTTTTCGTTGCATTTCGCTCCGGCCGCGGCGTGCTTTCCATGGTTACCCTACCTCGTGTCATTTAATTGTGTATTTTTGTTAATTTTCATATTTCTGCATCGCAACATGTGTTTCCAATGCCTGTCTGCTGCTTTTTACTTGTTTGTAATTTTCTGAGCTGACGCTAG
Source organism: Pictodentalium vernedei (assembly GCA_031216915.1). NCBI lineage: Eukaryota > Metazoa > Mollusca > Scaphopoda > Dentaliida > Dentaliidae > Pictodentalium > Pictodentalium vernedei. The sequence goes on from CM062295.1 coordinate 502,511,020, forward strand.
GCTTGGGACATTGTGACTAACAAAATTATAAATTTGAGGGTATTTTTGAGGTGAGCTAATCATCCCTGTGCTAACATCTGGCATCATTCCATGCGGCGCCACTAAGTTTTAGTGTTCTTGCTTGGTAGGGGTTGCACATTCCTCGGGTACTCTCCTATGCAATTTTTTATTCTGGATTGAAAGTTTCTCGCGTAATTTCGCGTACACCTTTCGCCGGTATTTCCGATCGTTTGTTTTCAAGGTGGGAAGAAGACTTATAGTTGAAAAAATCCTAGGTGAGTATTCGTCCCATCTCAGAGAACTCTGCATCCCAGAAATTGAGAATGTCAGTTAATAAAATAAATATCAATACAGCTTCTTTCCAAGATTTGCAAATTATTCCCAAAGTTGGACCTAAAATCTCAGCTCAAAAAATCCAACGAAGGAAGGAGATCGGATGCCTCTGTGAAGAGGACCTCGTCCAGATTCCTTACTTCGTGGGTTCAAAAGAACAATGGGCTGTGATAGATTTCACTCATCCCCAAGTAGGAGAAAGGGTGAACAACTGGATTCCATCAGATGAGGTCATTGCACAAGGGTCGACAATCGACCCGAGCCCTCCCAGTCTTCCAGAGTCGAAAATGGGACCGACAGATACCTGGACCCCACATGTTCAATCACCTGGAGTTTTAACGCCACCACCCACGAAGGGAAATGGCGAACTCCACAGGTTTTCAGCAAACAAGGACAGGTACAATCCAGACCATTCTGCTCTCAGGAGTGGGAGTTTGTATTATGGTAGTGGGGAGGAGGAGCAGGTTCGAATTAAAAAGAGACTGGAGCTATCAGCCTATGGCGTCCAGGGGCCGATATCAACGTTCCAATCTCCTAAACTACCACGTATAGGAACCCCGGTGTCATCAGAGAAAACTGAGCACGGTTTGGGAAACCTATGGGGACAATGACCTAAGGTCCAGAACTCAACTGTAGTGACCACACAATCGGTAAACATAAAAATTAATGGGGACCAAGGTCAGGATCAGAGGTTCAGTACTAAAAGTACGTTGGATTCAGTAATGTATACAGAACCCGCGTTTGCATTTGCGACTTTATCAGCAGAATTTAGAGGCACACAAGGGGCGCAACAGTTTTCCACCAATGCCATCCAACACCCTAGGGGTGCAGCATCCATGACAACCTTGGATGCTCGAGCAAGCCTGGTGAATATGGTTCACGAAATGACAACAAATCATAAACAGTCAGATGTGCAGCCCAAAATAAGAAATCAGACAGAGGTGTCTCCAAGTTCGCAGGGGACATACGCCACTCAGGGAACGTTGGCCCCACAACACGGAATGGCTCAACTTCCTGTATCGGTATGTACTGCGGCACCAGTGTTAATGCAACAAAGGTTGATACACTCAGATGCCGGAGCATTCCCGGCGCTGTCAAATATGATGCAAGCACAGGCATTTCCGCAGAATGTCCCTTACAATGCATTCGCACCTGTATCATGTGCTGTTTCAAGGTGGACACATCAAAACGCGACACATTTTAATGCTGACGCCTTACCAGCTGTGTCGTTAGGGTCAACCACACCAAATGTTCAACAAACCATGTTTCAGTCGAAAATGCCTTTGGCAAACCCAGTGACAAGTCCTATGCATTTCAATTCACCAAACATTTACTCTTACCCAAGTCAGTCGATGATGAATGTGGGTTCAAATTGGGGCCAACCTCCAATCCAGAATTCACCTGTGTACACGATGGGCACCTCATCGGTATACGGCAATGCCACTGCTTTGGGTTCATTTCAGTATGAACCAGGTAAACCACCACCGTGTATGACTTCCCAGCAGGCAAATAACTTGGCAGCAGGGGGTGCGGCAACTTTTGCTGCTAATCTCCCAATTACATGTACGTCAAGTATGCCAGCCGTCAATCAAGGGTGCATGCATTATGGTCAGGCAAATTTTCAAAGTATGTCCGGTTATCCCTCACCACCCCAACCTTATCCCGGACCCCAGCAGCAGAAACAAGCATTATGTTGGTGCCTGACTGGGAAAGCCAGTGAATACTATACATTGCTGACTGAACAGACCCCTAACATTTCCGTTGATCAGCTACTGGTCAAATTGGAGAGCATGTTTGGGTGTTACAACTTGCCGGAAACCGTGCAACTCAGATTCCAGCAGGCTAAGCAACTGTCAAGTCAGTCGCTGGAGGAATAGGCACAGACGATGCTGACTTTAGCAACCCGGGCCTCCACTGAGTGTTCGACTGAGTACATATTTCGACAGCCTGTACTTAAGTTTTGTCAGGGGTGTTCAGATTCTCGTGCGGCTGAACTCGTTGCCATGAAAATTCCTCAATCCATGGAAATGGCAATTAATCGCATTCCATGGTACCAACATAATTATGCAGCTATTCATGCAAATAAAACTCCACGTCGTGATGTGCGGCGGGTGTCACCAAACTCCGACGACAGTGATGATTCCTCATTCGTCAGAGCCGTGCGTTCAGGCAGGAACAAACCTAATAGTCAGTACTCAGGAAGGGGGGACGCTTTTTCCGACTCTGGATCAGATACAGCATCTGGATCCAGGGGTACTCTTGCCAAAAATTTTGGTAGGCGTAACTCGGGAGAATTTGCAGCACTTAAAGCTCGAACCCTCGCCCTGGAAACTAACATTGAGAGTATCAACAAAGTGTTAGATAAGCTCTCAGTTGGATTAGAGAAACTGACTTCTAGAAATGTGGGTAAGACGCGAGAGTTTCAGGACCAGACAAAGGAAGTCGAGAAGAAAAACAGGTCAAGGTCACCATCACCGGGAAATGTCATTTGTTATAAATGTCAAGGCCATGGACATTACCAACGGGACTGTCCTTCCCGTGATCCCAGTAACTGCCCCAGCGAAGACAGAAAGGTCAACTTTCAAGAGGATTTAAATGGACAAGGGCAGGATTGAGAGGTCTAAGTCCCGGCCCAGTTAACAATGACCTCACAAACTGTGTTAATGATACCAGTGACACAGATACTGACTTGACTATTCAAATGGTTAAGTCAACGTCAACGATTGAGGTTCCTGTGTCTGTTGCCGGTAAAACCATTAACGCTGTCATTGATACTGCGTCCGATGTTACAATTATGTGAGATCAGCTGTTCTCACAATTGACGCCACTGCCGCAGGTTATTAAATCACTGAAATTCTGGACAGCGGTGAGAGATGGTCACATGATGGGTACATTAGTTGGTCCAGTACATCTCGCTATTGGTGATCGTGAGTTTCACGAAAACATTTATGTTGCGCCAATAGAAAATGAGATGTTACTGGGGGTGGACTTTTTGAAGAAACATGATGCACATATCAGTGTGCATCAAGGTTCCGTTTCTTTAGGAAATAGTAGACTTCCTACTTCCCACCCAAAAGGTGCTAACGATCCCAAGTGTGCTAGAATTGTAGTTGAACAAGGAACCTCAATACCTCCGCTATCCGTCGTGTTGCTACAATGCGAACTGGTACTGCCGATCGCTGATTTCGTGATTGAACCAGATGCAAATCACAGTGATTTTGTAGTTCCTACCTTGCACACGGGTTACGTCAACTCCAAAGTCTGCTTTATAAATGCAGGCGATATTTTGTTGCAGGTAGATAAAGGTGAGGACATCGGAGAAGCTGGCGAAATTAGCATGGTGATGTCACCAGACACTAGCGTGAATTCAGACCCAGAAATTAATCTGGCCGAGACCTGGTTTGGGGAGACTACCACCCAGGAAACCATGGTTTGCCAGGTTACAGATACAAAGATATGACTGGGGGAGCCACACACAACATCGGGGAACTGCCTGAGCTCCCGGAGCATCTCTGGGAATTGTTTGATCGCTCTTCAAAGTTAATTTCTCCAGAAACAGCGACACGTTTGAAGAAACTCTTGTATGAGTTTCAGGATGTATTTGCTCAGGACGAGCTTGACTTAGGGAACTTCACAGCTATAGAGCACTCTATACCGCTTGTTGAGGGTGCACGTCCTATTAAACAAGCAATGTGTCGTACCCCAGCGTGGGTTAAACTGGGACATTGCAATTGGGTATATTGATGACGTGGTCATAGTTGGAGAGTGTGAGCAGACACACCTGGAAAATATTGCAAAAGTGCTAGCACGCTTTCGTAAATATAAACTCAAACTCAAACCAAGTAAGTGTGACTTTTTTTCAGAAAAGCAGAGAATTTTTGGGTCGTCAAGTCAGCGAAAATGGCATTGAAATGCTCGATTCATCTATCGAGGCCGTGAAGAACTGGCCGGTACCACAATGCACCAAAGATGTGGAAAGTTTTTGTGGTCTGGTCAATTACCACCGCTCATTCATCAAAAACTATGCTGACATCGCTTATACCCTGTATGGAGTTACTGGTAAGAAGGAGTTTTAATGGGGCCTTAAGCAGCAGCGGGCATTTGACAGGCTTAAGGAGGCACTGACGTCTCCGCCTGTTTTGACCTTCCCCAACTCAACTGACCTTTTCATTTTAGACACTGATGCCAGTAATTTCGCAATAGGGCCGGAGTTGCTTCAACTTCAAAATGGCGAGGAGAGAGTCATAGCTTTCAGTAGTTTTGTCTTGTCACCCCAACAACGACGGTACTGTACAACTCGCCGTGAACTACTTGCGGTGGTGCGGTTCACCCGTCAATTTCGCCATTACTTACTGGGCCGAAGGTTTCTGCTGGGGACAGATCACAGTAGTCTTCGGTGGCTCATGAATTTCAAGGAGCCACAAAATCAGGTAGGCCGATGGCTAGAGGAGCTTAGTATGTTTGATATGGTGGTCCAGCATCGTAAAGGAACACATCATTCCAACGCCGACGCATTGTCAAGAATTCCGGTGGATGAGATCTGTGCTGGATACTTCCCTGAATGCAGTCTGGATGAGCTTCATTGCGGTGGGTGTAGGTATTGCACCAGGATTCATAACAGTTGGGCTAAGTTTGAAAAAGAGGTTGACGACGTCATACCCTTAGCAAAGGGCACAGCAAAATTTGTGGATAACAGTAATCTGGCTGTCAACCAGGTTGGGAAATCCACAAACAGTGACATTGAACCCGGGTCTCCGGGACTATCTTGGAACTCAGGAGAACAGTGGGACAACCCTACTGAGTCAATAGGCTATGTGTGCCCTGACCCAGTCTCATATTGACCTCGAACCCAGATAGTTTCCCTGTTTTGAGGGTGAGGCACACATCCCAGATTGAACCACAATCACTCCTCGCTGACATTTGCACACTAGACGAGCTAGTGGATGAACAGCGAAAAGATGCGGATTTGATTCCTGTTATTGAGTGGGTGGAGTCTGGGAGGGAACCAGGAGAGGGGGAATTATTTGGATGCAGTGAAGCAACCAAATACATCTGGATAAACAGAAAAAGGTTTCTCCTGAAAGATGGGTTGTTGTATAAAATCCGATGGGACGAAAGTCAAGTCCCAGTTATTCCAAAGAAATATGCACAGGAAGTCTTAACCCTCTCTCATGATATTCCAGCATCAGGACATTTAGGTGTCAACAGAACAAGAGAACGCTTTCAGAAAAACTTCTACTGGTACGGCATGTCAAAAGACATTGAAATATACATAGCTGCATGTACTCAGTGTAGTCAAGGCAAAAAACCGAACAAACATGCCACAGGAGAGCAAATAATTTACCATGCAGGAGCGCCCATGGAAAGGGTGCATATCGATTTTTTGGGGCCGTTGGCACTCAGCCAGGAAGGGAACAAGTACATCTGTGTGATGGCTTGTCAGTACACTAAATGGTTTGAGTTCATCCCACTACGGGATCAGACGGCGGAAACAGCAGCCTGCGCTGCGGTGAATGAATTTTTCTCGCGGTTTGGTTGTCCGTTACAGATATTTTCGGACCAAGGCGCCCGTTTCGAATCCCAGTTGTTCATATCCATGTGTGAAGCACTTCAGATTCATAAGGCCCGCACAACACCGTACCGGCCCTCGGCGAACGGGGCAGTGGAAAGGCAAAATAGAACACTTATGAATGCGGTTCGGTGTTATGTTGATAAAACCCAAAAGAACTGGGACAAATACTTGCCCCAGCTGGCAGGCGCGATTCGGTCTTCTGTACATCGCCTGACGGGTTTTACGCCTAACATGGGCGCAGATCTCTTCCAAAAAGGGGGGGGGACGGGCAGATGCCGAAGGCATCTGCAGCGAGTGCCGCAGGCACGAGCCGGCAGAGGGGGGTTGGGGGGGGGAATTTTTAAATTGCGCTATCAAATGGTGCATTCTGGTGGCCTCTGGGGTATAATTTCTCTTAATTATTTAGTAGAAAAAAATATGTTTTTCAACAGCCTGTTGTAATTTTGTCAAAATGCTTAACCATAATTGTTCCCGCTTTACCGAGCGTTCCCTATTAGATTAACACAATTCAACTGTGCGGTGGATTAGCATAAGGGCCCAACACAACAGATGGAGCGACGACGTATGTGTCGGGTCCGTTAATGGATTAACAGCTCCAATAACAGCCCGACACATACGTCATCAACAAGTCGCGTGAATTGAATGAATTCGAATTTCGTTTTCAAAATGTAAACAAAGCAGACGATACTGTCTTGCACATTTTCACGAGCTCAGTACCGGCCTATTACTCTCTCTGCATAAGAATTCTGTCTGCAACATTGATATTCCGATATGATATCAAATAGTTATGCTGCTTATGCATTCGTGCAACCCACAGCTGTGTCTGGCTGAGTAACAACTTATTTGAAGGCGCAGTGTTGAACAACTGTTCGTTGAACGTTACGTCAGTCCAAACATGGACCCACAGACATAGTCCGTAATATAATTTTTGTGGTTGATACGGCTACAGTACAGGCCGTACCAACCCCAAAATTATATTACGAACTGTGGGTCCAAGTTTGGACTAGTTGAACGTGTATCAGAAGTGAATCTCGCATTAAAATTGATGAGAGGGTGCAACAGTGGGGGAGCATAGTGGGGGACATGTCATACCATGTCCCGCCAGTGGTGGGGGGGGGGGGGACATGGCATACCATGTCCCCCCTTGATGAGATCTGGGGGGGGGGACACGTCCCCCCCCCATGATCTGCGCCCATGACGCCTAATATGATAATGTTGAGACGCGAGGTGAATCACCCCACCGATCTTGTTTTCAATTTCCAAGCAAAAACAAATGAGTATGAGAAAGCAGCCGAATATGTGCAAAACCTCGTTAAAGAGTCTAAACGCTGCCATGAAATTGCAAGGTCAAATCTCAAAGTTGCTTGCGAAAAAATGAAACGTGATTACGATGTCAAAGTCAATAAGTATGTATATAAGTGAGGCGACCTGGTTTACTTACTTGACACAGCTTCCAAAAATGGAAAAACTAGGAAATTATGTCCTTTTTGGAAAGGTCCGTGCATCGTTGGTGAGGTATACACACCGCATCTATATAAAGTGCATTTCAAAATTTCAGTCAATGTCGTAAACCATGATCGCATGAAAAAATGTCTTGATCGGTCTCTCCCACCGTGGCTCATCAAATGCCTGCAAAAGTTTCAGGAAACTGGCGAAATAATAGTCGAAAGGCAAACAGGGATTTTTTGCTTTTGCCATAAAAAGGCCGGTTGTAAATTCATGTTGTAGTGCGATTTTTGTGATGAGTGGTACCATAGGGAATGTGTCAACATTGCACAGGAGGATGCAGACCAAATCGATGTTTATAGATGTTCTACATGTAAATATTAGGGCAGCCCACTTAGCCATGGTTTATTTAATGTTTTTCAGACTCATACAGAACTTCAGACATGTCAGCCACGAGTGAAACAGAAGAGGAGGCAATGTTATTGCAGTCCGACCATGGGTCGCAATCACCACCACTTGATGCAGAATTAAATCTGTCCCAGCATAGCCAGGATAACCAGACAAGTCAGTCATCGTCGGCAGTGTTAAATGTTGCCGATGCAGCCGATATGTCGGCACCCACACAAGAAACAACTTCTTGGAGCCGATTGTCAGGTTTACCTAAATTAGATGATAATGCCATACTTGAAGTTGCCAAACAACCAGAAACATTTTCTGATGGGCATATCACTTCCCTATTTTTCACCAATGACCCACGATTACCCCCAACAGGACCATCTTCTGGTGGGATGGTAACGTCATTGTCATATTTGCGTGGGGAGCCAATCTTATCACAATCATCAGGATCGCCTTCTGGCGTTCAAGTGACAACCAATGTTTCATATATCCGAGGGGACCCCCTGCTGTCGCAGCAGTCAGGAGAAATTGCTGTGGGTCAGTTCAATTTTGGGGATCCTTTTTTCATGGGCCGTGCCTCTGAGAGTTTCTCATGTGGACCATTTGGTCATTCAGGTGGTACATGTGTTAGCTCAGCGGGGTTGGCCCAGTAATTACTACAGTCGGAAGTAAACTAGGGCAACATTGAACATCCCTCTTGTACAACTACTAGCATGGAAACCGATGAGCCAGAGTCTACCGACACAGCACCTTCCTTAGAGAACAGATGCGTGGTGGTTGAGTGTAGAATGCCTGTTCGGAATCAGTTCAAAATCCACTTCTACAGAAATCATTGCCGACCTTGTTGGTGGGTCTTCGACAAGGACGAAGGTCCTTCCCGAAGCATTTTCGAGATGAGGTCCGATCAGACCTTCAACGAGTTGCAAGACTGATATGTCCTGTGAATGCTCCCGACAACCGGGAGGAGAGGGAACTGCTGAGTGCTCTTTGCTATCTTCTAAATGAGGATGTCGATCAGCACGCTTTGCCACATCCAGTCATCGTGAGCCAGAGGGCTCTTGCAAACATCAATGCCATGGCTGAGGATTTGGGTGTGATGATTCCAGGGGAAGGATTCAGGATTACCCCATATATAAATTCAAATGCATGTCTGTTCCACTGGAGGGTCCTTGGAGCTATTCTCAGCTTGATAGGTGCCGTTGCAAGGGAGGAATGTACTCGCTCCAGCTCAAAATTACATGCAATACACATCATGGTTGAGAAGCTGGACCGGGGCCACGTTCCTGTGGCAGATATCGAAGAATCCAGGACTCTAATCACACCGGGTATGCTGCCAGAGCGGGCGCCAAGGGCTTTAGTTGCTGCCCTCATTATTAGCGACGAGTATGGAAGGCAGGTAACCCAAGTCGACGCCCCAAAGAAAACTCGAAAAGAGAAGAGGAAGGAAAGGTGGCAGCAGCGCCGAGAGATGTTTAAGAAGCCAGCACCCGAAGCAACTTCCGGGAAAGTTGAAACTTCTCACGTCACCGCGTCGAAACCTCTTATTAAGACTCAGACGAAGAAGCCTACTGCAAGAGCATCTTCTGCCAGCAGGACAGGCCGAGAGCAGAAAGCTCTACTCCCACCTCAGAAGCCTCCAACAACAACTGGAAAGGGGAAGAAGCCGGAGTCATTGAAGGCTGCATCAGTTGCTAAGTCAGTGGTGACAACCGCCACAGGGGTTTCAGGTGTGCAACTACCTTTGCCTCCATCGAATGCTGGACCTTCATTGACTGTAGGCATCGACAGTCATTTTCACCTCGATCGAATGAGGGCTCATTTCCGAACGGGTCCGCATGGCACCACAACGGAGGTCATCAGTCGTCATCCTTTGCGTGTATCAATGCCAGTGCAGGTAGCGGGGGAGTACAGGTGTACTGCGATCATCGCACCTGGCCAGATATTCGTCAACTTCAGAATCATCCGCGGTGGAAAATCGCTGTGGGGTGTCACCCGAAGAAGATCGACGAGCTACAGGAGAAGGATAATTTTGAAAGGTTTCGGCAGTTTGCAGACTGACGACATTCTACAACAGGATGCGGTTTTCAAAAGAATCCTCATTGTAGTCCGGGCATCAGGAAAGCCACTGATCTTGCACATTCGTGGTTCGGATGCACTGTTTCACCGGTTCAGAGGATATGGTCCTCCCCTGGAGCTACCACCGTCCTAACACCTTCTTCAGTTTTACAAGCGCATGTACTTCGTTTAACGAGTTCCAGAGGCAGGGTGTACGAGCGATTTCTACAGACAGAATCATGATCGAATCCGACTCTCCATACTTGGCCGCTCAGGAACAACTCCTACAGTTATTGGCGATGTCGCATTGGACCTGAGTCGTATTCTAAATACGACACCAGAAGAAATACTGTGGCGAAGTGCCAGGAATGCCCAGTCGTCCTACGGAATTCGGCTGGAGTAAGAGGATTTAGTGGCAGCTTCGCAAAGAAAAGAAATTTTTAGTTTTTTTAAGAAGAAAAAAGGTGTGGCACACCTTACCTTAGTTACCGTTTTATGTGAAATGGAAATTCTTTCACGATCCTGTTTTTTATACTTGTTATTCTGAGGCTCTTCCCAAGTTCAGTATTTTGTATAATACCATTTGCATTGATCGTTCCTGTAAACATGTACTGACTGGTGGCTGTGTACCTTTGAACACTGATGTCCACAGGTAGTCAAGAGCCTAATGCTCCTGTTGTGCTGCATGAACAGTTGTATTCTCCCCTGTGGAGTTCATCTCTAGATGGAAGGAATTCCTAATCATTTAAGGGGGGAATAGTGTTGTAAAAGTGTTCCAGTTCCAGAACTGTCGCTGGTGTATATCCGAGTGGTGGAAGGGACGCTCTGGCGGACTAAAAGGAGCAGAACGAATTCGACTGTCATTGATGAATGTTTTGTTTCTACCTTGCTGTTTCATGTTAAATCATCTATTGCTATCATCTATATGTTTTCACTATATTGGTGAGTATTATCATATTTCATGTTCACATTGTTTCATCTTTAATGTTTTAATGTCAATTTTGCATTATTGCTTCCCTTCTCACGCAATATAGCTAATTTTAAGACAGACGGAGAAACATGGGAGGATAGGCCACACAGAAAGTTCTGTTTCATAGTTGTGTATTCCGGTGCATGTGCTTGCCATTCTGGGCAGCATGTATACGGTTATAGGAACCGCATGAGAAGAAGACCGGCAGATTTAAGTTAAATATTTTATGATTTGGAATATGTTTTATGAGAGAATATTATAATTGCTTATTATTGAGATTTAACGACACTTTTCACCGAGCAGCGTTATATAGGTATTATGTATCAGTCGAAGTTCGTAATATTAAATTTTACTGAAGTCGCATTACATAAGTATATTAAGACGCGGATGGTTAATAATTAAATGAAACGATAACCCGCGGATATTCATAAACGGACCCCATTTAATTCCGGCCCCGATATCTTCTCACGAATACAAATTTGGGAAATATAAACTTACCATAGTTATTAATGTATATTTGTATTATTTACGGGGTATGACTAGTCATATGATTTGAGGGGTATTGTAATATTGGAGTAATTTATAGAAATATTTAGTTGTAAATATATATATAAACCATAATCGTTCATCCGTCTTATCGTTAGTGTATAAGCCCTGGGTGACCCACACAATGGCCTGTAAGTAAGATCTAAAGTCTATATCAGCTGAGGGGTGATACGTTCCAATCAGGATTACCGACATAGTGGGACCCCAGTCATGCCGTCAACGTTAATGTACCCCATAACCCCCTGCAGATCAGCTTTCTCCCACTAATAGACATTTCTCTCCGAACATTACACGGTGTTCCATGAGCAATATTTCTTAACCGGAAAGAGCTGGTCTGATCCCGAGCTTGCCAAGCACGCACCGCGCGGGTAGGTTCCCGCCGGTCATATATGGTGGAAAATCCGGGTTTACGAGTTAGTGGTTAACTTCTCCAACGTTTCCCACTCGCTCGTGCTTGTATACTACATTTGAAGAGTGGAACATTGCAGCAAATTACTTCTTTTTCACAATAATGGGGCACGAACCAGTTTCAGAAATTATTAAATGGTATACATCATACAAGAAATCTTTGCATACATGCATAAGTTTGCTCGGTGAACATGAAACGTATCACCGTATCCAATACGAGTTGTCACAAAGTAGCGACCCTATAGTAATATCTGGCAGGAGTATATTAGCCTGTATAGAAAACCAGTTTCAAAATGTTTTAGGTATATGCTCTGCATTTAAGTCGATGTGTTTACACCGCAGTGACTTCATTTGTTATTTACAGTACTTTTTACACATTGTCCTTACCATAACGCCTAATGAAAATAATTCTCGTCAGATTGAGCAATATGATAATGTGTGTCAAGAATGGTGCAACAGGGATTATCGGAAGATAAATGCTGTTGACACCGGAAACCGGCCCATGAGTAACCGTGAAAGGCTAGACGCTGAAATGAATTTCAGACGGTCAAAGCGCCGTCCATATCGAGGTAGAAGGAGTCGATTCCCTTTAAGTCACAGGTGTGGAATAAATTTTCATGATGCCTCAAAATGTTACATCAGAAGCTACAGGTGCAATACTTGTAAAAGAATCGGTCACATTAGTGTCACATGTAAGTTTAACAGGGTACCGGTCCTGACTACTTCTGTAAGTGTTGAATTAACTGGAAATAAGGTAGATATTAGGCTAGAGAACGTGTAAACACGAATTGCTGCATTGATCGACACAGGAGCCAGTCGATCGTGTATATCCAAAAATATACTACAATCAACTGATCTGTGGAACAAAGTGGAAATTCACCCTCCCAGCATTAAGCTATTGTCAGGTGTAAATGGAAACTTACTCAGAGTTTTAGGGGAAACTACTTTGCATCTCTCCCTGGGTAGATTAGATTTAATTCAAGATTTTCTTATTTTGGAGAAAATGCCTGCAAATATTATTCTAGGTGTGGATTTTCTTACACAAAACAAAGCCAATATTGATATTCCTCACAAAACTATCATACTGCAGGATGGTATGACACACGCTCCAGTAAACAATGTCGAAAAACAAACTAGTTGTACATATAACGTCAGAGTGCTAGAGGACATCACTTTGGCACCCCGTAGTGAAACAATTGTGCCAGTGGGTGTAGGTCCAGACAGCATTGTTACTTCAATAGGTATTATAGAGCCCGATGTGAATTTAGTGAGCAACTTGCATATCATGAGCGCACGAAAGCTCGTTGAAGTGATTAATAATAAGGCTGTTTCCAAGGTGCTTAACCCAACTAATTCCCATGTTACATTGAAGTCTTCACATGTTCTCGGTTGTTTTCAGCCCTGAGGATATTTTACACACTGTTGATGAAAGTAATGTCAGATCTGAAGCTTCGGTGAATTATATAGGTCGAAATGGCCCTGGTAATTGTGAAAAATATCTTGCTGATTCTGAGTCTCTTGGCATCGATTTGTCACGTTCAGATTTATCAGAACTTCAAAAACAGGAACTAATGGTACTACTTGGTAGGAATAGGGATTGCTTCGCTAAGGATTTCTCAGAACTTGGTAAAACTAGCATTTACAGTCATAAAATAGATACAGGTAATTCTCCCCCAGTGAGACGTCGATTTTATAGGGCGTCCCCAGCCATGAAGGTTGAGATTAGCAAGCAGATTGATGAACTTGAAAAATATGGCATTATTGAACCCTCAGTTTCGGAATGGATGTTTCCAGTTGTAATGGTCAGGAAGAAGGATAATTCATTTAGGTTTACGGTCGATTACCGGCAACTGAATGCCTTGACTAAGCCAATCCCATACCCCCTCCCTCGCGTGGACGATGTCACAGACACAATTGGCAAATCAAAGGCTATAATCTTCTCTTGTCTTGACATGTTTTCAGGATATTTTCAAATAGATTTAGACCGGGATTCTAGGCATAAAACCGCATTCGTTACTCATAGAGGTGTTCATCAGTTCAAAAGACTTCCCATGGGATTAATGAATAGCGCATCAAGCTTCCAGTTAGTTATGGCCGAGGTTCTTCGAGATTTACAATGGCATTCATGTTTATGTTACGTCGACGATCTTCTTGTGTTTTCTACGTCTTTTGAGGAACATCTCAAACACCTGTCGCAATTGTTTGAAGCCTTGCGCAACGCCAATCTCAAGTTGAAGCCTTCTAAATGTGAGTTTGCAGCAAAGAAAATTAACTATTTGGGACATGTTCTTTCTAAGGATGGTATTTCAGTTGACACTTCTAAAACGGACGCTGTATCACAGGGTTGTTATTTTAAGGTTATTCTAAATTTTAAAAATAAGTAAACAATTCGAGTTATGTAGAATACATGAAAGAAAGAACCTTTTTAATAATCAGTGTGAGTAAACTGGGTAAGCGCATTAATTTAATTCAGTTCGTATTCGGAAAGTGTTCTTTGTTCAGTCGCTGTCATGCAGGGACTGTGTAAACAATGCATTCCAAATTAGAACTTATTGAAAAGTCAGTTCATGTCACTGCAAGTCATCAAAGCCGTCTTTTCTAAATTAGCACCTTTGCCCAAATCAAGTTTTTGATTGGTGATGCGCGCGCCTATATAAGACCCCTCGAGTTAACTTCAAGACAGGCTCGCTAGAATGGAATAATCTATAGTTCACGCGGTGTAGTAAAGAGTTAATGTATTTGTGTGGTTCCGGTAAGCCGTCATTTGGACGACAGGATTCCCGATCTGATGATTTGCATCGAGGGGAGACGCCGAAGAAGAATCGATGAGTATATGTAGTATTTAGTTTATAGTATTTAGTTGTGATAACACGTCGTAGTTACATAGTTATTAGTTAACAGTTTTAAGTGTATTAGTGAATCTGTGTTATTAGATGATCAGTTGTTATTATTGCGAGTTAGAAGCACTATTAGCAGGAATTGTAGGTGATAAGATATTCTAAAGGGTGAAATTTAGTATTAAAGGTAATTCCCCATAATGTGGTAGGCGCAACAGGATAAATGCGCGCATGAGCGGTTGAGTGAAAGATCTCGTGATTTCTTACCAGTAGTCGCAGCTTCGACCTTTCTCTACGAATATAAATTTGGGAAACAATTTAATTTTAGATGATATTTTAGTACTTGTTTTCGGTGGGATTTAGTGACTAGTCACAAAACTCATTTCAGTAGTGTTGAGATTATTTATTTAGGATTTGTTGGCTATTTGTAAATAAGAGTATAGAAGATTTATATATAAAAATTGTTGGTTTGTTAATAGTCTTTATCTTATTAATGAAGAAGCCCTGAGTACCCTAGGAATTGATGGAACCTCAGCCCCGCCAAGAAATTAGCCCATACTAGTTCATTACCGTTGAAAGCAATTGACTAAAGCGTGGCGCTACTCTGTGGTTTGTGAATAAGCAATTGCGATTTACAAAAGTGAGCTAGTGAAAATCCCCTGTCCCAGGTAAAAGAGTATCTTAGGTCCCCGGCAAAGTTGATCAACCCCAGCCTTGGCCCTCCGTTGACAAGCGCCCTCTGGCAAATAAATATTCACTCTCTCCGAGACGTTGCCACGGCGGCGTTCCAGGGGACGGTAATTTCTATTTATCAGAAAGTGCTAACACCTGTGTAGACACCTGAGTGAGAGATTCCCCAGTGGAAGTAACGCGTGGTTCCACTTTGCAGGCGGACCGTTTGGTCATATTTGGTGGAGAATCCGAATTAGTTCATCTATTTAGCTTGAACCTTTCCCAGTACTCTCACTAGACTGACAATGGGTTCCACAGAAGCTTTCCGAGAGATGTTTGTTTACATTCGTGAAATTAAGGAGAAAGTCATTCAGCAAAATGCAATTCGAGCTGCCCAGATCTCACGTAACTCTGACCCACATAAACACTGGAATGACTGTGGCCAGCGCCAACTACACACTGAAAGAGATTTCTCAAGACGTCGGGAGTATCGCCCGTTTATAGGTAAGAGGCGACAATTTCCCTTGTGCCATAGATGTGGAAGACATTACCATAACTCATCAACTTGTCCCGCTAGGAATTATAGATGTAACACGTGTAAGCGCATTGGCCATGTCAGTTCAACATGCAGATTTAATGCGATACCTGTACTAAGCACCTCAGTTAGTACGGAAATGGATGGAAATAAAGTCGACGTTAGGTTGGAAAATCTATATACTAGAATTCCTGCACTGGTTGATACGGGAGCCAGTCGCTCCTGTATATCAAAAGAAATCTTAGAGTCCGTTCGCTTGTGGGGCAAAATTGAAATTCTTCCTCCTAGTATTAAACTCATAGCGGGTGTAGACGGCAATTTACTGAAGGTTTTAGGAGAAACAAATTTACATTTATCCCTGGGTAGGCTAGATATGACTCAAACTTTTTTAATTTTGGAAAAAATGCCAGCACATATTATTTTAGGTATGGACTTTTTAACTGAAAATGTTCGGACGATATTCAACTCAAGTCACCAGTACACGCGAACCGTCTCAAGCCGTTCACCAACCCTAAGGATCGTCCGACCACTACACTCGAAGAGCAAACGGCTCAGGAAACAGGAGCTCCAGATACAGAACCCGATATCGCGTCGAATCCCCGCCCGGAAGATAAAAACCAGACTCCCGCAGACGAAGACACCGAGAAAAACGAAGAAGACACCTATTTTGTAGTTAGGATCCTAGCGTGCAAGAAACTTCACGGTCGGAAACATTATAAAATTAAGTGGCAGGGATCTAAAGAAACTACATGGGAACCGAGAGAAAATGTACCGGAAGAGTTAATCCAAGAATTCCACATTTCAAAGACCGCAAAAGGAAAAAGAAGAAAAAGAAAACTGAAAACAAGCGTCAACACAATATCAGATTCCATCAGCATCCCAGACTTAGACGAGTGGGAGATATTGTGAGTACAAAACTAAGTATTCAAAGCATTTGTTAACTTATTAAAAAAATAAATACATAAATAAAATAAAATAATATAAGTCCCGTTATTTAATTCATCATATAATACATATGTAATTTACGGTTAGTATGAGTTTCTTGGTGGGTACCGCTTGACGGATACGCCACCACTTTGTTGGGTGAAGCGTTGTTTTTTTTTTTCCTGATTTAATGTTGTCTCGTTATTATTACCCCGTAAAACTCGCGTTCTCTCGTGTACTCCACGTATTCCGCTTACGCGCTCCACGGCACAATCGAAGCTGTGTAAAGAGGTTAAAACAGAAAAAAAGCATTTGCCAGTTGAAGGGTAACTGTCTGGCTTAAAGAGTAATACAAGTTCCATTGGGTATTAAAGTTACAGGTGTTTAAAGGGCAAAATGAAAATTCAATAAGGATAGTTATTAAAATTATGATAATACTTTAGAGGGGCCACCCGCAAGACGGACCCCTACCTTAAAATAATAATAATAATAATAATAATAATAATAATAATCATAATAATAATAATCATAATTATAATAATAATAATAATAATAATAATAATAATAATAATAATAACATTGTGTGATCTGAATGCAATCTTGCCACTTGCATTCAAATTGCGCAAAATATCCAACGGAGATCTGTGGCAAGGCTCTTCGCTTGGATATAAAGACTGGTTGATTAGTTCCTGATTGGTTATTTGTGATGTTTTTCAAAGTAGCTCTTTGTTTATTTTTTTTAAAGTTGCTCCTTGTTCAATGCAATGTTTGTTGTTTTTTTTCTACAGGTTAACCAGAGCGCTGCGTCTAATTTGTTTCTTCTTTCAGGGCAACATTATACAAGTTTTTTTTTTTCAGAACGCGTAAACTCAATTTTTGTCTAGTTTATATTTTCAGGTTGCAAATGGAGATGGTAAAATGGTACTATACAGAGCACACAGACATCACAAACGAAGGACACACAACAGGAAACCAAATTATACACAACGACAAGCCTGAAGAGGAAGAGTAAACCCCAGGAATAACGCTACATCGAGATGAGGAAAAGAACTAGACCTAACAATAAATTAACAACAAACGGACATGAAGCACGCGGACAACAACTTTGGATCAGCACAGAAACTAAATTTGGAATTCATTCGGAAAAGGACCACGTGACATTCAACATTCATACTCAACGTCTAACGATTTTGGCGACACAATTCATTTTATATGCATCGGACAGTATCGAATTATCAACATCAACATAGTATCACAAACGCGCTCGGACACTTTCAACCTCAATATATTCAATTACAAGGAAGAGAAGATCACAGAAGAAGAAACAAATAGACACTCCATTAGTTTTCAAAATTATTGTATTTTATCTTTCATGCATTCATTTCATTTTATCATGTTTTACCTTTTTCAAGTTTGCCAAATGAGATATTCGTCGAAAAAGCGGAGCTTTTTAATTTAGAGGGAGGCATATATCACAGGGTTGTTATTTTAAGGTTATTCTAAATTTTAAAAATAAGTAAACAATTCGAGTTATGTAGAATACATGAAAGAAAGAAACTTTTTAATAATCAGTGTGAGTAAACTGGGTAAGCGCATTAATTTAATTCAGTTCGTATTCGGAAAGTGTTCTTTGTTCAGTCGCTGTCATGCAGGGACTGTGTAAACAATGCATTCCAAATTAGAACTTATTGAAAAGTCAGTTCATGTCACTGCAAGTCATCAAAGCCGTCTTTTCTAAATTAGCACCTTTGCCCAAATCAAGTTTTTGATTGGTGATGCGCGCGCCTATATAAGACCCCTCGAGTTAACTTCAAGACAGGCTCGCTAGAATGGAATAATCGTTAGTTCACGCGGTGTAGTAAAGAGTTAATGTATTTGTGTGGTTCCGGTAAGCCGTCATTTGGACGACAGGATTCCCGATCTGATGATTTGCATCGAGGGGAGACGCCGAAGAAGAATCGATGAGTATATGTAGTATTTAGTTTATAGTATTTAGTTGTGATAACACGTCGTAGTTACATAGTTATTAGTTAACAGTTTTAAGTGTATTAGTGAATCTGTGTTATTAGATGATCAGTTGTTATTATTGCGAGTTAGAAGCACTATTAGCAGGAATTGTAGGTGATAAGATATTCTAAAGGGTGAAATTTAGTATTAAAGGTAATTCCCCATAATGTGGTAGGCGCAACAGGATAAATGCGCGCATGAGCGGTTGAGTGAAAGATCTCGTGATTTCTTACCAGTAGTCGCAGCTTCGACCTTTCTCTACGAATATAAATTTGGGAAACAATTTAATTTTAGATGATATTTTAGTACTTGTTTTCGGTGGGATTTAGTGACTAGTCACAAAACTCATTTCAGTAGTGTTGAGATTATTTATTTAGGATTTGTTGGCTATTTGTAAATAAGAGTATAGAAGATTTATATATAAAAATTGTTGGTTTGTTAATAGTCTTTATCTTATTAATGAAGAAGCCCTGAGTACCCTAGGAATTGATGGAACCTCAGCCCCGCCAAGAAATTAGCCCATACTAGTTCATTACCGTTGAAAGCAATTGACTAAAGCGCGGCGCTACTCTGTGGTTTGTGAATAAGCAATTGCGATTTACAAAAGTGAGCTAGAGAAAATCCCCTGTCCCAGGTAAAAGAGTATCTTAGGTCCCCGGCAAAGTTGATCAACCCCAGCCTTGGCCCTCCGTTGACAAGCGCCCTCTGGCAAATAAATATCCACTCTCTCCGAGACGTTGCCACGGCGGCGTTCCAGGGGACGGTAATTTCTATTTATCAGAAAGTGCTAACACCTGTGTAGACACCTGAGTGAGAGATTCCCCAGTGGAAGTAACGCGTGGTTCCACTTTGCAGGCGGACCGTTTGGTCATAGCTGTGTCCTCGTTTCCTAGACCGAAAAATGTCAAAGATGTCCGAGCTTTTCTGGGCCTCTGTAATTATTATCGGCGGTTAGTGTTCAATTTTGCCCAAAAAGCAGCACCCCTCACTAATCTTCTTAAAAAGAATGTTTCTTTTCAGTGGACTGCAGAATGTGAAAAGGCCTTCAACACTATGAAAGAAGCCTTGACGACCCCTCCCGTACTGGCATTTCCAGATTTCAACAAAGAATGTTTCCTATATACAGATGCATCAGGCTTTTCTATTGGTTATATACTCGGTCAGTTGGACGAAAACGGTAAGGAAGTAGTAGTTTCATATGGCGGTAGATCGCTCACACAGGCAGAACAAAAATTTGGTATTACAGAACGCGAATGTCTTGCGATAGTTGAAGGTATTAAACAATATCATGTTTATTTAGCAAATGGTAAATTTACTGTAATAACGGATAATGTTGCAAATTCTTATTTAAAACACCTTAAACAATGTAGTGGCGGGTTAGGCAGATGGTCACTTAAACTGCAAGGGTATAACTTAGAAATTATTCATAAGGCAGGTAAAAAGCATTTAAACGCCGATGCACTTTCGCGACGAGAATATCCGAAAACTAAAAATATGGAAATTGACGAAAATCCCCAGGCACCCATAATGACTGCAAGTACCGTAAACAAACAAACGACTTCCCAGACTCAGACGGAAGAGGTAATTCAACAGTGTGACCCTTTAGAATCAATAGTACGCGTCGCAGCGGTATCTGAGACTGAGGCCGACATCAGACTCGCGCAAACAACGGACGCGGACGTTATTGTTTTTATTGAATATTTGGAAGATAGAAAATTGCCAGAATAATATTGGAAGCGAATGACTACATTCTAGAAGATGGAATTTATACCACCTCTACTACCCATCAGGTAAGGGACATCGCCTTGATCGCTTAATAAAACAACTGGTGGTGCCATTCAGTTTGAGAAATGATCTACTGTTGTCATATCATGACTCTTTACTGGGTGGACACCAAGGTATTGATAGAACTTATCACTCAATCAGATACAAATATTTCTGGCCAGGCATGTACACCGACATCCAGTTTTATGTAAAATCCTGCATTTTATGTCAGAAAAACAAAAATGCAACCCACCAACATCCAGCACCACTAAAACCATTACCAGTGGAAAGCTCGTTCAGTCGGCTACATATAGATATTTTAGGGCCTCTTAAAACATCCCCAGAGGGATATAAATATGTTTTGCTAATTGTAGATGCTTTTTCAAAATGGCCAGAAGCATTCCCACTTAAGACAATGGAAGCATCGGAAATTGCTAAAAATTTTATATTCGGAAATAATTTGTAGATATGGAGCCCCCAAAAGACTTTTATCGGACAGAGGACAAAATTTTCTATCCAAACTAATCAAAGAACTGTGCAATCTTTTTCAGATCACAAAAGTCGCGACCAGCAGTTACCACCCACAAACGAATGCCGCGTGTGAAAGAATGAATTCAACAATCACCAAAACACTTCGGATGTACTGCGACGAAAAACAATCAAATTGGCCTGAACTGCTTCCAAGTGTAACGTTCGCGTTCAGAGCGTCACCGTGTACCGAATCCACTCAATGCAGCCCTTTTCGTGTGTTGTTTGGACATGAATGTCAACTACCAATAGACAACGAATTATTACTTCCATCAAAACACGTGGGCGCCGAGGCAAGTAAACATCTCGAAAATATATTGAAAAATTTTGAAATAAGAGGATTTATGCCTTGCGCGTAAATCAGTTTATTTCAGAATGATTCAACGATGCGGTGAGTTGGGGACGTTTGTTTGAAGTTGTCTCCCCTAGATCGGCTTTATGGTTTTACATCGGCTTTATGGTTTTACAGACTTGTAGGGACGGCTATTTATAGCTGTTGATGCAATCGACGCTGGGAGAACCGCGCACGTCATTGCGCAGCATCGTGATCAGTTCTGAAATTCTTCCCGTGTGGAAACAGTCAACACGTCTTGTCAGAAATCAACAAAGTTAAAAAACTGTATTATGCCTCCTCGAAGGAAGCGTTCGGTGGATTTTTCCCACACGCATCAGAAGCAGGCCAAGGCTGCTAAACGGCGGAGGTCAGTTCGACCCTCTACCAGCCGTTTTTCATCACACCATCTCGACGGACAGAAAAATTCACAGTCACAGAGTGCTCCATCTACGGCAACCATTGCTTCTGTAAATCAGCCTTCACCGAAGACATCTACCAGTCAACAGTCAAGGGATACAACTATGCCGGCTCAGACTCAAGCAGGTGATTACCTTCCATCAGCGACGGCGGAGAAGCAGACTGCGGGTGATCCTCAGGGTGAGCAGATGTATGCCGGTAATTCAGCCTTCGATATTTTCAATGTTTGGGAGGCTCCCAGTACACACGGGGCTAGTTCTACGACACCCTCTTTCCCGGCGCCCCCCGCACACATAATTGGTCAGGGACCTTCAGGGGGACCGTCGTTGGTCCAGTTGTCCGATGACGACATGGCTGTACACGTTCCTGTCGCTATTCGACAGAAAATTTGGTCGAATCAATACATAAACTTAGCAATACTGTTGAAGAGTTCACCTGATTTGAATGCTTTATCCTCGGGCAATACAATATTCCTTACTGAACACGGAACTCTTGAAACTAAGTCCAAGCAGATCAAAGATAAGGTGTCGTCAAACGAACAATGGACAGACGCCTTCCTTATTTATCTGTATATCTTCATACAGAAACACCCCTCTAAAATCTTTGAAATGTTACAATACATGCATACTATTAGGGATGCTGCTGCTCGGTTCGGTACTTTTGCGTGGCGTGCTTACGACGAGTAATTTCGACTCCGACAAGCAATATCGGCTCAGTCGTGGGCCTCAATCAATTCTAATCTCTGGCTTCGATTGATGACTCCAAAGGGGAATCGGCCAAATTTGCCTTTGCCACCTGCCAAACGCCAAGGTGTTTGTTTTGCATACAACAAAGGCGTATGCAAGAGACACAATTGTCGTTTCTCTCATGTCTGTCAAACATGTGGTGGGGATCACCAACAGGCTCAGTGCCAGAATTTTCGTTCCAGGGGATTTGCCGTTAAAACCGATCGTAAAAGTAGCAGCTTCCCACAAATTCCTGCGGGCAAGAACGCCCATCAACATTGAAAATTTGAATGACGCTTTACATAATTATCCTGATCAAACTTTAGCACAATATTTGGCTGATGGTTTTCAGTTTGGTTTTTCACTTGAGTACAATGGCCCACGTCAACCCACAGAGTCCAAAAACCTGGCCTTCGCTGTGGGCGCCGATTCTTTATCGAACATCAAGGTCGCGTAAATCAAACATGACGATATTACTCATGAGGTTGCTGGTCTTTTTCGCGACGACGGTGTCCATCTTTCGGATATAGGAAACGACATTTTACTGAATACCTTCCAGGGGGCGCCATTGAAACTTTTTTAGGTGGCTCTGATGTTTTCTTTCAATGAGTCCACCTGCGGGATTTTTATTCCGCGAGCTCGTCCGACTTGTATTTTCCTTGATCCGCACATTGGCACATTCCATATCCCCTGCGTGCCTCGTTAGCTTTTCCAGCCTGCAACGTTCTTATCGCGCCGTTTATATATTTTACAACGCCCCCCCCCCCCCCCCCCCCCAAGCACGTTAGGACCGTTTTACTCGTGCGATAGAACTTGGAGGCAATCGCCACGGGACATGGGAATGCTTCTCGGTACGCGTGCGACATAAGAATAAACGACTGTTACACTCGACTTTATTTTATATCGTTTTAACTACACATGTCGTTTAACTTTTGAGCCCTCAATTTCACCCGTTGTGATGGGGTGTCAGTGTAGTGTAGACAACACTGAGTGGCCCAAATTGAGTGCTTCTGAGTTGGTAACGTTGGGAAGTAGATGTAAAATTTGTGCTCTTCTATGGTTCATAGAGAGTCATAGAGAGTACTCGTTCACACTTTATTCTGTTGTGCTCTGCTATGGATTAACCTGGGGAGCACTCGTTCAGTATGTGGCTTAGCTGTGGCTTATCCTAGTAAGCAGTTAACCCTTGTGTTAATCGTTGACCTATAGGGTTAGATAATTTGTTGTGCTCTGCTATGGTTTTACCCTAGGGAGTACTCGTTGAGTTGTTGGTTAGCTATGAGTTAACCTCGTAAACTGTTATTATCTCTGCCATGGTTTGGTCACCCTGGGGAGATGCCCTACTTCTATGTAGACACGCCCTACTTCAACTGTGTTACCGGCTCCGGAGTAGTCATGGGTCTTATAGACTTGAATTTGTGTATTGCTGCGGCCTTCATAAATCCAAACATATATAGAATTTATGTTTTCGTTGATGCATTTATTTGAAATAAGAGGATTTATGCCTTGCGCGTAAATCAGTTTATTTCAGAATGATTCAACGATGTGGTGAGTTGGGGACGTTTGTTTGAAGTTGTCTCCCCTAGATCGGCTTTATGGTTTTACAGACTTGCAGGGACGGCTATTTATAGCTGTTGATGCAATCGACGCTGAGTGAACCGCGCACGTCATTGCGCAGCATCGTGATCAGTTCTGAAATTCTTCCCGTGTGGAAACAGTCAACACGTCTTGTCAGAAATCAACACCCACCCTCCCAGCCCGCTTCTTTATTGGACCGGCACATGCTTTTGTCCTATGTCAATTTCACATTGCAGAGGCTTGGTTTCTGCTGCTTTTATTTCTTTTTCAGGTGTGACTTGTATTCTTGTGATTTAACCTGGGGAGCACTCGTTCAGTATGTGGCTTAGCTATGGCCTATCCAAGTAAGCAGTTAACCCTTGTGTTAATCGTTGACCTATAGGGTTAGATAATTTGTTGTGCTCTGCTATGGTTTTACCCTAGGGAGTACTCGTTGAGTTGTTGGTTAGCTATGAGTTAACCTCGTAAACTGTTATTATCTCTGCCATGGTTTGGTCACCCTGGGGAGATGCCCTACTTCTATGTAGACACGCCCTACTTCAACTGTGTTACCGGCTCCGGAGTAGTCATGGGTCTTATAGACTTGAATTTGTGTATTGCTGTGGCCTTGATAAATCCAAATATATATAGAATTTATGTTTTCGTTGATGCATTTATTTGAAATAACAAGGAAGATTGTCAAACAGAATACTGATGACGCGCAACAAAAATACAAACAGCAGCACGACAAGAAAGCGGAAATTCCGAAATTCTCTGTTGGTGACAAGGTTTGGCTATACAACAACAAGACACCAGTTGGACTCTCACCCAAGCTATGCCATCGCTGGAACGGGCCATATTACATCACCCACGACAGCAACCCAACCTATATTGGCCGCCGATGCTCGGACGATATCCAGATGAAGTCGACAGTACATGCGAACAGATTAAAACCGTTTATCAATCCCCAAAATCGCCCGACGAATATTCTCGAGGAAGAAACGCCGCTACAAGACAATTAAAGCCAACTGAAAGATAGCACACCAAACGCATCACCCGAAAACGACAGCGCGAGTTCCACAGCAGATGACAGCGTGGAAAACGAGGAAGACAAAAAATACTTGGTCGACAAAATCTTGGCTTGTAAACAAATAAACGGGAGAAAACATTATAAAGTTAAATGGCTTGAATCGAGAACAACCACGTGGGAACCGAAAGAAAATGTGCCTGAGGAATTAATCCAGGCGTTCCATATTTCTAAAACAGCAAAGGGAAGAAAAAGAAAAAGAAAACTGAAAACACAAGTCGCTACATTATCAGACTCAGTAAGTATTCCAGATTTAGATGAATGGGAAATTTTATAAAAATAGAAACAAAAACTTGTATGTAAGTTCTACATTAACACTCATTAAATAGTTCTAGTTTATACTACAGCGCTACTGGCCTGTAGAAACGTGAGTGCGCATGACGTAATCACGTGCTTATTTTCTAAACCCGCGTCGCTCGCATATATAAGTGTTATTATATTAATCGCCACGCAGCAGATCTGTCACCTGCTGCCAAACTACGTGCTTACACTTATCAACAAAGAGTCGCGCCTGTCAGTGCAATGGTCAAGTCTGACACAATTACTGTTGAGAGTGAAATTTTAATCATGAATAATAAAAAAAAAAGAAAAAAAAATAATAATACATATAAAATAATAATCATAATAATACCGCTAATAATAAAATAATAATAATACTAAATAAAATGATAATAATCATAATAATAATCAATAAAAAAAAAAAATATATATATATATATATATATATAAAAAATAAAAAAAAAAATACTTACAAAAATTAATTAATACTTAAATTTAGCCTGTCTTCTATCTGTGAAGCCTGAATGCAACCTTGCCACTTGCATTCAAGCGGCATAGAACATACCATCGGAGTACTTTGGCAAGGTTCTCCGAGGGTACACTCACCTCAAAGGGAAATATTTCAACAATTTTTTTTAATACTACTGTTTCTTGTCAATGCCCAAATCTTGTCTGGGTTTTCTAGCGCTTAATTCGTGCATTTTCAATTTAGCGCCTAACTGTTTCCTTTCAGGGTGTATATTCTCTTTCTTTCAACTTCTAATTTATGTTTCCTTTCAGTGGTTAATTTTTGTTTCCTTCCAGCGACTAATTTATATTTCCTCCCGGGACAGATAAAATGAAATAACATGATTAAACTAACATTTCTCAAAGGGTTTTCTAGTTTCTAATTTCAGGTATGATATGGTATGGTATGCTAATTGGTTCATTAGTAAGTGGTGAGTGGCAAACGACGAAAATTGAAGAAAATTGGTACAACACACAGGACAATTGGAAGATGACAGGAACTAAATAAAGTACGCAAGATTGGTGACAACACACAGAGAACCCAGAAAACAAAAATAAACTTGAAAGAAGAACATCGCGATAAATATTTTATTTTTTTTTTTAATAATTTTTAATTTCAGCAGATATGTACAAAAATCGTTTTTTACAAAGTTTTTCTTTTTGACAAACAATATAATGTATTTTGAATAAATGTGCATAAAATAATACACAATTTCAGGTTTCTCTGATGAGTTCTGGGTGTTTTGAGGAGATAATACAAGTGTCTGAAAAGAGGGTGATGAACAGTGTGTACAGTCGTGACCAAAAGGTCTTAAAAAATATAGGGGAAGGATTTGACCTAAGAGGGGATATTAACGAGAACCGTGGGTTTGACTAGGCTCCCCCCCCCCCCGTCTCATTTAGAGGAAGCTATACCAAGAGGTCTTGTAATTGCATACATCTCTCTTGAATGCACTTTGCCTGTTTTGACGAATATTTATGAACGGACATTAATTCTAACGTACGGTATACCTTTATCTGCTCTAGGAAGCTTTTGAAGACTGGTGTACACCCCCTCACCTTGCAAGAATAAATAAATTTTTTGAAAAGTAGTACACACAGATTAGCGGCTGCTGACGGTACTTCCTGGTTTGGGAAACCTAGAAGCACATATTGTGGAGTAAGAGGGAAGGACAGAGCACAATTAATTCGCAATTTATCTTGAAGGTTCACGAGTATCGTCTTGGAATGACTGCATTCGAAAAACAGGTGCAAAAGGGTTTCTTTTGTATTGCTGCAAAAGGTACATAGTTCCGTTTCAGGCAGTTTACTTTTAAGCAGTTTGGAGTTGGTATAAATCGATCTGTGCAATATTTTGTATTGGAGGCTTGAAGGTAGGGGTCATCAAAAATAGTAAAAGAATTCTTGTATATCGACTCCCAGTCTGTCGGTTGGAGGTCGATACCCAAGGACTCTTCCCACATTTTCTGGGATTCATAAGGTCTCGAAGCAGCTAACTTTAAAAATATGGGGTAGAAAGTTTGGCACGTTTTCTTCGACATATTCAATAATTCAACGTATTCCTTTCTTATGGTTGGGATTCTACGTGTCTCTTCTATTGCTTCTTTCCACGACTTTGGTATTGCATTAATCACTCCTTGGTAAATTGTGAAGGGCGTCTCGAGGTTGTATTTCCTTGAAAAAAGAGGGAAGCTTAAAAAGCCTCCTTGCTCACTTAAGAGATCGTTGATAAAAAAGATATCCTTTCTACACCATTTTTTAAGGAAGTAGGGTCGGTAATTGATTTGTATTTTTACATTATAAAATAATAGTTCACACAGAATATCTTCAGGGGGCTGAGGTAGCATTTGTATCTAGTATGGACCATATGTGTACTACATTCTTCCAAAAGGTATTTAATTTTTCTCCAACCTTTAGAAGTCCTTCCTTGTGTAAATACCAAATTTTGTAGGCGCCTTGATCTTCAAATTCGTCTAAAACCAAAGTTTTCCAGGGTGCCAGTGTGCCTGGGTCTAAAAGCCTTTTTATCCAGCTAACTTTTAGAGAGTAGCTGTACGTTTTTATATCCGGGAATTTAAGTCCTCCATATTCTATCAGATTGATTAATGTACGGCGTTTCACTTTTTCGTTTTTGCCCGACTAAAGGAACTTGTAAAATAGAGTCTGTAGTCTGCATATAATATTTTCAGGTGGATCTGGGAGAACTGTCAAGCAGTGTATTAGCATTGGGAGAGCAAGGGTTTTAATAACTACCGTTTTGCCAATAAGTGTCAGATTTCTGAATGACCAGTCACTAAGAAGTTTTTCAATTTTTCCCATCTGATTAAGGTAGTTATTAACAATGTAATTCTCGCTAAACAAATTATATTCTATTCCTAAAATTTTAAAGGCGTTGTTGTGATTCCATTTAACATGTTGTTGTGTAGGGGTTTCGTCACCACAACCCCGTTTTGCGCCAATCCATATCACCTCGGTTTTATCAAAGTTTACCTTTAATCCAGAAATTTTTGAAAACGAGTTCACTGTTTCAAGAGCTATGTCTAATGAGTGTCCGTCGTCGCTCAGAAAGAGGGTGGAGTCGTCCGCGTATTGGCTAATCAAATATTCGGAGTTGTTTATTTTAAAGCCATTTATGTCCGGGTTATATTTTAGTGCTGCGCTCAGGATTTCCACACAGAGTATAAACAAGTAAGGGGAAAGTGGATCTCCCTGCCTCACACCTCGCCCCAACATTACTTTTTCAGAACAATGCCCGTTATTTAGAATATAACTGTAAATATTGTTATAGAATGTTTGAACCCATCTGATGATCGAAGGACCAAAGTTTAGAAAACGTAAGGTTTTCAAAATAAAGGACCACTCCAAGGAATCAAAAGCTTTCTCGAAATCCAGTAATGTTAAAATTCCTGGAATATTTTGTTCCTCACATTTTTCAAGAAGGTCAAAGATTAATCGGGTTGATTCTCCAATATATCTCCCCTTTACAAAGCCAAGTTGTGTTTCAGATATTAATTGTTGTAGGACCGTTTTGATGCGATTGGCTATAGCAGCAGAACCGATCTTAAAATCTACGTTTATAAGGGATATTGGTCTCCAGTTTTTCAAAAACATTTTCGGTTTGTTTTGTTTCGGTATACATGTTATGATACCAGTTCGTTGGGTAGTTGAAAGTTCTTTTGCAGAATAACCAAAGTTCAAGGAGTTGATTAAATACATACTTATGTCACTCCAGAAGAATTTGTAAAATTCGGCTGTGAAGCCATCTGAGCCTGGAGATTTGTTATTAGTCATTTGTTTTAGGGAGCTTGAGCATTCTGCCTTAGTGAGTGGGCCTTCGAGGGAATTTTTTTCATCTTCTTCTAAGAAGTTTAGAAATGGGTTTTCAACATTAAAGAATGTGTTTTCGACTTGTTTAAGTTTGTGAGCAGATGTAATTTTTGAGGCATACAGGTTTTGGTAAAAGGTTTTCTGTTCAGATATTATTTCCTGCAAATCACTTGTTTCTGTACCATCAGATTTTATTATTTTGGGAATCATTTTTTCAGTATAATGTCTTTTTTCCAGATTACAGAAGTATTTTGTAGCTTTCTCCCCCTCCACTTTCCATTTAGCTTTGGATCGAAGAATTATCCCCTGTACCTTCTTGTCTCTGACTGACTTTAGTTCTGTTTCCAGAGAATCGATTTCTTCGGTAACAGATAAGTCGCCCTTGTCGAGATTCTCGTTCAAGATTCTTAGTGTCTGTTCGATTTCAGATTCCCGTTTGTTGGACAGTCGTTTTAAGTTTGCGGAATAAGAGATAGTTTTCCCTTTTATCATGAGTTTCAAAGTCTCCCAGAACAGCTGATCGTCGATTGTTAGTCTATTATTATTATTATTATTATTATTATTATTATTATTATTATTATTATTATTATTATTGTTGTTAATATTTTCGGCTGTGACAGTAGCATTACTGGTAGTGACAGCTGTTGTACTGTACTGGTCAATTGTTTCTGCTATAGTCCGTTTTACTACATTTATGTATTCTTGGTCATTAAGAAGGCTGTTATTGAACTTCCAAAAACCTCTCCCCCGGGGCTGGTTAAAGAAGGATAGGCCGATACTTATAGGGTTATGGTCTGATTTATATCGAATTTGGATGTCTGTCATTTGGAAAAATATGTGCAAATCACTTGACATAAGAAAGTAGTCCAGTCTAGCCATTTTGCTTCCAGGGCCCCAGGGACGTTCCGACAGGGGGGTGTGGGTGTCTCACCCCCCCCCCCCAATAAAGAGCCTGATTTTCAAAAGTTGGAAATTTTGTGGGTCAAATCAAAAGTTGGAAAAAAATTAATAAAATTTTAAAATTTTCAAGTCGATTTTTGCTATTTGCCAAAACTATCATTTCATGTGCTGGCTGTTTTTGTTTTCCAAATTTTAGATTTAAAATCTAAATCTCTTCAACAGTTTCCTATTTTCCATATTTTTTGGTGTTACGTTGTTACTTGAACCTACAGTCTGTTTTAACAGGATCGTACCAGGCCTCCAGAAACTGGTGGCACACCTTGGTGTGAACATTTAAAATTCGCTAAATCTTGAAAGAGACTCAATAGCTTAATTTTCTCAACCCCCCCCCCCCCCCAAAAAAAAAAACAAAAAAAAAACTGGAGTGGGCACGCCCCCCCCCCCCCCCCC
The DNA here is from genome assembly GCA_031216915.1 of Pictodentalium vernedei. Lineage (NCBI taxonomy): Eukaryota > Metazoa > Mollusca > Scaphopoda > Dentaliida > Dentaliidae > Pictodentalium > Pictodentalium vernedei. The sequence goes on from CM062295.1 coordinate 502,541,596, forward strand.
GGTGGCTCAGTACCCGGGATCCGAAGACCGAAAAGTAACAACACTCGGCCTGAATTTGGTTACTTTTCGGATCGTATCTCAAGTTATCTCAACCGACTCAGTTGCGCCCTTGGGCTTGGGTTGCAGTAGGTACTTTTCTTGCATTCGCAATGGCACGATAGTGTGGCTGAGAAGATTAGCACTGGTGGAAAGCATGAGCAACGCGACTCTTTGGACCATCAATAAACGACGCCACTTTTTGTCAATAGTTGGAGATCTGGGTGTACTGTATGGTGGATTTGCAGGCAGACCGATATGCCTTCAATCAACGCTAACCCTGCTTGGGTTTGTAGATTATAGTCAGCGTGCCTGGAATTACTTTGGATAATATTCGTTGAGTAAACATGTATAAGCAAAAATATCGTCACCTGCATACTATAATTGGGTGGGACCCAAAGGAAACATTCAACATCATGGCACTCAGGCGACGATATGTTACCTAGTTACCAACTGACACTATTCTTCAAAAGGCCACAGTTCGAAAAGTATGGTTTACAATCGAACTGTTGATCCTAGCTTGTCTGCTTGTGCTACCGAATCCCAGCCACTACACGTAAAATATCCTTTCTTAAACTCTCATGTACCCACTAACTGCCGCGTTTTAGGCCCCTTGTGCTTTGCTTTTAAACAACCCCAAAACAAACAAACAAACAAAAATTGGAAAATACAGGACCTCACACCCCCCCCCCCCCCCCCCCAATCGAAACCTCTTCGGAACGTCCCTGCAGGGCCCCTCCAGGTATAGCGTCTAGATTCGGGATTTTCTATCCTCCATACATCATGTAAATCTAATTTTTTCATATACTGTAAAATTTTCTCATTTGCTTTGACATTATTTCTGTGCTTATAGTTTATTGTATCCATGTCATAGTTCTGGGGAACATTCCAGTCTCCTCCTATTAAAACAGAGGAGTTACCCATTTCTTCTATTTTAGAGAATACGTTTTCATAGAAGCCCGGGTTGTCATCATTTGATCCACATACAGCCGATATTGTTAATCTTTGTTCTTGTATAGTTATATCAAGTACAATATAATTACCTCTGGGGTCTACAATCGACTTGTTTATTGAATATCCAAACGAATTTTTGAACAGAGTTGCTGTTCCTCTACTTGAGCTTGAGTAAGAGCAAAAGACCGCTTCATATCCCCATTCGTTTTTCCATATCGGTTCAACCTCGGGACAAGAATGAGTGTCAACAAGGAGAGTGATATCAAATTTATTTCTGCAACGTTCGAAGATGTCCCGCCGTTTGATAGGATCAGAGGAGAGACCTCGACAGTTCACACTGCCAACTGTGATTTTAGCCATGTTGAAATTTCAGAAGACTAATCTCGCCATAACACCCATCGGCACATGTTGTACTGAAACACAAATTTAACTGAAAACAACAGCAGAATAAATGTACATATCTGAGAAGGTTTGGGTTTTTTGGTAACAACAACAAATTTTCTAACAATAACATGTTTTCCGGGTATCGGATTCACCAGCTCGAAAGCTCCCTAATTTCTTGAATGAATAACCAGCATTAATTTGCTTCTAAGAAGTAGTCGAAATAAACAGGTGCCAACACCACACAACCTCCATAATTGCACCTCACAGAACTGCATTTTTTGGTTTTGATTTAGCAATGATACTAAACGGGCTAAAAAGAATCATTAGCACTCCCAAAGACCCGGCAATTTGACGGCTGGCAAATTGCCACATCTTCTAAAAAGCCAATGATTCATTCCAGCCAGTTATATTAATGGATCGGAAAGACAATTTCAGAAAATACACCTCAAAACCTCCATAGTATTGTCTCCTGGTTTACATTTGTAATAAAGCATGCATTCTCGGAAACGGATGTGGACTGGCAGGCGTGACAGATTATGAAAAAGAGTACAATGTATAGTGAGTGAAAAGACGGGATGAGTGACCTGGCAATACGAGCGAACGAACGAACAACATCGCGATAAATAATTAACTATGAGAAGAACAAACGGACAACAACGAAACAAAAGAAACATTCAACAAGAACTCATCGAAGAAGAAACATACTGGAAAACAGCGGACCAACAGAAACATATAACAAAGGAATTCATCTAGAACAGTATATTCATAACAGAGACACTCAACCCAAATTTTCGACGACGTAATTCCAATGACTTTCAAACGCTTTAGACAAACAACAACGGAAAATCTTACAACTTGTGTACCTGTGTATAAATATTTAAAACTGACTATTTCATTAACCCATAAAAGAGAACACGTCGACAGAAGAAGATGACAGAAAACAAACATAGACATTTCATCTTTACATTGTTACTTCATTGTTTATTGTAAATTAGATTATTTCTGTCCTGAATCCAGTATTCGTACAAAATAGCGGAGCTATTTTATCGCGATGAGAGGCATATATAACCCGCGGTGCCTCCTTTACCCCCTCCGAAATGATACACCCCGTTAAAGAAAAAAAGTGATTCCCTCGGTTAATTGCAAGGCTGTTCATCGTCCCGTCTTCACGTCAAGCGGCGAAGATGAATAGTCTTAATTAACGCGTGTGCAGATAATACTTTTCAACATGTCGCAGTAATTCTGATCAACACCCTGTGCGTCGAGTGAATAACAAGCTAATATTAATCTTTCGGTAATAATATAGAAATAAATTATTCGCGTGCGCGTTATACATATTCAAAGTAAATTTCAGAGAAAATGTTTTGGAATAAAGGGCAATGGGAATTTATTTATTTATTCAATCAATCAGCCCTACAAATCACAAATAATGCGCTATAAGGTCAACTGTAATAAAACACTGTTGTCGGGTGGAAAATCCACCTTCCCACGATTTGGTAGTAATTCATCCTACATGAACAGAATGGCCGCTTGCGATTATCATCAATAATTCGACTTGATGTCTTAAAGAAAATTTTCAGGAGCAATTACTATAATTAATTCAGTGTAAAACCAAATATTTACTCACTACTTTCGTTCAAAAAAGCTAATTTTCCCAAGCAAACAAGTGAAAACATATTAACATTATCATCCTTAACAATTAAAACATTTATCACTTTGCATCAAAAACAGCGTTTTGACCCTTGGTATTCCAAAATCGGCAATGGTGTTGTAATGAGGGAACAGAGAGAATAACCTGGGGGACCGGTTACTGTCGAAGCCTTTCCTAGAATCTTAGTCGAAGTTCGACTAAAATTCTAGGAAAGGCTTCTGAAAGTGAAAGATTGTAACTTAGTGCGCAAGCAAAACATTTCGGTTTTGTGAATGCACATACATAGTGTTAGTTTTGAAAACCCTGCCTGGCATTATAGGAGCCTCGCCCCGCCGATTTTTTTTCTCATTTCGGCTAATTGCCTCAAGCCAGGGTTCTCTTAGGCAGGATTTGACTTGCCGTGAAGGCCTCGCTGTCCTCACAGGTATGACCGTAAGGGAATATTGCTCTAAAGCAATTATGGAAAATCGGCGGGCCCCCATAACGCCGGACTCCTGTGTTACTACACCGCCCCCATCTCGACGGTTTTGCGCGGATTTATTTTAGGTGCGATATCAGTTATGGAAATCAGGTTACACCGAATTTGCGAGGCCTGATATTACATATATAAATTACAAGTATATAAATTTGTATTAAAAATATACATCAAAATGGAGGTTATGGTGGATAGAACACGGGAAACTGATTCGTTTACCCCACAAGTGCTGATTGTGGGCATCTGTGGTTCATGGAATCTGCGATCGTATTCGTGTGAAAATCGACAACCAAACAATATTTCACGAGAACATCTCGGGGCTACATATGCTTCATGCATCCATGAACAACGCTAGGCAATCAAACCACCTCACAATGCAGCGACAGAACTTAGTCTGCAAAAATGCCAACACTGCCTGCATTTTTTGAAGACCTTGTCCATGGGTAACGGATGTATATTATATGTGGTAACTGTGCAATCTCCACATCATGACAGTAGGTAGGGCGAGGACGATCAGTCCCATTATTTCATTTTGAACGATATTGTTTATCGGTGTATTTTGGTCCCGTTGACCTGAACCTACACATTGTGATGAATGTAAACAAACGAAATGGTTTGACATTCATCTTAAAGCAGCTCTGTCGCTGCGTTTTGAAGTATTTCGATTTCCCAGATTCGTTCTTGAATATTGGAAGCATATTTGGCCTCGAGTTGTTCTCACGAGTTGTTCTCACGAAATTTTATTTGATAGTCAGTTCTCGTACGAATAGGATCGCAGACTTACAGAAATTACCGATGCCTGCTATCATTGTTGTGTGTTGGACGAATCTATTTTTCGTGTTCTATGCATCATCACCTTTATTTTCGTTTATTATTTGTGTATATGTCATTCATATATTAACGGAATATCAGACTCTGAGTAAACCGATTTCCACTACTTCCATTATTTATATATAGCGCCTTATATAAAATGTGTAAAATACATCCTGCGCATAAATCACTCTTTTCAACTCAATACGTCACAACTTTTTCAAATTCCTCGGACCTTTCATTAATTTGATTGCATAAACTAAAATTATTTCGCAGCACACAATGTTGTCTGTATCTATGTACTATTATAAAAAGAGTACTAAACTTGGTCCAAACAACGGTCCATCCAGCCCCCAAAGGTAATACTGTTTTCAATCAACACACGGCGAGTCAATAAATGAAACACGGGTTATTCCCCCCAGCTGTCACCAGGCACCGCTGACAAACCCTTTCGACTTGACACAATGCTCATTAGATCACTGGTTTTGATTGATTAGTGTGGGTATTTATACAACGCACGTCGAAATAATTCAAGACGTCTGTACATATAAAACTGAAGGGTCAGGGTCATGTTTCGATAGTAATCTTGAAAGATTGACACCGCAAAATGAGGTACTGTGAACCACAAATGAAAGTACTCATTAAAAGGACAACATCGCAAATCAGGTATTCTAAAAGTTCAACACCTCTCGTCGAAGCTGCCAAATAAGGCGAATGCAGGACTTTTTATGAACGCCGAAGCTGACCTAAACTCAAAGACAAAAGTCTGAAGCAACAATGGAGCGAAGGTTTGACCTTCTGTGTCCTTGATATTCACGGAGGGAACAAATTTTGTCGAAAATTTCCGAAAGAATAAGGATGAACGCTAATGTATTTTCAATAACACAGCTCAATTACTTCATAAAAAACACAGACACTACGAACACGAATGCAATAATATTCCATAGATCACCAGATTACATTTTGTTAGTGATATACGCAAGTTAATGGCAGTTATACCATATTTTATGACACCCACCTTCAACCGTTTCCGTCTTTTTTAAACCGCAAACGAGGTACTGCACCGCAAAGGTGGTAATCGGATGACCAGCGTGTTCAATGTCTGGCATCTACGGGACACTTCCATGACCACGAAAATTTTAATCTTGAATCTTCAATTCTGAATTTTTCATAAGGTGGGTATTGAGGAAAAGGAGAAGTCGGACTGGTTGGAAAATCTTAAATTGGATAGATCAGGCCGACCAATCATTCCTCCCCAGGCCGTCTTATCTCTATCAACTGACATATCGTTATGAAAAATGCATATTTAGGGATATTGCTTTCAAACATTGGACGGTTTTCTGGCATGAAAGGGGCGAAAAGATGTTAAATATTGGTAGGAACAGTGATAACTGAAGGCGTGATGAATATTTGTGGCAAAATATGCCAGTTGAAATTGAAATTCGACGATCAAATTTAGAAAATCAGATTTCAAGTAAAGAGTATTCCACTTCAATGACATTTTGCAACGTAAAAAGGAACAGACATGGAAAATAAACACTTACCGACTCAAAACGCCCGTTTTCCTCCTCTTTTGCTATTTTCTCCATGAAATCGCCTTTAAGCAGACATGTATCTAAATCTGCGTAAAAGGTCGACTTATCTTCTGACAGGCCGAGTTATCAGGATAGCCGGTGTGATTTTAACCGGTGAAAAGTATAACCGAAATGATCAAAACAGACCGAAACGGACCTCAGATGGGCCGAACGGACAAAAAATGTAATTCATGTCTGCTGAGTTTCAAATAAATTTGAAACTTAATGGACCTAATTACCTTATTTGCTTATCACTAGGCCAGGGATACTATCAGATGGCTGGTTAGAGCCATCTGCTACGGAAGATTACCATTACCTTGGCTGTCATTGTATACTGGTACTCATTCACTGTATTGTTTACATATGTGAGCTGTAGGTGAACCAAAATAAAGCCATTAGGCTATCTGTACTTACATGTAAACTCCCCAGATGGTAGATAGTGCAAGGCCATGTATGATTGTGCATGGGATTTTCATACCCAACAATATTGATTAAAATAATATCTTGCGCGAAAATTATCTCCCTTGAGATAACTGAACTTGCGAGACGAAATCCAATGAAGAAGGCAGTGAATGTGGGTGGTGAGGTGTGAAATTTCTGTGACTTGATGTGCGTGGATGAATGACAATGAGGTGTGAAATAGCGACACCAATTAAAGCAATTACTATGTAATTTCTCATCCATCTCTGCGTTATTGTACAGTCCGAGAATGTGTTTTTATAGCAATTTGGAAGTTTTAATTCATCAGAGGAAAAAATTGGAAAACCACATCTGACAGACTTTCAGATTATTAAAAAGAACAGTGTCTGTATTTTATGCAACGATGCGCACACTGTTGATACAATGAATATAAAAAAGTTATAGATCACCAAAAGGGTCTGAAAAGGCAGTTTTCTATTTTTTTAAATGGGTTTCTACTGGGAACAATAGTCCAATGTTCAAATTGATTGGGAAAACAGTGTAACAAGATAACTTTTATTTGCTTATACTTCGCCACAGGAAAAGAACTATAGTTTGTGAAATGATGCGCACATCGATGATAAAAATACACGAATATTAAAAAAACTAAGTTTTTATAAGAAGTTCCCATCTCGCTCAGTGTTAAATGCCTGAACAGCTTTACCTAATTAAGGGGAGGTAATGTTATAGAGAATCGCATTAAGGGAAATATTTTCTTGGCCATGGCTTTCAAGCTGGGCGATAAAGTCAAAAAGGAGACTTGATGGAAAATTACTCTCCTGTTGAGACTGCAAACCTACGAGGCGGAGTAAAACAGAGGAAACATTTCGTTTGTGGGTGTGTGTGTGGGGGGGGGGAGGGGGGGGGGGGCTTGGAGGACAGAAACTGGAGGGTTGTAATTAGGGCCAAACGTCCATTAGACGGGCTGTATAAAAAAGACACAAAAAAAACACAGTGGTTGATTCGGGGATCATTAATTATTATGTCTCAAAGTTAGTTTGTCCAATCAAAATGCTGGAATACCTTCTAAAGATTCCACCGTATCGGGTTACTCACCTGATATTAATTAATATCAGGTGAGTAGCCGCCATTACTATTTTGATGCAATTCCCCTCACTTCGAATTTTCAAAATCTGAATTAAAACAAAATAAGAGAATTTAGGTTCCGAAAATATTTTCAAGATACCGTATTTTGTGATTTAAAACATTAAATATGTAAAAAGATGGGCAACATCAACATCGCTATAAATAATAAATGAACAAACTTGTTTTTGAAACATTCCGATCAAACAGAATAAGCCAATTTCGAAACTGCCATCTTGGCTTTTAATCTATGCAAGGTCACAGGTCGCGAGGTATAAACATTCCAAGAAAACGCTTTGTTAGCAATGAAATCGCACTGTTTACACCTCGCGACCTGTGACCTTGCATAGATTAAAGTCCAAAGATGGCAGTTTCGAAATTGGCTTATTAACAGAAAGTCGGTGTGCGTTTCAGATTCAACTTCAAAGTTCAAGTTGCGTTATTGTTATTGTTTGCTCTGCAGTAAAAAAAGTGATTTTTAATGTTCAAAACTGCTTTATTAGTCCTTTTTAGGTAGTAACAACAGTAAATGTACGCAAGGGGCCTCCAGATTATGCCGAGTTGGCAAGCTGCACTGATCTCAGTGGCAAGCAGCGATTCGTTTCATTTGTAAACAAGTACGGCAATCGCCCTTCGCAAAGTGATGATTTGTTTACAATAACCATGGTTACATGTACCGGTGCCTGTTACTGTTCATGATTCTGCGTTTTGCTATCAATAGTGGTTCCTGAAAAATAAATTCCGGGCCGTTGTTTGTTTATGGAGAAAATTATTAATCGCTTGATTTACATGGACTTTCGACATAATATATATGTTACATGGCGTGTAGCTGGCTGATACATTTCCATACAAGGCTCTGGGTGTTCATATCAGGTTCGGCTTCGCCTCACCTGATATGAACACTCATCGCCTTGTATGGAAATGTATCAGCCAGCTACACGCCATGTAACTTATAATATTGTTGAAGGTGTTGGGGGGGGGGGGGTGGCTTGAGAGGTAAAACAAACTGAAGGGTTGTCGTTAGGGCTAAAAGTTCACTGGACGGGCTGTATAAAAAGGAAAAGCACAGCGTTTGATGTGTACCTAGATGGGCCGTTCGGGGATCATTATTGTTCAAGGTAAGTTCAAAGTCTCTGGAGCTGGGGTAGGATCTAATGAGGGGATGGGGTGAGAACATCGGGGATATGTGGATAGGGAAGCATGAGAAAAAGAGGTCAGTATCATAGATGGGGAGATCAAGGAATTTCCTGCGAGAACTACTTATAAAAAACCTTTGTATCCGGGTGCGGACAGACTTGGAGGGAGAGTGAGGGTTGAAAGTTACGTGGGGGGGGGGGGCTGAAGGCCTTCTCAGCAGATGACTCCACAATTTGAACATTCGGCCCTTTATCTTGTTTTTGTAAGGGAGGGTGGGGGTTCGTTTATTCACGTGAATTCATATTTTGACTTATTCTCTTTTCAGAGCACCATGGGTATGTCAGCAGCCAAATGCATGCGCAGGTATCGAATGCGAATATATGCAGATCCTGCTTCGAAGGCACTCGAGCTTGAAAGGGATAGGCAGAGATGGTGCGAGAACCAAAGACGAAAAAAGAATTCTGAAGTGTCTGGGAGGGAAGTGCGTCAGAGATGTAAAGTAAAGTGTCAGTATCAGCGAGAAGGTAGGTATAAAATTAAAATGTCCAGTGCTATTCTTTCAGTGACACCACCACTATCACCCGTAAATCCATTGAAAGTTAATATACCAATGGAAGTTGCTGTTCCCAATCAAGCTGGTGACTTTCATCCAAATGTATCTGTCCCTGAACCCAATAGTAGCTCCAGCAGGAAAATGCGGGGGCGCAAAAAAAAAGTCTGTAAAGAAAAATCAGCTGCGTGCAGGGAATTATTTAAACTACGAGTACAGCTGACCAAAGAACGAAGATGAAAGGAGAAATATAAGAAACGCTGTGGTCGTACGACCAAACCTAGACAACATACCCCTAGACAAGATACCTCAAAATAAAAAACAAAACATCTAATTGCCGGTGGAAACTTTGATAATGTCAAAAAGACATTGGTCTTCCATAATGCTCTAATCGAAGAGCTCAAAATTGTTCCTTAAAACAAGAAAATTACTCTGGCAAATCATAAAAGGTTCAATCCTGCGAAAATATCGGCTGGTCAGTTTGGCACACAAGAAGTTCGGGTTGCCCATGCAACCCCGAAATCTACGAAAACCGATCAAGGAAACATTTCAAAGGGAGTCTCGCAATTGCAGTCAGAAAGTTCTACCAACGTGATGATAATTCTAGATGAACTGCAGGAAAACGTGAAACGATAACTGTTAGCGGTACAAAAAAAAGACAGAAACGACTTCTAAAATACTCAATGAAGGAGTTATTCAAAACAAAAAAAATCGGTATCAAAACAAAAGGAGTTCTCAAAACAGTGTATACCAAGTTTGTTTCTCTGCGCCCATTCTGGGTAGTTGAGCCTTCAGTTTCAGGGCGAGCGACTTGCCTTTGTTCTATTCATGAAAACGTGCAGTTCAAATTGAACCGAATCACACAATCTGGTCTCATAACTCTCATTGGGAAAACTAGTGTTGATGAAGTGGCTGCAAACGTGTGATGTAGCACTCAATCCAAAGCATGCATGTACAACGAGTGTGAAAAGTGCAAAGACACGTCACTCACCTTTAAGGAAACTACCCCAGATATAAGTGATAATACAACTTGGCACTATCAATGGTATAAAACAGAGCATGCCAAACAAAACTGAAAAATGGGCAAAAGATGGAATATAAATTTAAGCTTACAACCAAAGTAAAAGTGTCTGATACTGTTGGGAATCTTCTGTCATCATTCAATGAAAATGTTAAATTAAAATTGTGCCGACACCTTTACAACATAAAGCACCAGTTCCTGGCACAAAAGCATGTCATTGACATGTTGCCATATCACCCCAACCAGGCAGTGATCCAAGTTGATTTCTCAGAAAACTTTCAATGCAAGTAGTAAGGAATGTGTTTTTGAGGCCTGTTCTGCCGGAGAGGGGTGAGAGGGATGAGAGGGGTGGATGACGTCATCATAATTAAAATGTTATGTAAGGTAATTAATGTTACTTAATTATTATTTTTTTAATCACTTTAATAATTAATGTAATTAATGACTGTTGCATAATTAATGTAATTAATGTAATTAATAAGTGTAATTAGGGTTGATTATAATAATTAGAATATTAATAAATGAATTAATATTGACGTACTGGACATATATATGAATGCTATCGACTGACTGACTCGCAAAAGGTAAACATCACGTGTCTGGGTGTCATTAAATCGATTTTTTCTTTGCAAACGCCAACTACTGACAGATGTTGAAGCAATTAAATCTATTGTCACACTTTAACGACCGGTCATAAATATCGTTAGACTGGACATGCTATCATGTATTTAAAAATCAATGATGATATCATGTGACAAGATGTGTCTTGCTTTTAACTGAAGACTGTGAACGACTCCATTGTGGCTATTTTTATAGGTGTAATTGGATTTAATAACTTGGCGTGATTCTTACATATTAATAATGCAAGTTTATTCTTCTCGTTTTTATGGCTGTCGAAAAACTCTCATAGACCAAGGTATTCTGATTTTACAGCTCACGCGATAAAGTAATTTTTTAATCGGATGACCACATGAACAAATAACATTTCGGTTTTTGAAAAGCGGGCGTGTTTGTTTTTTCCCCTATAAAGTCTGACGATTCGAACCTCACTCTCATTAGAAACTGTGTGAGAAAAGCCAAGATGACAAGCATCGACTATACTTCCGTAAACAGCTAAGAGCGATCCAAGAAGCAGCAAGCCAACGAAGAATTTGCATTAGCATTAAAAAAGTGGTGGGCAGCGACGCTCCCCACGAAGGAACAGGAAAAGAGACTAAAAGACTACCCGTTTGTTGAGGCTGCCAGACGTCCTTTCGGGGAGATACAGTACAGAAATCGCCCCAAACACTGGTTCGATCTTCCTGTACACATGCAGGAGGAAGCACTAGTAGGGCCACCAACAGTTAACGAAGATTGGGAAAAGGATTTTTTCACCGAGGTGGAGATGGGAGGAAAAAAATAGCTTTCTATGGAAAGCGAAAAAAACAGCCCTTTTCAGGGCCACCATAATCTTAAAAAGAGTTGCTTTGTCACAAACACACACTGTTTCAACCAATCAGACACCTCATTATCCCACACCCTCACTGTCACACCCCTGTATTCCCTTACAGTACCTAAAACTTTCATGAACTCCCCTCCTCCAGGTCATCTAATACTAAAAAACTTTTGGAAACCACTCTCCCCCGCCCCACCATAATCTTAAAAAGAGTTGCTTTGTCACAAACACACACTTTTTTTAACCAATCAGACATCTCCATTATCCCACACCCTCACCGTCACACCCCTGTATCCCCTCACAGTACCTAAAACTTTCATGAACTCCCCTCCTCCAGGTCATCCAATACTAAAAAAACTTTTGGAAACCTCTCTCCCACCTCCCCCAGCCCTCACAATAGCTAAATTATCTCGAACCCCAGTTCAGTTCTCTAAATGTAATGGACATGTCAGGCCCCCGAATACACCTTCCCCACAATTTTGAGCGATCAAATTACCCCGATTAGTCTCCTCTCATAACTTACCACTCTCTTAACCTGTATTTACTATGAGATTGTCCCCCTAATAAATAGCGTATGTTCATTTGATATAATATATTAATAATTTTCGTTAAATAATTCATTCCACAAGACACTTGTCGAAAAAACAAAATGGTGGATTAGTTTGACAGAAATACGCGTATCGATTTATTCAGGAATGTCTGTCGGTTGTGTCCTTGGGCAAGACACTTCATCCCTATTGACCATGTGGGGGCATGGTGACGCTGTGCACTAAGGCGTACTGCACGTCGATGGAGCACCTGTCTTCAACCAATCCAGACCCTGTGTAGAATCTTGACAGTTGCTTGCCATTGCTCGGTGGCTCTCTCCGGCTTTCCCCACCCGTAAAACTGTCATGGTCATGATTAGTTATTGTGCAGACCTTAAACACCAATAAATAAATATAAATAAATAGTCGGTTATCAAAACAGCCCTTAAGTGTTTAACAGTTAATTGTGGACCAGTGCATTTAAAAATGAAAAAATTTGGGTGATAGCAGTACGGACTGTGTTTAATCATAGAAAAATCACACCCGCGCTATTACTAACCCGTATGATTTATTTTTGAACGTTCACTGAAGAATAGCCCACCCATCTAAGTAAAAGCATGAAAGAGCTAATATTATCTAATTACCTATGTGGGGGTGGGGTGGTCGGTAACATTGTGAACTAGGGCGTACTACATTCTGCCAATGAAAACCCTGTGTAGAACTTTGACAGTTGTTTGCCTCTGTGCGATGGTTCTTTCCAGATTGCTCCAACTGTCGTTAAATAAATGAAAAAAACTACAATTCTATAATAACAGGCCAAGCCAACAGTACTTTCACCCCCCTCATTTTAATAGTTGAAAAGCGCTGTTACTCGATCAAAAAAATGGTAAAAGGATATGCGACTCTGTATTAACCACCCAAATTGGCGAGACTTGGGAAAATATAACCCACCTAGAGCTGCACCAAAGCTATGTACACTATTCGAACTCCTGCATTGTGTCCTTGGGCAAGTTAATTTACCCCGATTATCCACATGGGAGCGCGATGACGGTGTGTAATAAAGTGTACTGCACGTTGGTGATACGCATATTTTAGAACAATCTAACCCTGCTTGTGCAGATTTCCGACGTTGGTGAGATGATAGTTACTCGCCGTTGCTCTGTGGTTCTCTTTGGATATTCCGGAGTCTACCCGTAAAATTGTCACGTTTAATTATAACTTGAACTTAATGTCCGGGTGTAATGAAATAGCGTATTTTCTGCAGACATTCTAAATAAACGCAGCTGGTTTACAGACCTGTATATATTTTTTTTTTCAATTACATAAAAATATATGATAGTTACTGATGTAACACGCCGATTAGTATGTTTAATGAATCTAACTACGCCATTCCGACCGACCCTTTGCCCACCATGATCACAACAAACGTTTCAATTCTCTCTCTCTCTCTCTCTCTCTCTCACCGATACAGTATGGGTGGAAACTAATTGCGTTCAAGCTGTTGTTGTTTTTTTCTAGGTTTTACCACTCCCCTTACAGTGCAAATCGAAATGAAATCTAATTCATTGAACCATACTACAGTGGATGTCAAAATTAATTTTTGAATGCCATTTTTTCTATGTGCCACTATCAGCAGCTATGACCATAGCGTAACTTTGTGGTAAAATGCTTATTTTTGTACAAAACTCAAGACCTTTCTCTGACAAATGCCTATATAAAAACAAGATAATACGCGAGAATGCGTTGTGTACCTGCATTTTAAGGATAAAATATGACATGACCACATTCCCGAATATTAATGATATACCCGCTTAATAACAGCCGAATTTTTATCGGATCACAGTTTTTTTTATTTGAATAATTGCCGATTTTTTTATTAAATCACATTCAGTAATTTATGTAGATTTCCTGAACTGGGCGAAGGTCAAGAAAGGCACTCTGTAGTTTAGGAGACTCCACAAATAAAAACAAAATAAAAAATCTTAGATATCTTGCATTTTTTTTAATTATCCATATTAACCAGAAATCAAAACTAGTCAAATTAATTAGAATTAAATTACAAATGGATATGAAATTTGCAGTAAAATGAACACTGGTATATGCTGCTGGCCGCATTTTTAGTTGTCTGTAATGGCTGTTGTTCAGAATGTCACCCTATTGGGGTGAGTTTTCGCTTTTTCGTCCAGTTTCATGAGAGCTTCCACGAAGTCCGTTCCACATTCGCAATCTTTTCCAGGGGCCATTCTTCAAAGGCTGGTCCATCGCAACTTTGTGGTGATATTGTTTTCTGGACGACAAACTGCAATATGATCTGGGTTTCCGATCAGACCCCTTGGGATATTTTGATCTTTAAGGATCTTTGCCAAAATTTTCCACCCTGTCGGTTGAAAATCTTTTCTTTTTCGCAGCAGATCATTTATTAGATCACACATATTGGAGCCCAAAATTGTAATGCTGTTATACACGAGTCGATCTTTCTCATCCCAGGATAAATTGGGTATATTCTTTATTATCTGGAGTAGCAAAAGCTCCTTCTGCTGCATGGAATCTGGTATAACGGCTAACCAGTCCGGATGATTTTCCACTGAAAAACTAATCGTTAAGGAGTGTGGTTTGGTGGTTTCTTTGCGTAAATTTGATTGGCGCTGAAAGATTGTCTGGTTCAGCAGCCCTTTCTCTTCAGAACCCGATGCTGAAGATTCAGGAATTGGTCTCATACCCTGGTCTATGGGCGGGACAGCTACAGCATTCAGGGGTGTGCATATTTCCTGCAACTGTTCACTCCCCCATGGTTCAATACACTGAATTCTGCTTGAGGGTAGGTTGGTTGAGTCATCTATAGGTTTTTCCCTCAGTGATTCCCCCATCACTAGCGATTTTACTGGCTCTAGCTTATTTGCAAGCCCCAAAATATTTCCACTTGTTAATGCTTTATTCCAACTAAAGGCTGATTTCATAGGCACTGGAGGATAGGGTGGCTCGTTACAGACAGATCTGGTTGTTAACTCGGCTGTATTTGAGTTCGCTCCCCCTATAGTGTGTTTAAAATGTACATTTTTGTGTAATTTTCGTCTGTCGATAATAATTAGTTTTATGAGAGTAAGATTTTTGACACAATTCACAGACGTAGCATGAATTCATCATTTTCAGAAGCGAGTTAATAGAGTGGCAATACAGTTCCAACACTCTGCCATTTATATGTATGAATAGGATGGGTCCCACCCCAACCTGTCAATCGCTGATTGGCTAATTATATATCAAGATAAAGTGGGTTCTACCCCAACCTGTTGATCATTGGGTACTTCAAATTCTCACACAGTGCATTGTGGGAAATTCCAGTGGTAGAGCTCTGAGGTAAAATAAGTTACAAATTGATATAGTTTACTTCAAAAAAAAAGAAACATCAAAGTCACATTCATGACAAGCCGAGGTAGCACATCTGAACCACCAACACTACACTGTTTAATCAGATAATCCATTTAATCAGATAATTACATGTGCATATCGGTTTTCCATTGGTTTTTCATCAGTTTCCATCGGTTTTTCAATGGTTTTTATCGGTTTTCATTGGTTTTTATCGGTTTTACAATTCGATAAAACGGTTTTTAGTGATTTTACAATTCGATAAAACGGTTTTTAGTGATTTAAATCATGTAAAATGATCACTAATTACCACTAATTGATCACTAATGGTCACTAATTGCCCCTAATTAGTGATCAATTGATCACTAATTGATCACTAATTGCCACTAACTAGTGATCAATTGATCACTAATCACCACTAATTGATCACTAATGGTCACTAATTGCCACTAATTAGTGATCAATTGATCACTAATTGATCACTAATTGCCACTAATTAGTGATCAATTGATCACTAATTGATCACTAATGGTCACTAATTGCCACTAATTAGTGATCAATTGATCACTAATTGATCACTAAATGCCACTAATTAGTGATCAATTAGTGTTGTGATCAATTAATGATAATTAGTGACCATTAGTGATCAATTAGTGATCAATTGATCACTAATTAGTGGCAATTAGTGATCAATTAGTGATCAATTGATCACTAATTAGTGGCAATTAGTGACCATTAGTGATCAATTAGTGGCAATTAGTGATCAATTAGTGATCAATTGATCACTAATTAGTGGCAATTAGTGACCATTAGTGATCAATTAGTGGTAATTAGTGATCATTTTACGTGATTTAAATCACTAAAAACCATTTTATCGAATTGTAAAATCACTAAAAACCGTTTTATCGAATTGTAAAACCGATAAAAACCAATGAAAACCAATAAAAACCAATGAAAAACCAATGGAAACTGATGAAAAACCAATGGAAAACCGATATGCACATGTAATTATCTGATTAAATGGATTATCTGATTAAACAGTGTAGAGTTGGTGGTTCAGATGTGCTACCTCGGCTTGTCATGAATGTGACTTTGATGTTTCTTTTTTTTTTGAAGTAAACTATATCAATTTGTAACTTATTTTACCTCAGAGCTCTACCACTGGAATTTCCCACAATGCACTGTGTGAGAATTTGAAGTACCCAATGATCAACAGGTTGGGGTAGAACCCACCTTATCTTGATATATAATTAGCCAATCAGCGATTGACAGGTTGGGGTGGGACCCATCCTATTCATACATATAAATGGCAGAGTGTTGGAACTGTATTGCCACTGTATTAACTCGCTTCTGAAAATGATGAATTCACGCTACGTCTGTGAATTGTGTCATAAATCTTACTCTCATAAAACTAATTATTATCGTCACAGACGAAAATTACACAAAAATGTAAATTTTAAACACACTATAGGGGGAGCGAACTCAAATACAGCCGAGTTAACAACCAGATCTGTCTGTAACGAGCCACCCTATCCTCCAGTGCCTATGAAATCAGCCTTTAGTTGGAACAAAGCATTAACAAGTGGAAATATTTTGGGGCTTGCAAATAAGCTAGAGCCAGTAAAATCGCTAGTGATGGGGGAGTCACTGAGGGAAAAACCTATAGATGACTCAACCAACCTACCCTCAAGCAGAATTCAGTGTATTGAACCATGGGGGAGTGAACAGTTGCAGGAAATATGCACACCCCTGAATGCTGTAGCTGTCCCGCCCATAGACCAGGGTATGAGACCAATTCCTGAATCTTCAACATCGGGTTCTGAAGAGAAAGGGCTGCTGAACCAGACAATCTTTCAGCGCCAATCAAATTTACGCAAAGAAACCACCAAACCACACTCCTTAACGATTAGTTTTTCGGGGGAAAATCATCCGGACTGGTTAGCCGTTATACCAGATTCCATGCAGCAGAAGGAGCTTTTGTTACTCCAGATAATAAAGAATATACCCAATTTATCCTGGGATGAGAAAGATCGACTCGTGTATAACGGCATTACAATTTCGGGCTCCAATATGTGTGATCTAATAAATGATCTGCTGCGAAAAAGAAAAGATTTTCAACCGACAGGGTGGAAAATTTTGGCAAAGATCCTTAAAGATCAAAATA
Organism: Pictodentalium vernedei; assembly: GCA_031216915.1. NCBI lineage: Eukaryota > Metazoa > Mollusca > Scaphopoda > Dentaliida > Dentaliidae > Pictodentalium > Pictodentalium vernedei. The sequence continues at coordinate 502,559,219 of CM062295.1, forward strand.
TCCCAAGGGGTCTGATCGGAAACCCAGATCATATTGCAGTTTGTCGTCCAGAAAACAATATCTCCGCAAAGTTGCAATGGACCAGCCTTTGAAGAATGGCCCCTGGAAAAGATTGCGAATGTGGAAAGGACTTCGTGGAAGCTTTCATGAAACTGGACGAAAAAGCGAAAACTCACCCCAATAGGGTGACATTCTGAACAACAGCCATTACAGACAACTAAAAATGCGGCCAGCAGCATATACCAGTGTTCATTTTACTGCAAATTTCATATCCATTTGTAATTTAATTCTAATTAATTTGACTAGTTTTGATTTCTGGTTAATATGGATAATTAAAAAAAATGCAAGATATCTAAGATTTTTTATTTTGTTTTTATTTGTGGAGTCTCCTAAACTACAGAGTGCCTTTCTTGACCTTCGCCCAGTTCAGGAAATCTACATAAATTACTGAATGTGATTTAATAAAAAAATCGGCAATTATTCAAATCCAAAAAACTGTGATCCGATAAAAATTCGGCTGTTATTAAGCGGGTACATCATTAATATTCGGGAATGTGGTCATGCCATATTTTATCCTCAAAATGCAGGTACACAACGCATTCTCGCGTATTATCTTGTTTTTATATAGGCATTTGTCAGAGAAAGGTCTTCAGTTTTGTACAAAAATAAGCATTTTACCACAAAGTTACGCTATGGTCATAGCTGCTGATAGTGGCACATAGAAAAAATGGCGTTCAAAAATTAATTTTGACATCCACTGTAGTATGGTTCAATGAATTAGATTTCATTTCGATTTGCGCTGTAAGGGGAGTGGTAAAACCTAGAAAAAAACAACAACAGCTTGAACGCAATTAATTTCCACCTATACTGTATCGGTGAGAGAGAGAGAGAGAGAGAGAGAATTGAAACGTTTGTTGTGATCATGGTGGGCAAAGGGTCGGTCGGAATGGCATAGTTAGATTCATTAAACATACTAATCGGCGTGTTACATCAGTAACTATCATATATTTTTACGTAATTGAAAAAAAAAAATGTATACAGGTCTGTAAACCAGCTGCGTTTATTTAGAATGTCTGCAGAAAATACGCTATTTCATTACACCCGGACATCAAGTTCAAGTTATAATTAAACGTGACAATTTTACGGGTAGACTCCGGAATATCCAAAGAGAACCACAGAGCAATGATGAGTAACTGTCATCTCACCAACGTCGGAAATCCACACAAGCAGGGTTAGATTGTTCTAAAATATGCGTATCACCGACGTGCAGTACACCTTATTACACGCCGTCATCACACTCCCATGTGGATAATTGGGGTAAATTAACTTGCCCAAGGACACAATGCGGGAGTTCGAATAGTGTACGTAGCTTTGGTGCAGCTCTAGGTGGGTTATATTTTCCCAAGTCTCGCCAATTTGGGTGGCTAATACAGAGTCGCATATCCTTTTACCATTTTTTTGATCGAGTAACAGCGCTTTTCAACTATTAAAATGAGGGGGTGAAAGTACTGTTGGCTTGGCCTGTTATTATAGAATTGTAGTTTTTTTCATTTATTTAACGACAGTTGGAGCAATCCGGAAAGAACCATCGCACAGAGGCAAACAACTGTCAAAGTTCTACACAGGGTTATCATTGGCGGAATGTAGTACGCCCTAGTTCACAACGTTACCGATCACCCCACCCCCACATAGATAATTAGATAATATTAGCTCTTTCATGCTTTTACTTAGATGGGTGGGCTATTCTTCAGTGAACGTTCAAAAATAAATCATACGGGTTAGTAATAGCGCGGGTGTGATTTTTCTATGATTAAACACAGTCCGTAGTGCTATCACCCAAATTTTTTCATTTTTAAACGCACTGGTCCACAATTAACTGTTAAACACTTAAGGGCTGTTTTGATAACCGACTATTTATTTATATTTATTTATTGGTGTTTAAGGTCTGCACAATAACTAATCATGACCACGACAGTTTTACGGGTGGGGAAAGCCAGAGAGAGCCACCGAGCAACGGCAAGCAACTGTCAAGATTCTACACAGGGACTGCATTGGTTGAAGACAGGTGCTCCATCGATGTGCAGTACGCCTTAGTGCACAGCGTCACCATGCCCCCACATGGTCAATAGGGATGAAGTGTCTTGCCCAAGGACACAACCGACAGACATTCCTGAATAAATCGATATGCGTATTTCTGTCAAACTAATCCACCATTTTGTTTTTTCGACAAGTGTCTTGTGGAATGAATTATTTAACGAAAATTATTAATATATTATATCAAATGAACATACGCTATTTATTAGGGGGACAATCTCATAGTAAATACGGGTTAAGAGAGTGGTAAGTTATGAGAGGAGACTAATCGGGGTAATTTGATCGCTCAAAATTGTGGGGAAGGCGTATTCGGGGGCCTGACATGTCCATTACATTTAGAGAACTGAACTGGGGTTCGAGATAATTTAGCTATTGTGAGGGCTGGGGGATGGGGGAGAGAGGTTTCCAAAAGTTTTTTTAGTATTGGATGACCTGGAGGAGGGGAGTTCATGAAAGTTTTAGGTACTGTGAGGGGATACAGGGGTGTGATGGTGAGGGTGTGTGATAATGGAGGTGTCTGATTGGTTAAAAAAGTGTGTGTTTGTGACAAAGCAACTCTTTTTAAGATTATGGTGGGGTGGGGGAGAGCAGTTTCCAAAAGTTTTTTAGTTTTAGATGACCTGGAGGAGGGGAGTTCATGAAAGTTTTAGGTACTGTGAGGGAATACAGGGGTGTGACGGTGAGGGTGTGGGATAATGAGGTGTCTGATTGTGTTTGTGACAAAGCAACTCTTTTTAAGATTATGGTGGCCCTGAAAAGGGCCGTTTTTTTCGCTTTCCATAGAAAGCTATTTTTTTTCTCCCATCTCCGCCTCGGTGAAAAACTCCTTTTCCCAATCTTCGTTAACTGTTGGTGGCCCTACTAGTGCTTCCTCCTGCATGTGTACAGGAAGATCGAACCAGTGTTTGGGGCGATTTCTGTACTGTATCTCCCCGAAAGGACGTCTGGCAGCCTCAACAAATGGGTAGTCTTTTAGTCTCTTTTCTTGTTCCTTCGTGGGGAGCGTCGCTGCCCACCACTTTTTTAATGCTAATGCAAATTCTTCGTTGGCTCGCTGCTTCTTGGATCGCTCATAGCTGTTTACGGAAGTATAGTCGATGCTTGTCATCTTGGCTTTTCTCTCACAGTTTCTAATTAGAGTGAGGTTCGAATCATCAGACTTTATAGGGGAAAAAACAAACACGCCCGCTTTTCAAAAACTGAAATGTTATTTGTTCATGTGGTCATCTGATTAAAAAATTACTTTATCGCGTGAGCCGTAAAATCAGAATACCTTGGTCTATGAGAGTTTTTCGACAGCCATAAAAACGAGAAGAATAAACTTGCATTATTAATATGTAAGAATCACGCCAAGTTATTAAATCCAATTACACCTATAAAAATAGCCACAATCGAGTCGTTCACAGTCTTTGGTTAAAAGCAAGACACATCTTGTCACATGATATCATCATTGATTTTTAAATACATGATAGCATGTCCAGTCTAACGATATTTATGACCGGTCGTTAAAGTGTGACAATAGATTTAATTGCTTCAACATCTGTCAGTAGTTGGCGTTTGAAAAGAAAAAATCGATTTAATGACACCCAGACACGTGATGTTTACCTTTTGCGAGTCAGTCAGTCGATAGCATTCATATATATGTCCAGTACATCAATATTAATTCATTTATTAATATACTAATTATTATAATCAACCCTAATTACACTTATTAATTACATTAATTACATTAATTATGCAACAGTCATTAATTACATTAATTATTAAAGTGATTAAAAAAATAATAATTAAGTAACATTAATTACCTTACATAACATTTTAATTATGATGACATCATCCACCCCTCTCATCCCTCTCACCCCTCTCCGGCAGAACAGGCCTCAAAAACACATTCCTTACTACTAATGCAAATACTCAAAGCAGGTACAATCGGCACATTTTGGCTCATCTTACTCACAAGCCTCAATGCATACTGGTGTTTTGTATCATTGCAAAAATCTTGGAGAAGAAACAAAGGTTCATACCTTTTGCATAATTTCTGAAAATATTCGGCATGATGCCCCCGCCATCTAGGCTCATTTTTTACCCAATTTTGGACAGCATTCCTAAGATGTGTCCGAAAGTTAAGCAGTTGCACATCTTTACGGATGGTCCCACCACACAATACCGCAACCGCACAAACTTATATTTATTTTCCACTGAGCTGTCCAAAAATGGGTTCCCATGTTCCACTTGGAATTTTATGGAGGCGGGACATGGAAAAAGCAGTGTAGATGGCGTGGGCGGTGTCACCAAACGAACAGCAAATAGGCTTGTGGCCTTGGGAAGTGACCTCAACGATACCAGAAAAGTATTTGAAGGACTTTCACAGTCAAATTCATCTGTAATATATTATTACATAGAAAGTTCTGACATCGAAGAGGTCCATTCCCAAGTGCCTCTGAAAATAAAGCCAGTTCCCAAAACCATGGCATTACACCAGGCATACAATAGTAATTACGGTGAGCTTTTATCTCGCTGCCTCACATGTGTGTGTCAGTTCCCAAAAGTATGCGACCGACTTTCACCAATTACAACTAAATTTGACATCTCATCCCACAAATCTAATCAGCTGGAAACTTGCAGTGTTTCTCAAAAAGCATAGTTACCTGCTATAGATGTAAATTCTAAACAAGATAAAACACATTGTCAAAATGAAAAATCTGACTCAATTGCCAAATTTCATGTTGGTGATTGGTCAGTTGTTCGTTATGATAATGTCTTTTATCTTGGCCATGTAGTAAGCGTAGAGAGTGACGGTATTAAAGCACAAGTAATGTGACATTCTGGTGTTAATAAGTTTAATTGGCCAGTACAAGATGATGTTTTCTTATGACATGGAGCATATAGTGAGCAAGGTTGAACGCCCTGTTCAACACAAACGTTTTCATTGTTTATCTGCATCAGATTGGTCCAAACACTTCGAATGAATTATTATACACACCTTGATTAATTTTGCTCAGGTTGGTGTATTTGTAATATCCACGTACCCTTCCTTATAAGTGTTGTGGTAGAAAGTGTAATAGAGTGTTTTTAGTTCCTATTGATTAAACTTGTTTCAAACTACCCGATCTAGAGTGTACTGTAAGTTTAATGCCCAAAATGAAGTCCGGTCTATCATTGTAAAGGAGTAAGGGTCTTTGTAAACACCGTTGCAAAACTGTCAACACCGTTACGGCGATGTAAACACTGTTACATTGAATTTTATGATGGTCATTTCCGATTGGCATCCAGTTTAACATAAACAAGTTATTTTTGCTTAGAAGGTCATCTTTCAAGTTTTTGCATATTAGGAACATGCAGATGAGCCTGAAACATTCTCGGAGGTAGAGCTTCTGATGGGTTCAATATTTTGGTAACAGGACAAAACCCCCTCAGGACAAAACCCCATCAGACAAAACCCCCTCATTTTTTGCATCGTAGGACAAAAACCCCTCAGGGAAAAAAACCCTCAGGACAAAACCCCCTCAGACATTATATATATTATATATTACTAACTTGTGTCTTGTGTTTCAGTAACACCATTTTGCAAGTCATCTGTACTTAACCATTAAAAGTACAGATGGCTGTTGTTGTTGTTATAACAACCAATCTCCAAAGTACTGGGATACTAGCTTGTGTCTTCTGTTCCATTATTTCTTTGATGTATAGTATATATAATGGTGTTGACAGTACCAACCGTAGGTTGGTGTTTGCTACCAATGAAGGGTTAAGACATCTCGCTAATTCCTCATCTTGGTTTATGGATGGAACTTTTAATGTGGCACCAAAACTCTTTAACCAGCTGTATGTAATCCATGCTGCCCTTGGTGAAAGTTCAGTGGCTTGTGTGTATGCTCTGTTGGTGGACAAAAAAACAATCTACATATGAAGAACTGTTTGGGGCAATTCAGGACTATTGTGAAACTTTAGGATTCCAAGTAGACCCAACGACCATTACAATGGACTTTGAAATAGCTGCAATGAAGGCAGCGACAGAAATATTTGGTCCACAACTTGTTATACATGGATGTTTTTATCATTTGACTCAAAGTACGTGGCGCAAAATTCAGAGTTTGGGTTTGGTAACCTGTTACAGGGAGGATGACAATGTTAAGCATTTTTGTGGAATGTTGGACAGTCTAGCCTTTCTGCCAGTAGATGACATTCATGAAGGCATGTCACATCTGCGAGATGTCACCCCTGATGGACTAGAACCTCTCTTGGTCTATTTTAACAATACATATGTGACTGGGTCTTATAGAACTATCAAACCACCATCTCGACCTGATGGAACACTTGCCCCAATTAAAGTCAGGCGCTTACCGCCTACGTTTCCACCTCCAGTTTGGAATGTGCATGACATAACAGTTTGTGGTAATGCTCGCACAAATAACATTTGTGAAGGTTGGAATAATGGGTTTATGAAACTTGTAGGCCATGCAAATCAAACAGTCTGGAGAGTAATAGACAGTCTCAAGAAAGACCAGGTATTGGTCTCTACAACTCTCCTTAGACATGAACGAGGTGAACCTCCATCAAAACGTCAGAGAAAACACACAGTTAAACTTCAGAAGAAACTTGTAAAACTGTGTGAGGATAGGCGTGAGGGTAAACTCAATGTGGCAGACTTCTTGAAATATGTTGGTTATTGTATTCGGTTTTAGAAACTTCACTCATATATATGAAACAGTTTTAAAAATATAGTGCTTCACCTATACGTCCGTCCGTCAACACGGTAAAAACATTACATGGTATCCATATCACAGGTTAGATTTGTGTAATAAATAGAGGATCTACAACGGGTTCCCATTTTATAGCTCTATTTACAAAACGAGTTCAGTAAATTAGGTATTGGCCGAGCTTTAGCGAGGCCAAGACCTAATTTACTGGACGAGTTTTGTAAATAGAGCTACAAAATAGGGATCCGTTGTAGATTCTGTTTATTACATGATCCAGGGTAACTCAAAAACGCGACTTGAACCACATTGAATTTTTGTGAGTGTCAATTAGATTTATTATCATTGGATAATTACTTTATAGATGTTGTAATTTGTAAGGCAAGATGATCCTAATTAATATAATATTTGTATGTTCTATAGTTCTGTGTGAAAAAGATCGCTAGCTGTTACATGTTGTCAGTATTATATATATATATGTCATTAAATATTAATTACCTGCAAACAAATTTAATAAAACTCTATATTTGTTTAAATATTCTTTTTATTTATTCACTTCAACATTTATCACCTCATTTTTTTCATCATCATTTTTTTCTCAAGTGAGGGGGTTTTGTCCATTTTGTCAGTAAAAGTGAGGAGGTTTTGTCCGAGGGTGTTTTGTCCTGAGGGGGTTTTGTTCGAGGGTGTTTTGTCCGAGGGGGTTTTGTCCTATATTCAATATTTTATGGTGTTAATTTGACTAATGATTTTTAAGAAACATCGTTTTGTGTGGCTTTTTGAGAAAGTATGACTTAACGCGTGGCATTCTTACATTTGTCAAGGCAAATGTTTGATTATGAAGTCTTGTTCTCCACAAATGTATCAAAATAGGCGTGTAACGGTGTTTACATCCCACCATAGGGTGTCCGACGTGAAAATGGATATCACATTTTTACATGCCAGTTTGTTCGATACCAGGTCCTGGATTGCCATCTACACCAAGTGACCAAACAAAACAAAACTACGGAAAGCGGGCTGGGGCATGCTATTTGCTGTTTGCTATTTGCTGTTTGCTAGTTGTATTGGACCCCACCTGCAGCAACCGCGTTGTGTCCTTGGGCAAGACACTTCACCCCCATTGCCCATGTGGGGGCACGATGACGCCGTGTACTAAGGCGTACTGCACGTCGATGGTACGCATGTCTTCAACCAATCTAACCCTGCCTGTGCTGCAGTGCGGAGTTACGATGTTGGGGAGCTGGCAGCTGCTCGTCGTTGCTCGGTGGTTCTCGCCGGGTACTCCGGCTTCCTCCACCCGTAAAACTGTCACGGTCATGATTAGCCATTGTGCATAAATATGTGACCTTAAACATCAATAAATAAATAAATATTGTATTGGACCAATCGCATTGGTTCTTTCTTCGGCTACATTGAACACCAATGAAATTATTCATTGTATTTAAGACATGGTAATACAAAGAAAAAAATGCTTTTTGTTACTTGCTTTTTGCGAATTGCTCTTTGCTTTTTGCTATTTGCTATTTGCTTTTTGCAATTTGCTTTTTGCTATTTGCGATTTGCTTTTTGCGATTTGCTATTTGCTTTTTGAGATTTGCTATTTGCTTTTTGCCGTTTTCTTTTTTCGTATAATTCTGTATGGGGACATTTCATTGGACAACTAATGCATTTTGTAACTGTAGGGTAACAGAAAGTGTACTTTATCAACAGAAGTTAATTATTTTAGTTATAAAATGAATTTTGACAACATTATTGAAGGTTTATTTCACAAAGGCTATAAGATACACGAAATTGTTGTGTCACTCGGAATTAAATACAGTGTGTGGAGGTGTGTTTTTGTCGGCCCCTAATTAAATAAATAAAATGGTAATGTTGGGTAAGGGCCGTTCAATCCATTGTGCGAAAACAAGTAACAACGCCGTAATCGTAACTCTCCCGACAATCTCAGTTTAGGCTTAGGGCTTTGGAGAAGTTTACAGGTTAGGGTTACTTACCCTCAAAACCATAAAAGACCGTTTGCAAAGCCCTAACCCCAATCTAGAATGTGGACAGGGCCTAGGAAAAGGCTTTACATGGCCTCTTTCAATTAAGGGCCGCCTTTCAGATTTTACTGTTAAATGTTATATAATGTTGGCGGTAATAACAAGCCACTTCGAATGGTGCTTTACTGATTACTCCCTTTTGAGATGTATAGGAAGTGTGTTCACATCAGTGTTGGCTGCCTATGGAGGCAATCAACACTGATGTGAAAGCACTTCCTAGACTAATTTAGGCTACTGATTTTGGTACAAAATTAATGTACATGCAGATCTGAAAATACATGAGGATAATTTCCCAGCCCAGTAAAGGCAACTCCACTGCCGTTAAGGGTTTGATCAGCTCCAGCCTCGCTAAAATGCAAGCCCTGATTGTGGAGCTGATTTATAGTAGAGGTTTTTGGTTTGGTGATTTTCAATAGCAGTGGCCTAAACTGTCCCGGGGTAAGCCCGTCCCAGACCTATTACTGGGGCAGGTTGTATTGGTCACTCCTCTGAGGACTAACCAGGATCGACGTTGCTTAACGTCAGTGATCTGCCAAGGAACAGTTACTACCACGCCACCCCATTTAATACTGCATTGACTGTACCAGTTAATGGAAATGGTTCAGTGAGCCAATTCCATTGGTATCCATATTTGTAAAAGCATTATGGTTGTAACTCGCAAATAGCAAAGAGCAAAATGCAAATAGCAAAAAGTAAAAAGCAAAAAGCAAATTGCAAATACCAAAAAGCAAATAGCAAAAAGCAAAGAGCAAATAGCAAAAAGCTTCTTTTTTTGTATTACCATGTCTTATATAGCATGAATAATTTGATTGGCTGTTCAATGTAGCCGAAGAAAGAACCAGTGCGATTGGTCCAATACAACTAGCAAACAGCAAATAGCAAACAGCAAATAGCATGTCCCAGTCCGCTTTCCGTACAAAACCCATCAAAGATTATATGATCAGTGTTTTGGTTTCGACATTTTTCTTAACCCCATTTTAGTACAAATCTGTGCAATGACCACAGTGTCAAACCTCTAGCAAGCCCCAGATTTCCTCTTCTTAAACAAGATTTTAACCAGATTTTAACTTGAATTTTAACTATTTTTACTGTAACGTGTTCTCTTGTACTCAAGCAGCGATAGTATAAAACCATAGCGTAATCTTCAACATGTTGAAGGCGGCTAAATATTATCAGGCAGATACAGATACAGAACGGTTTCCCTACATACCAAATCTGACCGAATCGGACTTCAAATACCGAATGTCGGTGAATGTCCCAGGTATGTCACCCATTTTGGTCTTGAGCAAAACAAACGTCCTAGAATGTTGAGGCGAAAAAGTTATTTAATGGCAGCTGCCATTATCATTTTTGTCTTTCCACGACGCAAGGTTGAAAACTGTTACTTGTATTCCTCGGAACTATTCTGGGTTACGAATACACGCGGTCAGTCGATGACGCTCGGATCCATATGGATCTAATCTAAATCACGTGGATCTGATCAAATGCACGATAGGACCAAAATTTTTAAGAGTGCAGGGTCGTATCGCATTGGACAGTTTGGCGGAAGCCGGAATACCACAAGTGACTGTCGGACACTCCTATTTTGCGTGGCGTAGATACGGGGGAGGGGGGGGAACCACTGGCGCTCGTCTTATTACAGACGTTTTCATGGGGGCTACCATGATATCTGGAAGGTCGTTGTGGGGTTTAGATGCTCCTCCCCTAATCCTAACTAGGACGGCCCCGTCGTTACCCCCTCTCCCACTTCCCTTCGGGGACTCGCCCAAAATGGCTACTTTAGGGACCCTAAATCTGCAAAAAAAATCATTTTTTACACCAAAATTTGGACACCCACCCCCGAAATTAGGTGAAAGTAGTAACTTTTCACACCTAACGTCGTACTTATGGAGCTCCTGCCTCTGACGGCCCTTATACGCTATTAGCTTCCAGTCGAATATACACAGTATATAAAATAGGACCCAGTCACCAATGCTTGGGGTGGAAGTCCTCTAAAATGGGCAGCATGGGGTATAAACGATTGACTAATCTTGACTTTATCTCCATGTTGTGTCACGATTAGCCATTGTGCATAAATATGTGACGTTGAACACCAATAAATAAATAAATAAATAAATAAATAAATAAATAAATAAATAAATAAATAAATAAATAAATAAATAAATAAATAATTTCTTATACACTAGATGTTTGAAAATGAATATTGTTTAAACTAAAATCTCTGAGCAACTGATCTGTATCTGCGCTAATCTTCACACATCATGTTGACTGTTATTTTCCGCGAAACCCAGCGGTTGGCCTGAACGATTACATAATTATTTCAGAGGGCTTTTAGACGATCAGAGCGGGTGATTATTCATTGAGCATCCCCACGGTAATCAATTAAATGACACGTGCCTTGAAAATTTCTGCAACCGCGATTTGTTAGATGCATAATATTATTTGTTTATTTTATTTAATATTGTTTCACGATAAATAAATGATACAGAATACATTTTTAAATATAATAGTGCACATAAATAAGATTTTGAGGGGTATTTAAACATTCAATCTGTATATAGTGGAGGGGGGTGGTACTGACATTGATAAGCCTAATTGTAAAACTGCGAGTGTGGGTGTGTGTGGGAGGGGGGCGTAATATATTTGCTTCCCCCCCCCCCCCCCAAAAAAAGAAACATCGACCCAATGTAAGTTTCACATAACAGAGAGCCGGGAACATAACCGGGGTCTATTTCTTGTCTTTTTTTGGGGGGGGGGGGATTATCAACCTCGTCTCCCCGTAGGGACCCCGGGAAGTGAAGAAGTACTTGTTAAGTGTGGCCAACAAGTTCTGCTTTACTGGTAGATTAGGATCCGTTCACCAGTACCTGAGGTGGAAGTCCTCTAACTGGACAGCGAAGGTGTAAGCGATTGGTTAAACTTGACTTTATACCTTTGCCGTGGTCACAATCAGGCATAGCTGCAGAAAGTGACCTTAAACACCAATAAATAAATAAAACCCGTCGAGCAGAAATATTTGGCTGTTGAAATTTACTCCAGCTGCAAAGAGAATCGTTCCGCCGGTGGTAACTGTTCCTGTGAATTCAAGGCGAGAAAAAAAGACACATTTAAAAAAATTATTTAGACGAGAGGCATAGGGGGTTAAAAAGTATGATTAGTGTGTTGTTATGGTGGGCAAACATTTGAATAAAGTTTATTCACTTGCGTGGATTAATGCGCTTTCTCTCTGTTCCTGCATTCCTGAGATTAGGTACCCGTTCCTGTTCCACATCCTGTTCCTGAGAATAGGTAGCCCCAGTCATACATAAAATTGGGTGATGCTCGAAAACTGAACTTGCGCCGTTTCACCAATAACTACCGTTACATGAAATTCATGGACATTTACTGTGACAGTTTTATTTTAAAATAATTATATACCCACTAGGCCCACTCAAAACCGACAATTCCATTAGGAAAAACGTATAATTAATTTATTTGAGGTCAGATTCGGTATTTGAAGTCAGATTCGGTCAGATTCAGTATATAGGGAGACCCATACAGAAGGTATCACGGAACTAAATATTTTCCCATAGGCGACCATTAGGCCTATAACGTTCAGGCGGAAAAAAATATGATCGCATCACTTTAATTTTGGCATTCAAATATCTCTGTCAAGCATAGCCCTTCAGACAACTTTTCTGATCCGAGAACAGGTCATGCAACATGACGTTTCGACCGTGAGACGCTTCGGCCTGGGACGTTTCGGCCGGTGACGTTTAGGCCTCGCAGAAAGAGGGTGGAGAGACAACGAAAAATAATCTACGTCTCATACAGCAAAGTGACGCCAGAAGGGTAATTTTTATTATTAGATACTATATAATGGTGGATATAACTTATTGTTCCCGTATTTCCCTGGGCTTATGCCATTAGTTTATATTTCTTGGCCCCACTGATTACAGTGAAAACAAATCGTGGCTGACGCATTATACTCAGTTCATCAATTATTCCATTGGTTGATTATCTGCATTATCAACACGGGAAGTGGTTTGCCAATGTTTGGGAACACGTGATAATACCAGTTTACTAAATAAAATTAAATCTGAAAAAAGTGTAATAACTTTGCGTTTATTCGCTGAAAACGTTGCATTGGAGTATTTTCAATGAATGAACACGAAATTATTGGTGACAGATATATATAAAAATAAAGGTTAGTCTTATCTAGCAATGCATCAAATTATATTAAATCTGATAGAATTGTAATAATTTCGCGTTTATTCATTGAAAAGGCTGAAGTGAAGCCTTTTCAATGAATAATTATGCGAAATTTTAGAGAAACATTTAGATAACAATTAATACAGACTTATCTAGCAATTTATTAAATATTGGGGGCGAAATGACTTAGTAAAAGTTTAAAAAGTGAGACGTTTCGGCCTCCATAAAAGGCCGAAACGTCCCAGGGTGATGTGTCTCAAGGCCGAAACGTTACGAACTCATCCAAACGAGTACGCCCATTGCATCATTCGTGTCGAGTTATTTATAAACGTTGTTTAAAATCTTTCCGACATATTGGCATTATGTACAGTAGTTTGTTTACATTGAAAATGATTCTTTTTAAATACTGAAAGCTTGCTTCACAACATTGGAACCAAGAATTAGTTGCTGGGAGTGGAAATAATCTTTCCTTAACACACATTTTTTTCGTGGTATGAAAGTTGAAACAGCTTATCGTTGGTCAAAACAAAGCCGAATGTGACATGGCAACTCCAAAATTTACTTGCTTTAGTTTTGGTGCAGTTTATTGAACAGTGCCTTGACTAAGCCTAGTATATAGGCGCTCCCAATGAAGGGGCTATATAAGTAATGGAATTTTGTTTATTTTGAAATTCTCACCTCTGATATTCACACTGAAGGCATTGCTGTCGACTAGTAGTAGTACACTGCCTCGAGCAGGACACACACGAATCAGAATCCATTTGTACTGACTGTCAAACGAATGAATGAATGAAAGGTTTTAGCGCGCCGAAGGCGCGCAGGGACGATGTGGGATTTACAAATCCCTTGCGACCCGGTTAGCCTTATTTTATTTCACTTGGATCTTGGATCACACAGGCCTAGCTTTCCTATTGCCTCAAATGGGGTCTGAAGGGGTATGCACGCGGTTGGAATTCCTGGCAGTTTGCATTGGAGTGATAGATTGTCAAAGACCAAACCCTCAAAGCCATTAAGACTATTGGAGCGTGGGCTCTATTCGGTTCCAGCTTGGCGATGGTAGAGGTTTGAGTCCCACCATGGTGGCGAGCCAGAATATAATGTTGTGCGATGGCAATTTTAAGGGAAAAGGAAAAAAGAAAACCAAACAGCAACGCCGGTTTGGTAGCGGCCCCGGTATATGACCATAGCGGTTACAAAAAAGGAATGGAGAAAGCTCCAACAGTTTAGTTTGAAAAAAACCGGGAGTCATCCATCAAGCCTTCTGGGAGATAGGATGCCGTATGTGATTTTGAGGTATCTGGTTATCCTTCGGGAATTCCAAATGACCTCCACCCCCCCCCCCCCCCCCAAAAAAAAAAAAAAAAAGCCCTTAAAAGGGCTGTTTGCTGGCAAGATTGTTTCAATCCTTGCCATGGTCTTGTTAGGTTTTCTGCACATCTTTGCTTGAGGATTGTTTCCTCATAGTATGTCATTCAGTTTGGTCGTGTGTCTGATGAGATAGAGGAGGGAGAAAAGATAGAGAGCTGGAAATTAGAGCAATTCGGTTTTTAATTTACACCTTTTCCGTCCTTTTGGATGGGGAAGCCAGCCTTTTTTTCCCCGAGATTTATATCTCAAGGAGGGGAGACCCGGCAGCAGGTGGAGATTATCCTCGCTGTTTGCAACTCCCACTGGTAACAGAGGCAAGCTTTCGTGCGTATCGTGTCACCCGCAGCCAGTTCTAAATTTAGGTCACAGAATAACTGGCTCACCCCATCACAATGATGTAATCTTTAACCCTTTCGATAGACATGCCCCAGATTATTTAGTTTTCCTATTGAGGACGCGATGCGCATTGAGTTCTATTATTAATTCGCTGTCTTGAAGTCTATTGAGAGTTTTGCTTTGAAGATCTTTTAAGCGCATTGCTATAGTGTCTATTTTTGCTATCAAACAGTGGTCCACAAGGACTATTTATTGCCATATGCGGTCAGGCTACTTCTTTGAAAACAAAACTGCTTGAACTGTTTTAAATTACAATCATTCAGACAAAGACATTGCCTAAAAACAACAACGCCGGTACAATCTTTGTAATTACTATAATTAGTAATAATTAAAATACCAAAAAGTGAGTGACCATTCATTAACTGAACTCAGCTTGTGTTTTCACAATCAAAAATCAAAGAACTTCTACTAAAATATAATCAAATGTAAACTGGAAAAACATGTTCTCACAATAATAGTTTCAATGTTTATTCAACATGTTAAAAAAATTATAGAAACATTCAATTTTTTTTCAACTTATTTTCACTGGAGGACGGTTTGGGTGTATTAGCGGACGGTTTGGGTCAAAATGTAGCGGACGGTTTGGGTCAAGTTGCTAGAGGACGGTTCGGCCAGAGGACGGTTTGGGTGTTTCCCTTCCTTCAATTCAAATTAAATATACACAAATTATACATCAAAATGATTGAAGGATGTAGCCTATAGTATAAACACAAAACACGTATGTAATGAACTCCTAGAGTTGACAGCAGGCACCACTGGTTCCTGGAAGTCTGCTATCGTATTTGTACCAGAAACTGATAATAAAATAATATTTCGCAAAAACAACTTGTGGCCGAATGTGCTTCAGATATTCAATAACAAAGCTAGGCATTCGAGTACAGCGATAGGACTGCATTTTGGAAGGTGGTCACTAAAAGAGGTAGTCCGAGTCGAAAAAAAGCCGAGTCGGAATGTATTTTTATTTTAAAAATCTTCATATGATAGACATGGGTGCAATTCTGACATATATTATGTCTCGGTGATAGGGGAATATGTATACCAAACCTTGGTTTTCAAAACATACTTTTGTAGAATTTATTGACAATTTATCACTTTCAAGTCACTAAAAGAGGTAGTTGAATCGCCGAGTCCGATTCGGAAAATGCTGAGTCGAGAAGGAAGATCGGAAGTGTACATCTTTAATTGCGACTTATGCATGCTTGGAGTGGACATCAGCTCTGACTTTGGCTACTTTATACGGATGGACTCATTTAATGAAAAAACAACAAACAATTAATTCAAATTATTTCAAATGTATTTATTAACTAAATTATTATTCACATATTTCCAATTATGGTGAATTTGAGCTGCAGGTTGTTGAACAGGCTCAAATTTTAAATGGTACTGCCACTTTGTATCAAAGAGCAGAGCACGGCCTGTGTATTGAAGTCCATTGATTGAGTATTGGTCCTTAATTAAATATAAGAAAGAATATCTAAAGACATTGACTTGTTAAGCTGTCGTCTCAAACTGGACTACCTCCTTTCTCAACTTCCTTATTTCTCGGCAACTACCTGTCTTATTTATTTATTTATTTATTCGCCTCAATAAAGGGGTGAATAAATGAATAAATAAATAAATAGACGGCGTTGCATGTATTTTTCTGCCATGTATTTAGTTATTCCTTCATTCACGGATGAATGAACGAATTTCCCAAAGACATTGACTTGTTAAGCTGTCGACTCGGACTGGACTACCTCGTTTCTCAACTACCTCATTTCTCAACTACCTAGTTTCTTGTCAACTACCTGACTATCTTATTTATTTATTTATTTATTTATTTATTCGCCTCTATAAAGGGGTGAATAAATGAATAAATAAATAGACGGCGTTGCATGTATTTTTCTGCCATGTATTTAGTTATTCCTTCATTCACGGATGAATGAACGAATTTCCCAAAGACATTGACTTGTTAAGCTGTCGACTCGGACTGGACTACCTCGTTTCTCAACTTCCTTATTTCTCGCCAACTACCTGTCTTATTTATTTATTTATTTATTTATTTATTTATTTATTTATTTATTTATTTATTTATTTATTTATTCGCCTCTATAAAGGGGCGAATAAATGAATGAATAAATAAATAGATGGCGTTGCATGTATTTTTCTGCCATGTATTTAGTTATTCCTTCATTCACGGATGAATGAACGAATTTCCCAAAGACATTGACTTGTTAAGCTGTCGACTCGGACTGGACTACCTCGTTTCTCAACTACCTCATTTCTCAACTACCTAGTTTCTCGTCAACTACCTGACTATCTTATTTATTTATTTATTTATTTATTCATTTATTCGCCTCTATAAAGGGGTGAATAAATGAACGAATAGATAAATAAATAGATGGCGTTGTATGTATTTTTCTGCCATGTATTTAGTTATTCCTTCATTAACGGATGAATGAACGAATTTCCCAAAGACATTGACTTGATAAGCTGTCGACTCGGACTGGACTACCTCGTTTCTCAACTACCTTACTATCTTATTTATTTATTTATTTAGGCGAATAAATAAATAAATAAATAAATAATATAGGTAGTTGGCGAGAAATAAGGCAGTTCAACAACCTGCAGCTCAAATTCACCATAACTGGAAATATGTGAATAATAATTTAGTTAATAAATACATTTGAAATAATTTGAATTAATTGTTTGTTGTTTTTTCATTAAATGAGTCCATCCGTATAAAGTAGCCAAAGTCAGAGCTGCTGTCCACTCCAAGCATGCATACGTCGCAATTAACGAGGTACACTTCCGATCTTCCTTCTCGACTCAGCATTTTCCGACTCGGACTCGGCGATTCAACTACCTCTTTTAGTGACTTGAAAGTGATAAATTGTCAATAAAGTCTTCAAAAATATGTTATCATACCCAAGGTGTGGTATATATATTCCCCTATCACCGAGACATAATATATGTCAGAATTGCACCCATGTATATCATAAGAAGATTTTAATAATAAAAAAAACATTCCGACTCGGCTTTTTTTCGACTCAGACTCGGACTACCTCTTTTTGTGACCACCATTTTGGAAAAGAAAGGACAACACTGTCTGCAAGGTGCTTTTCGGCTGCAGGGTTTGGCACTTTTCATCCTCAGGAATTTTTATTTTTTCAGGTTATTTCATGGACATTTTTCCATGTGGATGCACAAAAACAAAATAAAACCACTTTACAAGTTTCATTAGATTCACCTATTTCCTAATAGGTGAATCTCTCTGTTATTCTTATTTTTCCCTTTTTTTTTTATTATTTTTTTTTTTTTTTTTGTTTTTTTTTGTTTTTTTTTTTATTTCAATGAATCTTGTCTGATGGATTTCGCGAAAACGCCATGTACGATTTTGCTGAAATTTGGCACATCGATAGAGCATCAGGCGTAGTTTCTCACCTGGGTCATGGCATTTCTGAAGTTTTTCGTTTTCTGCCAAAGCCATGAAAAATGTAGTCAAAAAGTCACGTTTTGCCCAAATTCTCAAAAATGCTCTGGGCGATTGGGCTGAAACGGTCGTAATATTGGAAGCATGTCAACCTGCATCTGTCTGCATAGGCAGTATTACCCACTTTGACTCTATTTTGCCGCAAACCTCACCCAAATATGCATTTTTAGCGAAAATTGCCAACATTCACATGCGTTTTCTCAGCACTGCAACCACATTGTCTCAAATCGGGACCAATGAAAAGATTGGGCATTCATCCGAGAACAATTTTGCTGTTATATGTTTTATTCAAAGTTTTAGACTTCATCCAGTTTTCGGGCCTTGAATCAGAGTACCCTAAAAGTCTACCTAAAATTCGCTCATTTTGAGTTCATTTTTCTTCCAGTTTGGAATGGAATATCGAAAGATGATTCACATGTCCATATTCACAATTGCCTACCGAGCATATTTGCTGTTGTAAGTTTGGCTGTAATGTTTAACCGTATGCCCATTCTGGTTGCCTAAAAGTAGGTACCGTCCAAGAAAACTCATTTTTTTTTAGAATTTGGTAAGTTTAAGTGTCACTTTACTCCATTTCTAATTGATTGAGCGCTGAATGTTTTCTATGGCTGCACACAGCAGTCAAAGTATGACAACTTTTGTTTTAGATGTTATTATTAAAAGTTTAACCCTTGCCAGATTTGGGAGTTCCCATAAGGGTACTGTCGGAATAATTGTTGTTTTCGCCAACTTTCACGTGCGATTTCTCAGCACTGCAGTAATATTTTCTCGAAGTTTTTCCCATGAGAAGATAGAGTGTACATCCTAGAACAATTTTGCTGTTATATGTTTTATTCAAAGTTTTACTCTTCATACAGTTTTCGGGCCTTGAAATGGACTACCCTCAAATTCTTTATAAAAGTTGTTCACTATGCTGATGCCAGTTAATTTTGGTCAAGCATGTTATCAGTTACTGTCAAACTGTGATTGATGTGTATATCATTAGTAGCTGACCAGCATTCTCCAGATGCTGTTTTTCTATTTGATAGAGAGTACTGTCTGTAAAAATATCCATTAACCCTCTTTTATGGTTTTTAGTGTACCAGAATTCATAAATGTGTGCAACGCAATATTGCTATAATGCTGTTAATTTCTAACTTAACCCTGCATGCGCTGTTACAGAGAAGTAGATATGGATTTCCAGCAGTTATGGCTGGAATAATATAAAATACAGTCTATCAGTCTGTATGCCTACCTACCTGCCTAACAGCAAGCATGCCCTGACTTCGATTTTAACCATTCACCAGTCATGTCTTTGTGAAAGGGTAGAGTCGGAAGAGTTGTCAGAATTGCCTGCCTGCCTGCCCTGACTTCGACATTAACCATACAACAGTCATGGCAGTGGGAAAGAGAACAGTCTTTTAACCCTTTTGTTACTGATTTTTTAATTGCAACGGAATAGATAAATGTGTGGTGACACTATTTCCTAAGCAGTATTGCTATGATGCTGTTGATTTCTAAGTTAACCCTATGCACGTGGTTTCAGAGAAGTAGACATGGATTTTCAGCAATTATGGCTGGAATATTATGAAACGCCGCCTGTCAGTCTACCTACCTGCCTGACAGCAAACCAGTCCTGACTTCGATATTAACCATTCACCTGTCATGCCTGTGTGAAAGAGTACATTCGGGAGAGTTGTTAGAAATGCCTGCCTGCCTGCCTGCCTGCCTGCCTGCCTGCCTGCCTGCCTGCAGTCTGCATGTCTGTCTGTCTATCTACCTGCCTAACATCAAGCCTATCCTGAATTCGATTTTAACCATTCAAAAGTCATGCCTGTGAGAAAGAGAACAGTTGGAAGCGTTGTTAGAAATGCCTGCGCTCCAGCCGTCCTGCGCGCATGCCTGCGCCTTCCTGTGCGCCTGCCTGCCCGACTGCCTGCCTGCCTGCCTGCATGTAGGGGGTTGGACGGGTACGATCTGTTCAACAGGTTTGCTATTTAACCCTAACTTGGACATTAACCATACAGTATTCACGCCAATGTGAAAGAGTATTGCCGAAAGAATTGTTAGACACTGTAGGGAGTTTTCTATCGGCTATGCACTTAATATAGCCTAAAAACCTACCAGCTCTATATAAATCTTATTTCGCCGCTGCCTGCCTAAAAAACAAGCGGAATAGGTGAATCTCTCGATTTCTTGAAATCGAAAAATCTAGTTTTTTATTATATTTTGATATGGAATCGACTTGTAAAAAAAATTGTATACACAGTACGTGGAAAGTGTATTATCACTAAATCACCCACCGTGTCGGGATTCCACCCAAGCAATAATTGCAAGTTTGTTGCAAAGCATAACAAGCACAAGGAAAGTTTCAGCCAATGGACCACCGGGTTCAACTCGGAGGTCCATTGGCTGAAACATTGCTTGTGTTTTCAGTCGATACGGTATATACAAAATTAGAAAGTTATTCTTTGGGTGATAACTCCACTTTGCGGGTGATTTAGTTATAATCCACTCTTCACATACTGTAACTACATTTTTTGCTGCAAAGAGATGTGAACATTGTTATTAGCTTATAATAATTTGATAGTGTCAATTTGACAGATTAACTTCCCTGACAAGATGACGAAGGTGCAATCAATTGTTTTTTGGGCAGTCTTAAGGATTCATGAATTGCTTTCCAAACAATCTCGACATCCATTGAATTGCATAAGCTGGTGATTGATATTGCAAAGAATACACACATTGCTTGGAAAACAATTTATCTAATAGACTGTTCAGAAAAGAATATTTTTTAGCTTGGTGGATGAATTCTAAACTGACCAGCACTAAAGTACTTTATGACTTCATCATTATTTTCTGGAAAGCATTTACTACATATACAATGACATATATTAACACTATAACCAGATTACTTGAAACTATAGAATTATTTACTTTTTGGTTTCTCTTGTTAGTTTGATACAGTTAAATACAGCCCTGGAAATAAGGAATGAGGCGACCAATGGTCGTCAATCTGACGGGCCGACCATTGTTCAGCTTGTGGTATTAAAATATGGAATTCCTGGGATCAAAAACCAATATTTCCTTGCATCTGAGGGCCACAGCGGCCGTATTTCATCTAAATTGCCTGACACAAACTTTGTTTTTTTCTTTAGATAATCCAAAAATATCGGAAATTGAAAATTTGCCTAATGCCAAAAACAGGTTGGAAAATATTCAGTGCGCATAGCTTACCTCGAAAAATGGAAATTATGGCTGTACAAAATGGCGCAAATTGCAGCAATGTCAACATTGGTGAAACATCACATTCAGGCACATCAAGAGAACTAACTATCACACTTAGACTCCAGACCATCGGGCGGAGCAGTCTGCCATTCCCAAAATTAAAATGAGAAAAGAGCCATTTCAAATGATTAATTGAATGGATTTCTTTGCATTTGTCAATAGCATTCCCTATAGAAAAGCCTTTCAGGTGATGGGTCTGGACCATAAAGTTTATGAAAGAAGTTTGTCAGGTGTTTGATTACTGTTTCAAGTTGAGATGCTTGACACAACAGTGAAGTGATGATCTTTTTTATGCCCCTGACTTAAGTCGGGTGGCATATAGTGATTGAAGTGTGTCCGTGTGTGTGTGTGTCCCAGCCAATAACTCGAAAACTGTTAAAGCCACAGTCATCAAACTTCACACAATTATAAAAGACCATGGGAGTATGTGTCACACACTATAGCTGGATTCGTACCTTCAAGGTCAAGGTCACATTTCAAGGTTACACTAAAAAATAAAGTGTGTTGCATTTAATAGTTTCCGTTGCATTTGCCATGCGAATGTCACAATTGACCTTCATATGTTCAGAGTCACAAATCGTGTCTCAAGCATAACTCTAAAACTATTAGGGCCACAGTCATCAAACTTCACATAATTATAAAGGACCATGGGAGAATGTGTCACACACCATAGCCGGGTTCGTACTTTCAAGGTCTAGGTCACATTTTAAGGTCACACTAAAACTCGGTCAATATTCGTGTCTCGACCATAACTCAGAAACAAATCATAGTACGGTTGTTAAACTTTTTACAAGTGTTAAGGATAGTCAGAAGGTGTGTCGTGTATAATAGTTTCCACCGCGTCTGCAAGGTCAAGGTCACAGGGGGGCATGTGTTACCTTGGTAACATTCTTCTTGTTTTTGTTCCGTTCGGAGGTTACAGTTTTTTTTTTGGTAAACTACTATAGAACGATGACTTATAGATCAAGTTTGAGTTTCATGCTGATTGCATTATTCTTGTGTGAGTTATGGCCCTTGGAAACATGGAAAAGCGCCAAAATATCAGTATTTTTATACTGTACCAATGACCCAGACTTAGCTGGTGCTAACTCCTAAATATCTAGGGCCAACGCAAATTTTACCCCCCCAATCCCCAAAATTTGCATCTAAAACCGAAAATTACATGTCCTATATGGTCCTCCATACTTTTACTCCACTGTGCATGCACAGTGTCAAGGTCTCGAAATTGGCGCAATTTTCACTCTTTGTTTGGCCCTCAATACAGTTACACTTCACTGTTATTTGTGCTTGTAAATCTCAGTTTTAAGGATGCCAGACGCATAATTATGAGAGAAATGGTGGATATAAGGAGGAAATAGAAGGAGGAGAGGAAAAATCAGTGGAAACAAATGTTCAGGGCTTTAACTTATAATTATTTTACGAAATTATTCATGTTACCTATTTTCGAGGCATGACCTTGTTGTGGTCATTCTTGCTATGAATGTTCCACAGTTTATTCAGTGTTTCCTCTCTCCCTTTCCTTTATTCCCCCCTAGCTATTCTCCCATGCTTTTGGCTTATTTTTTGTAATGTTTATTACTAAATTTTCTTGGGAGTTTTGGCTGGGAAATAGAATTATTTTCTGTTGTTTTCCCCATGTTTACGTCCTCACCCTTGGGTGCTTAGGCATTTTGGTCTGCATCTTCCATCTGATGTTCTGCAGTTTCTTCTCTGGAAGTCTCTGTTTTGCATCAGATAGTGTTTAAATTGGTAACTGATTTCTGGCCAGGTTTATCAGTGCCTGGAGTCATGTTTCCGGTTTGTTACCACTTTTTGTCTATGTTGACAACGATTACTTCTTATAGTGATTACTTGTCCTCTGCTTAGTACAGTTCATAGTAAGATACATTAATATTGTCCGTAAGTGTTACATTAATTTTTTGAAGTGAATTAAAATTTTTGTCCACACTTTGGCTTTTTTGGGATCCATTTGGGCTCATTGTTCCCATTGGGAACTTGGGCTCTTTTTTGAAATTATTTTCTTTTAAAATGTTATAATGGATTATAAAATATTATGTATATTTATTTCAAGGGTTAGTGCGAGTAATATGACTGTGTTTATTTTTTCATGTTAAAAAAATATTCTTCAATTGTAATGCGAGGATATCTTCCTCTAATTCACAGGTTCATTGTGTTTCTTATAGTCATTGTAGTCGCACTAATTCTTGCTCTGTGTGTGTTGATGGATATGACAACGTTGGGAGACGTGTGTCACGATATTTTGTTGCGGTGAGGGGTCCATTACAGTCCTCTCTCCGTAGGGTCACTCTATATTATCAATTTCTTTTTCAGAATTCAGAGTGATGTTTCCGTGATGTCTTCAACAAGTGTGTCTCCGTCGTTGCAATATTAGGGCTAGCGGAAAGTGCTCAAGGTATTACGACAATTGCTGAAGAGTTCCCTAGTAGGATCGAAAGCAATTGATCGCCCGCTAGTCCGCCCGGTGTTGCGACCATTCACCAGGAAAGAATAGCTCTGCACCCGGGTTCGTCCGTTGCGGTCCAGAGAAGCAGATTGGGTGATGCAAGCACTATAAAACATCGAATGTGCACACCCAGCAACGACGGATCCGAGGATAGTACGGAGGAAGCCTGTCATTCCGGTAGCTAGCTCGTCCAGGTCCACCCGGACCGCGAGCGAGAGAGGCCCCCTCTCTCTTACATCAACATCTGTGCCGCGATGTTGTTGTATGTTTGTTCGTTAGTCGGAGCTTACATCCACTCCTGCTCGGGACGCTCCGTTTCATACACAGTCTGACGCGGCTGTTATATTGGCTTCCTCATCCACATGACACACACAAGACCACACCTTGGCTATGTGACCACAGATTCCAGGGGACGTTCGCATATTATATAAATGCAGGATTGAACATCCCTGGTGCTCCTGCTTCGCCAACCATGGACTACACGTCGACCAGGTCACTCCATCTGCTAGCCAGGGACACGAGGCCTTTCCAGTTGGGACGTTCGCATATTATATAAATACAGGAATGAACGTCCCTGGAGCTTCCAGCGGATAGTTATGTAGGACCGCGGCTCCACAGGTCTCATTGAGTAACATAAACAGGATGATGTTACAGTGATGTCTTCATAAGTGGGCTTCCGTCATCACAGTCAAATGAAGAGCTAGCGGTAAAAGTGCGACCGCACCTTGGCTACATGACCTGTGATATTCAACCAACATCGCCGACCAGGGATTCTACGGCGATCAGGTCACGCCATCCGGTAGCCAAGGATACGAGGCCTTCATACTCCAGACGTTCGCATATAAGAAGTATGCAGGAGTTAACGTCCAGGGAGCTTCCAGCGGCTAAATCTTGTAAGACCACAGCTCCACAGGCCTCTGTTACGGACATGCTATCACAGATAGCACAAATTATTGCAGCATCCCAGCAACTAACAGTAACTCTGATGGATCAGGTATATTCCGACGAAGCTGGGTTGGTACGTTCCGCTGCAGGTTCAGGCACGGACGACCAAGAATTACAAGTGGTCCGACAGGATGGCGAAAGGGTTATGGATGAGTTGTATTTTCCCTTTCGGAACAACATAATTGCCGTAGAGTACATCCGGCATTATCATTTGATGTTGTTCCTCCAGACCAAAATGCTGCGTTGCCGGATAAGAGGCTGATAGCACCACTGGACATAGAATTCTTAATCGGTTTAGGGACATCATCCCTCAGTTTCCGAGATAGTCCAGATATGTCTCACGGACATTTGATCTGTTGAATGACGCTATATTTATTTAACTTGCTACCTGCATAGGCAGGTCAGGTTTCTTATCGGCAAATGCTCTACATCTGCCTTTCATCATTCAAGGAATATTTTGAAATGGCAGGACAGAGCATTCTGAGAGTTCTCTGCGTCTAGACGACCAGGTCAGGACCTAGTATTGTTTATACTGTCGTCTATGTCAATTCCAACCACGATGTTGGAAACGACAATATCGTCTAGCTTGGTCAGCTTAGACGCATCATTGTACGCAGATCACCTTACCAGAACGTTATCATAACGTCTTAAAGGAAAAAGAATTCTAGGATGTACAACCTCCTTAAGAGTTCTTTCAAGGGCCTCACGTAAAACTCCGTCCTTTTAGTGGCAATATGGAGTTGGTTAGACATGACGCGGCCCTGGCTCAATCCACTCGTGTAGATAGTAAGGTGAAAAACTCTCTCAGAATCGCTCCGGTCTCCGGAGAGTTTTCTTCGACGGCAAGCTTTCCGCAGTCTATGATCAGATAACTAAGAAAGCTTCAGACTCTCTGCTATTCAAATCCGCTTCCATATAGTCGGATTCAGCAGAGAAGAGTAGGACAGGCACTTCTGGGACGAATACGTCCAAAGGAAGTTCCTATAGAGGTTCCTATGCGTCCCCTAGGTCTTACTCTAGAGACTGTTAGGGTAGCGACTCAGGTAGGGGCCTTAATTCTGGCTGAGTCATCCGGTCAGACGCCCCTAGGTTGACGGGGCGAGGTGCGGGCTGTGGAGGACATGGCTTCTCCTTCTGCAAGCCTCGCAGGAGCAGGAGGTAATGGTTTTAACCTCTATCGTGTACTAGTTAACGGAAGACTGTCGAGTTTCTCAATTAATTGGGAATACATTACGGACGTCCCTTGGATTCGAGGGGTGATTTCGGAAGGACTAAATTGTCCTTCAAACGAAATCATCCGTTAACTCGGAGTCCAAGATGGACTCAGCTTCCGTCAAGTCAGCAGGTAAGAGGCTCGCTTCCATCAGAAGTCCAGTCTCTTCTGGAATGATCGCAATAGAGTTCGTAGAAATCCAGGAATTTTCAGGTTTCTACAACCATCCTTTTCTGGTTCCAAAAACCACACGGCTCGTTTAGTTCACTCATTATTCTGAGCTGGATAAACAAGCTGATCGTGGCTCCAAGTTTATATATGGAGTCCATCCGATCGGTTAGAGCGAGTTTTCGGGTGTACGACTATGCTACATGTACATGCATAGATCTCAAGATGCGTACTTTCATGTCATGGTACATCAGGCATTCAGAAAGTATCTTCACTTCCTCATCATAGGAGTCGTGTATCAGTTCCGAGCAATGTGCTTCGGTCTGAATCTAGCCCCCTGGGTTTTCACTCGAATAACAAACTTGGTAATGACTCATTTCCAAGCTCAGTCGTTTGCGATAACGTCAGCCTACCTGGACGACATTCTTTAGAGGTACGGCAATGAGTTAACGCTTCAGAACGATATGCAGAATCTGCTTCTATTGCTCCGACGTCTCGGTTTCATAAGTAAACGAGGAGATGTCGGATCTGGTATCATCCAAGTCATTCACCCACTGGGGGATGAGCTTCGAAACGCTCAACATTTTCATTCGTCTGCCATTACCCAGAGCAAAATTAATCAGTTGTTATACTTACTATTGTCTTCGCTCAGACGAGATCTCATGATACTAATATGTTTGTGCGGAGCTGCTGCGATTTTATTCCGATGGGGCGGTTACGCACTTGTCCTCTCCAATTTCTTCTCATCAGAATTGGAGGGTGAAGATTTTTTCGCTCGATACGGACATCTTCTTGTCAATCAAGTGAATAAAAGAGATTCAGACTTGGGCAGGTTTTCAGTGGTTAACTTAGAGAGTTCCACTGCAATTGCCGGATCCAAGTTATACAGTCTTGACGGATGCCAGTCAAACAGGTTGGGTCGTATCATTGAGCCCAACGGATTTGAATGGCCAGCGTCTTTGGAATCCGTAGTTCCTAATTAAGCACATTAACATCAACAATGATGTCATTTTGGCTTACGCTACGTTATTGGATAACGTTATTCAGTATGCTCATGTGCTAATTCTGTCCGACAATTCGACGGTGTTAGCGTATTTTCGGAACTGGGGAGACAATCTTTCCATTCTGTTTTTCATGTTAACAGAAGGAGTCTTTCTGTTTGTACTAGAACTTCAAGTTCTCCTATCGGTCCGTCATATTCTGTGTCGTCTGAATGTATTAGCGGACTCCCTTCATGGAGGGGCCGCTTGTTGACGCCAGAATAGACTTTCAACAAACAAGTTTTCGATCAGATTTGCTACCAAGGAGAGCGGCATATGGTTGGCTTTTTCTTGACGCATCTCAACAATCAGTTGCAAAGTATGTGTCACAATGTTTGGATCTTCGAGTGTTTGCAGTAGACGCTCTATCGATCTTGTGAGATGGAATAATTATATGCGTATCTTCCAGTGCCGTTGATTCAGCATATATTGCTCAAGTTATATATCTCATTGCAAAATTCTGTTGGTAGCATTTCTATCTCCACAAAGACCGTTGTTTAATCCACTCAAACGTCTGTTGTGGGACATGCCGTGGAAGCTTCCTCCACATTTCAGTCCATTCTATGGTCAGATGGATTCTATTTACTATCAGTACTGCTTATGATAATATCTTCAATCAGCAGTCTGTACTTTAGTTTTAAGCTCATGATGTAAGAGCTCTTCTTCATCATGGCCTTATGCTAATTTTGTTGCTATTACAGATCTAGTGAGGGCTGCATCTTGTTCTTAGCCCTCCACTTTCTTGAATTTGTATCTGAGAAATATTGAGTCCTTTTCTGCAGATATGCATTGTTTAGGTCCGTTATTTTTCACTTAAAATGCCGTCCACTAAACAGTGGCAACTATGTGTAGGCTTTCGGTTCCGGCAGTGACTCTGTCCTGCTGCTCTCTTCGCTCTGGAGTATTTGATCCAGGGCAAGGGGAAGGGGGGGGGGGGGTGTTCCCTTAGGTCACAGGAATACCTCCCTTGGATTCAGTAATTCTGTGTCGGTACCGGGATCGTTTTAATGTAAAGCTAATGTTTACTCATCTATATAATATTTTTTAAGTGTTGCTCGGTGTGAGACATGTGTATATATCACATATTAATCGGGAGTTAATATACAATCCTCGGACACTTTTATATGAGTATATAGAGTCTCATTTTACTGGACTTCCTTATTTATTGGCTTCCTTTAAAAAATATTAGTATAAAGGATTATACTGGATGTTAATAGAGATCATTGATGTTATTGCGCTTAATTACAGAAGGGTGTTGTGTCTTTCTTTTTGATACAAATAAGAAAGATACATGTAAAGCCTGTGTCTAATTTTCTCCTTCAGGGGATAGTTATGTTATATGTAATTGAGTCTATTGGATTTTCCTTTATGTCCTAGGCCTTCCAACCTTTTTACTATTCAGCTAAGTCTGGGTCATTGGTACAGTATAAAAATGTTAAAAAATTTATAGTAATTTATATATTTTTTATACTTACCAATGACCCAGACGGGGATGGCCCTCCCATGAGTTGGGAACTCATACCTCCCCACTGAGTACATAACGCTTACCAGGCACTGGCTGTAAGAATGAAAATTGCACCAATTTCAAGACCTCCTTGACACTGCGCATGCACAGTGGAGTAAAAGTATGGAGGACTATATAGGACATGTAATTTTCGGTTTTAGATGCAAATTTTGGGGACTGGGGGGTAAAATTTGCGTTTGGCCCTAGATATTTAAGAGTTAGCCCCAGCTAAGTCTGGGTCATTGGCAAGTATAAAAAATATATAAATTACTATAAATTTTTTAACTTTCCAGACTTTTTTTGGAAACGCTTCAACGGAATGATTTCATTTTTGGTAACCTACTATAGAACGATGACTTACAGATCAAATTTGAGTTTCATGCTGATTGCCTTATTCTTGTGTGAGTTATGGCCCTTGGAAATATGG
The DNA here is from genome assembly GCA_031216915.1 of Pictodentalium vernedei. Lineage (NCBI taxonomy): Eukaryota > Metazoa > Mollusca > Scaphopoda > Dentaliida > Dentaliidae > Pictodentalium > Pictodentalium vernedei. Next base: position 502,588,507 of record CM062295.1, read on the forward strand.
AAAAGCGCCCAAATATCAGTTTTCCGGACTTTTTCTGGAAACGCTTCAGCGGAATGATTTCATTTTTGGTAACCTACTATAGAACGATGACTTACAGATCAAGTTTGAGTTCCATGCTGATTGCCTTATTCTTGTGTGAGTTATGGCCCTTGGAAATATGGAAAAGCGCCAAAATATCAGTTTTCCAGACTTTTTCTGGAAACCCCTCAACGGAATGATTTCATTTTTGGTAACCTACTATAGAACGATGACTTACAGATCAAGTTTCATTTACACACTCTGTCCATCCATCCGTCAGTCTGTCAGTCATACTTTAGTTTTCTGGACTTTTTTTGGAAACGCTTCAACAGAATGATTTCATTTTTGGTAACCTACTATAGAACGAGGACTTGCAGATCAAGTTTAATTTACACTCTGTCCATCCATCCGTCAGTCTGTCAGTCAGTCTGTCGGTCATACTTTAGTTTTTCGGACTTTTTTTGGAAACGCTTCAACGGAATGATTTCATTTTTGGTAACCTACTATAGAACGATGACTTACAGATCAAGTTTCCTTTGCACTCTGTCCATCCGTCAGTCTGTCAGTCAGTCTGTCAGTCATACTTTAGTTTTCCAGACTTTTTTTGGAAATGCTTCCACCGAATGATTTCATTCGTGGTAACCTACTATAGAACGATGACTTACAGATCAAGTTTGAGTTTCATGCTGATTGCATTATTCTTGTGTGAGTTATGGCCCTTAATGCTCATTAGTCCGGTAGGGGACATTGTATTGCTTCAGCGATATGTGCTCACTTGTTAACATATGAACCAGTACATGTTTAGTGGATATTTTTCCAAATGAATTATAATTGCTTTGTTTTGTGACAGGTTGTTTTCGAAGACAGCCTGGAGGGAGTGGGTGGGGAAATCCACAAGATACAGAAATTACAAATTCTTACATAAGCCTTTCAAATAAATGCTCAATCAATCAATCACAGGTTATGTTTATTCTCTTTTTTATACGCACATGATTGTGTTGACAACAGTTACACACAAAATAAATCTTTTTAAAGTCTGCCAATGATATTCTATAATATTCGTATGGCTTTTCCCACCATATGTATAAAACTTGTACCAGGCAATCAAACAGTCGTCGCCCGTTTGTGCATTTATTTTTGCCATACTCAACCCCACCCCTCAAGTTTTCTCTTGTCTACAATCGTATTTTAGTACATCCCCAGTGGAAGTACACAAATAAACCTGGTATCGCATGTTCGGGTAGTTTGATTGCCAGAAGTTATTTTGTTTTACGAAATCGCATAATTCACTGAGAGTGGTAAAATCAGTAGATTGATGACGGGGCCGATTGATCAGCCTTGTCAGATTATTTTTGCGACTGATTACCAGACTGGGCCTATCAGCCTGGTTAAAATGGAAGCCCTGTTAACATGAAAAAATCAACATGTAATTGGCAAAAAGCTTAAGTAAAAAAAATTTTGCTACCATTCGGCCTTCAAAGCTGTGCTTTTCAGCCCAAAATGAGGCCGAATAGCTCACAAATATTATTGGGGTCGAATCGCGCCAGGCCGAAAAGCAAGGAAGCCGGCAGACATGTGTATAAAACGCGGTACCACAAATTTTCATAAAAAATACAATCGCATAATTCGAAGAAATTCAAACAGGTGTCATGATACTTTGCAAGGTAGCATGCTGCAAGCCGAGAGGTCCTCGGTTTGAATCCCACCTTTGGCAACCGTGTTGTGACCTTGGGCAAGACACTTCATCCCAGTTGCTTATGTGGGGTTACGGTGGCATTGTGTACTAAGCCGTACTGCACTTCGATGGTGCACTTTTCTTCAGCCAGTGCTAACTCTGCTTGTGTGGAGTTAGTATGTTGGGGAGTCGGACAGTTGCTCACCATTGCTGGGTGGTTCTCTCCGGGTACTCCAGCTTCCTCCACCCATAAAACTGCCCGACACGAGGTGACCCTGGCTGTCAAAAGTGTTGTTAAACCCAATAAATAAATAAATATATAACCTTGCAAGTTATGTGGCAGTTGTCCAGTCTCATATACATGTAATAATAGTGTGTTGTATCAAAGTGATTTTTCTCATTATTTAATTTTACATGACATTGTATATCATTGCCTTTTTGGCCCAATAACCTTCACTAAAAATATAAACAGATGGACAATGTAAAGAGAGCCGAGAGTTTTGGAATTTTACTCCCCACCCTAACCCCCCCCCCCCCCCCCCCCCCAATGTTGCTCTGTCCCTGCATTTTGAAGGATTTTTATGTCCTATAAGCTTTCTTCTGAAATATCGGAAGCAGATTTTACCACAAGTTGTTCTCCTGAAATATTTTATTATCAATTCTGGTATGAACACGGTAGCAGACTTCCAGGACCCATTGATGCCTGTTGTCAACTCTATGTGTTGGTTGCATATAATATGTTTCGTGTTCTATACATCGTAATTTTCATTTTGGTGTATAATTTGTGTATATTTAATTTGAATTTATGGAATATCAGAGGTAGGAATTTCAAAGTACCAGTAAACAAATTTCACTTACTTATATAGCACCTTAATTTAATGTGCTATATAAGCAAGCCTGAATATAAGCAACCTGTCATTTGCAAAATGAGGTCCCCAGAGGGTGAATTTGCTGATACTATCCCATACAGTGGACCTAGTTATCCTCTAGGTACATCTTTCTGTTTTCGCTTGAGACCATGATTCAGACTGAGGTTCACAGAGGGTAAATTTTGTGATGCTACCCTGTTGTGCAGGGTAGCATCACCAAATTTACCCTCTGGGGACATCATTTTGCAGATGACAGTCTGCTTATTTTCAGGCTTGTATATAAGTAATGGAAATGTGCTTACTTTGAAATTCCTACCTCTAATATTCCATAAATTCAAATTAAATATACACAAATTATACATCAAAATGAAGGTTGTGAACATGAAAAATATATGCATTCAACTTACAGAGTTTACAGCAGGCACCAATGATTCCTGAAAGTCTGCTACAGTATTCATATCAGAACTGATAATAAAATTATATTTCCAGAGAAATAAAGTCATGGCCAAATGTGCTTCAGATATTCAAGAACAAAGCTAGGAATTCAAAACATTTTACAATGCTGCGACAAGACAGCATTTGGGAAAGGACAACACTGTCTGCATTTTTTATTAGCTCAACTTGACAACGTCAAGTATGAACTATTGGGATGGGTTGTGATCTGTCGTCCATCCATACGTTTGTCCGTCCATCCGTTCACAATTTCTTTAGCCCACCTTATAGGCCACAGCTCTCATCCAATCAGTTCTAAATTTCATAATGGCTTTGTCTTGATGGGAGCTATCAAATTTTTTCAAATTTTGTTGAAAAACATGGCTGCCAGTGGCCATCTTGGATTTGGATATAAATTGTCCAACAATTCCTTTAGCACACCCTACTAGACGCAGCTCTCACCTGATCAATCCCAAATTACATATGTGGTTTAGGGCAATGTTTGGATGTGAGCTATCAAATTTTTTCGAATTTCATTGAAAAACATGGCTACCAGCAGCGATCTTAGATTTGGCATATAAATTGTCAACAATTTCATTAACACACCCTACAGACTGCATTTCTCACCTGATCTTTTTCAAATTCCAAATGCAGCTGTGGTGTGATAACCAGATGGGAACTGTCGAATATTTCTGAATTTTGTTGAAAAACATCGCTGCCAGCAGCCATCATTAGGGCTCGCCTTGAGTAAAATGGTTGGGGCCTAAAAAAAGTGCCCCACATATTGAGTTCGGGGCTGATTTTCCATTTTGTCCATTATTGTTAGTGCTTTTTTGTGGAAAATGTCGGGGCTTGAAAAAAAGCCCCCAGCAAGTGCTCCTCAGGCTGATCTCGGGGCCTGGGCTGATCAGCCCCGACTCTAGGCAAGCCCTGCATCATGGATTTGGCATCTAAATTGTCAAAATCCCATTAGCACACCCTACAGGCCACATACCTCACCCCACCTTTTACAAAATTTCATATGTTCCCTTGGCTGTGACAGTGGCCATCTTGGATTTGGCATCTAAATTGTACGTGTAAGCAATTCCATAAGCAGACCCGGCAGGCGGCACCTCTCACCCGATCTTTTTCAAATTTCATATATAGCTTTGGTGTGATGTCTTTTTGGTAGAAACTTGAGTGAATGACTTGGCATTACTGATCTTTGTATTTAGTTTAGTCCCTTCTTGGACAAGTTGAGCTGCAGTGTCATTGACACTTTCATTTAAGATGGTTCTATTGCCTACAAACATGTGCATATCACACAATGCCACAAATTTTCATCGAAAAACAGTCGCGTTTGAAAATTCAAACAGGTTTCTAACACAAGTTGCAAGTAATACAGCAACTGTGCAGTCTCCATATAATAATACTGTGTAGTATTAAGGCGATCCTTCTTAGTATTTGATTTTACACGGCATTGTATATCAATGCTTTTTCAGCCCAATGACCTTGCAGGGCTTCAGCTAGGTTAAAATGATTGGGTCCATTTTAGATATTGGGGAATTTTTTGTTAGCTGCAGCAGGCACTGAAGGTATCTGACACACTTGCCAGAGGCAGGTTCTCCCCAAGGAAAATTTTGATTTTTATATGCTCTGAGGTGGCTCCTCGAGGTATTCTTTTCACAAAAATGCTGGGATAAAATTATGAAAATGGGTATTTTTCCCTCTTAAAATATGATAAATCCGGTCTGGAGATTCTGCCTGCAGAGATGGCAGAAGCTCCAAAAAAGTAGGAGGTCACACCTTTCTGGGTACCTCAAGAATGAAAAATATTTTTAGTCGAGTTGTGACGAAGTCAAACTCGACTTATAGTTTGGTGAATGGCGGGCGGGCGGGCGTAAACAATTGGTTTCCGGATGATAACTTGATAGTGGTTCAACTCACATTCATTAAACTTCATACGTAGGTTGGTCTTGGTGGGAGGAAGAACCCTATTGATTTTGGACATGCTACGTCGAAGGTCAAGGTCACAGTGACCTTGAACATAGTAAATCTTAAACAATTGGTTTCCGGATGATAACTTGATAATGGTTCAACTCACATTCATGAAACTTCATAGGTAGATTGGCCTTGGTGAGGGGAAGAACCCTATTGATTTTGGATTCGCTACATCAAAGGTCAAGGTCACAGTGACCTTTAACATAGTATATCGCAACAATTGGTTTCCGGATGATAACTTGATAGTGGTTCAACCTAGAGTCATGAAACTTCATAGGTGTGTTGGCCTTGGTGCGAGGAAGAACCCTATTGATCTTGGACTCACCAGGTCAAAGGTCAAGGTCACAGTGACCTTGAACATAGTATATCGCAACAATTGGTTTCCGGATGATAACTTGATAGTGGTTCAACCTAGAGTCATGAAACTTTATAGGTGTGTTGGCCTTGGTGCGAGGAAGAACCCTATTGATCTTGGACTCACCAGGTCAAAGGTCAAGGTCACAGTGACCTTGAACATAGTATATCGCAACAATTGGTTTCCGGATGATAACTTGATAGTGGTTCAACCTAGAGTCATGAAACTTCATAGGTATGTTGGCCTTGGTGCGAGGAAGAACCCTATTGATCTTGGACTCACCAGGTCAAAGGTCAAGGTCACAGTGACCTTGAACATAGTATATCGCAACAATTGGTTTCCGGATGATAACTTGATAGTGGTTCAACCTAGAGCCATGAAACTTTACAGGCGTGTTGGCCTTGGTGCGAGGAAGAACCCTATTGATGTTGGACTCACCAGGTCAAAGGTCAAGGTCACAGTGACCTTGAACATAGTATATCGCAACAATTGGTTTCCGGATGAGAACTTGATAGTGGTTCAACCTAGAGTCATGAAACTTCATAGGTGTGTTGGCCTTGGTGCGAGGAAGAACCCTATTGACCTTGGACTCGCCAGGTCAAAGGTCAAGGTCACAACTCGACATTGGATCTGTGATCCTGAGCGGCATTTTTTCTTTTCCTTTCTCCCTCACCTTTGTTCCCACTCTATTTAAGGCACTCACCTCAGCGACCTTTGTCATTATTTCGCGATATTAGATGTTGACCGATCAATATTGAATCATGTGGCATCAGCTGTAAATGTTGGCTGTCACTGAGACAGGTCTGGTCATATTCTTGTGATTATGTAAATTAATACTTGGCAGCTCCGACCACTGGGGATCTATTTTCAAATTAACGTTGGACTTTTTAGAATTCATGGTTGGGGTATCCGTATTCATATTCAGTACAGTGGAGCCTACTTAATTGTATATCTCTTAACTGAATAACCCTGTTAATTGAATATAATTTCCCAACACAAAACCATTTACCATATCTTCAGTACAAACTTGACCTGTTAAGTGGTTATAGGGAAAGGAGTAAACTTCTGTTAATTGAATAAAAAATCTTGTAACCTGTCAAGAAATTACCCTGACTTGCCCCAGTTTTCTTTTGTTTATAGACCTATTTGGCCTCAGTACATCCAATACAGGCATTTGATCTATTGTATCTTGTTTGACAGAGCTCATGGAGCTCTGTCAAACAAGATATAATAGAATAAATGCTAAGTTTATCTCTAGAATATAGAAAATTGACATGATCCCTGTTAATTGAATAAATTTCATTGGCAAAGTGGCTATTCAATTAACAGGGTTCCACTGTATTCACTTGTAGTCAATAGCTTTTTTCAAGTATTCAGATGTATTCAGTATTCATGCAATTTTAAAGTGCAGGGGAACCCTGTTAATTGAATAGCCACTTTGCCAATGAAAATTATTCAGTTAACAGAAGTATTCAATTAACAGGGATTGTGTCGCTTTCCTGTATTCGAGAGATAAACTTAGCATTTATTCTATTATATCTTGTTGGTCCAACAAGATACAATAGATTAAATCCATGTATTGTATGTAATGAGGCCAGATAGGTCTCTATACACAAAGGAAAACTGGGGCGAGTCAGGGTAATTTCTCAATAGGTTACAAGATTTTTTATTCAATTAACCCTGCTCTCTTCAATGCTCAAACTCTCTAAGACAGCTGGCACTTCCTGTGCTTGCCGCAGATCCTTTCGAAATCTGTGAACTGTCATACAGTAGGGTCATTGTGGATGGGTCAAAATTCACGCATAGTCATTTTTTCCATGCTTATAATTCAGAGATGATTCGCTATGACACTTAGCAAAATTTCCACCAATGAAGCACTGGGATTACCCCAGTGCTTCATTGGTGGAAATACCGCTAAGTGTCATTATGGATCATCTCTGATTATAAGGGTGGAAAATGTCCACCCATAGATTTTGACCCATCCATGGTGGCTGCACTGTAATCAGTTCTCATTATTATATCCAGATGAACGGTAAATAGGTTATCTCAGATTTGATTCTCTGTTATTTATCTGGTTATTGATAGAAAACTCTTCATTGTTCATATATTGTTTCCTTGTAAACTGAGCATTGTAATAGTACAGATTATTCGTATGTCAAGAGATATCAGTCTGCTCATTGTATAAATTCTTAATCCGTAAACAACTTCAGTATCCATTTAACACTAATCTAATATCTTTCCACTGTAGTTGTAGAAATAAGGTGTACACTGATAGAGCTGAAATATTATTGTGGCTAAATATCAACTTAATTTTGACAGTACAGTGATTAAATAATTGAAATTAAATTAAATTAAATTTAAACTCAGTTGTCCCTTCCCTGCGGGAACACTGGGAAGTGAAGCAGTGCCTGTTCACTACTGTAAACAGGCTCTGTTTTACTGGTAAAATAGGACCCAGTTACCAATGCTTGAGAGGTGCAAACCCTCTTTAAAATGGCTTATTAACACTCACTACTGGTCTTGAGTTGATACTCATGTTGTGGTCATGATTAGCTATTGTGCAAAAATATGTGACCTTAAACTAGACCTGAAATGGTTAACCGATTAATAGATTAACCAATGATCAATGTCTTGATCGATCAAAAAAGTAATTAATTACTTTTTGAACTATTGTATTATATAGGATAACAAACGAACAAACTTGCTCCAAAACAGGCCCACGTTGTCACACTGACTCACATCAGTTATATGAGATAGAGTAAAGATGCAAGTTACGTGCTGACATACTCGTTCACGTGCATGTATCAGTAGCTGGAAATGGTCATTCTTAACCCTTTACCCAATGCAGTTAAAAGACGATACTTGCAAAATAAATTCTTAACTTACTAAAAAAAATTCAATTTTTGTCTCAAAAGCATAGCTTATGGCCCCTCATTGGGACGAGCTCAGCGAGCTCATCCCAATGAGAGGTCATAAGCTATGTTTTTGAGACAAAAATTGAAAGCATAATAAAATTTGAATGGAGACTTCTGTATGTAGCGCTGGCCGATTTACCCATTATGTTGGTTAAAGAGTTAATATGCTGTAAATCATCAACTGTACGGCAATTATTCAGCTACCTATTAGGCTAAGTGATTAATCGGTTAACCAAGGTTAATCCATGTGATTAATCAATCCAGAAAAACCTTTAACCGTTTCAGCTCTACCTTACACACCAATAAATATAAAAAAATAAATACTCGGTTGTCTCTTAATTTGATCTGGCCGCAATGGCATTCATATTTGTATGGTTTCATTGACATATTTTAAATAATATTTAAAAATAATGAAATCTACTTTGTGATAAGAAAAAGATAATACATAAAATTTTGGGGAAGAAAATTCTTTTGTTGAATAAAATAAAAATAAAAAAACCCTGTTTACTGTAGTAATGCTGCACTTAACAACAAAACATTAAATGAATATAATGATGATTACGTGTAATAGTAAGCTTTATAGTGTTCAACCGATGATCGGAACTTGCCACAACAATCAGCTGATTGTGGGCAATCGGATGAGAATGACCACAGCTCCTTCAACATCGGTTCAACAGATTGTTGCCAAGCATTTTGTGATGATTCATTAACCACATTTTATTATCATCTGCAATTGTTCAATTGTTAATATAAAATGATGTCAATGATACCATTCAATGAAGTTGAGAAAGTACCACAATGTGTATTCTTAATCTCACTGGAGTTGTTAGCTCACCGAAGGGAGCTTAACTTATCACTTGCCGTTCGTCATTGTCCGTCGTGAACTTTACATTATCGACTTCTCCTCCCAAACTACTGGACCAAATTGAACCAAATTTGGTGTGCATGTTCCTTATCATATGTCAATTTAAGTTTGTTCAAACAACCTTGCCGCCCGCAGGGGGCATCACAAGGGGCATTACTCTGATAGCACCCATAAATATTTTTTAAAAATGAAAAAAATCTTCTCCAAAACTATCATCTAGAATCTTTTGATATTTGGTATATAACATCTCTAGGGGGGTCAGATTCAAGTTCAAATCGAGTCCATGGGTTAATAATTGGGCTTTCTGTAGGAGCCCAAATTTTAACTTAGTGAAATATGAGGAAATTTCTTTAAAAATCTTCTTCTTCAGATCCACCAGTCCGAATGCTTTCATATTTGGTATACAACATCTCTAATGGGGTCAGATTCAAGTGTGTACAAATCAGGTCACTGAGTTAGTATTTGGGCTCACTATTGGAGCCCAAAGTTTAACTTCGTTCAATTTGAGGATTGATTTATTTATTTCTTTCTTTATTTTGCAATATACATGACACAAATAAAGATGATACATACAGTAGTAAAGAGTGTTTTAAGGATACAAAAAAATCTGTAAATTAACACTACTCAAGCATGACAATATCAATGTATACTGCAGGGAGACAATATAGCCAGATTGGCTGTCTACCTATTGTCTCCCATGCTGTGCATTGCGCAACCTTAAACCAGTCTGTTTTACAAGTATGTGTTTTTACCTAACATGGCTGAAGGGCAGGGAAACAATTGGATAAGATTAGATAAGATGACCCAGCAGTCAGCTGAAACAATGGCACACCTCCTGGTACATGTACTTATTTTTTTATTAAAATACACACTATGTGGAAACTACTACAGAGACCAAAAGGTGCACAAGGGGTGATCCAGACCAGTGCTAGGAATATATTGGATACTAATGTGGCAGTATTGGAAATGGGGTTGGTCTTATTTTTATTTATTTAGCTACAAAAACAATATTTCCTGTTTGTGTTTAGTTATAGTGAATTAAATCTGCACTGACTAATATTTTACTAGTTTTACACACAGCATTAATATTTATTTCAGAACCACATTAGTCTGTAGAAGGTTAATCATTCCTTCTAGTAATATGGGATCACAGTATACTTCACTGGCTTTCCTGAGGTCATACTCATGAAAGTCATGAAGTGAGTACTGTTATGGGTAATTGATTTCCATTGGTCAAGAAAGCTCTGCAGTCATCTGCAGTGTCCAGTTTAGTTCATTCTCCTTTCTGTCTTTTTGCTGTGTGGCTGTGTAATTATTCTGTTAAAATTCAAATATATATTGTTAATTTAATTCAAATTATTCGGTGTCCTGTGGAAATTAATGGAGTTTCCAGGAATGTCATAGGAGTTGATAGGAGCAACTTTTTCATATAATCAGGTATTTAATTACTTAGTATTTTATAAGCTCAGTCGGTAGAGCACGAGACTCTTAATCTCGGGGTCGTGGGTTCGAGTCCCACGTTGGGCGCCATTTGTAACCGCACTGGATTCCAAAAAAAAACAACTCAGATGCAGTATAGTATATAACGTGGGTTCTTTATTCCATCACAGCTTAATACGTTGCATGATGATACTAAATAATTTGTCACAAACACATCACTGACAAGAACATCAAAACATCAACAACATCTAAGAACCCTGAAATTGACAATAAAATAAAATAAATAAATACTGGGCATACTACACAGACCTGATATATATATATATATATATATATATATATATATATATATATATGCTGGATGAGAATTCCAAAAACTGCACCGAATGCTTACCACCAAAATCATAATTTTTGTTGACAAACACCAGCTGGCACACTCAGCTGGAAAGAGCTCAGCAAGCTCCTTCCAGCTAAGTGTAACAATTGGTGGATGACAAGAAACCATAAACAAATGGTGTACCTAAGCACAACAGTGCTGCTCGACAAACAGCAGCTGGCACACCCAGCGGGAACCAGCTCCGAGAGCTCATTCCAGCCGGGCGTAACAGCTGATGGATGTCAAGGCACAGTAAGTCCGAAAAGACACAAACTGATGTACCTCAGCGGAACAGGCTCTAAGAGCTTACTCCGCTGGGGTACAGCAGTATGTGAAAATGTACTATGACGAGCCAAACGATCCAGCAATCAACGCAACTATCCAAATCAAATACTCATAATGATAAGTATTGTCATCACCAAAACATGAGAATAGGTGACACATAAGTATGCCCCAATATTTACAAACTAATAGATCAAACAATGTGTAAGTATTGCACACTTACAATGTATTATTCTAAAATGTATTTACAATATACACCCATATAAATACAAAAATTACACTAATTTCAACACTGTGTTTTACCCTTTTAGGCTCTACTAGCATGAAGTAGTCGACCTCACGAACACCTGAATGTGACAGAGATGATTTAATCCCTCAGCCCCGTAGGGTTGATGGATTAAACCATCACTAAACCACAACACTGTAGCAAGATAATCTTGCTATCGAAACAACACAGTGCTGCATAGCACACTACAAAGGCATAAATCCTGATAGTGTAAATCCTAATAACTGTTGGATAAAGGCTTGATTTCACTTTGAGCCAAATGGAAGCTACAAAGTGACAACACAAGAAGGAACTCAAGCATGACCAATCGTTCGATCTTGTGTTGTAAATAACAGTAGACTTGCATGCCAGGCTTTGGCTCCCAAGTCTAATTACCAGAAATGAGTCTACCAAAGTAGACTAGCACTACTCAACTTCCCAAGACCTGTACATGGAAAGCTGCCACAAATATATAAAATCCCAAGTAATGCTTGTTCTAGCAAATCCACCCCTAAAATATAAAAACCGTGAAATAGCTATATATAAATATACAATGCCTACCCTCAGTGTGACAGATTCCTTTGCCTACATGGCAACTAGGCAGACTGTGTCCTCTACAAGCAGGAGTATCCAGAAACCTACATAATAAAGAAAATCATAGGAGTGATGGATAGAAATAATAGTATTTGGGCTGAAAATATTACGTAGCTTATTCACAGTGGCGAGGAATCAGCTGTGGTCAGCCAAAGCAGACCACAGCGGATCACCCTCAATCACAGTGAATAAACAACTGAACATTACAGTACCAAAAAGCATGCCAAACTTGTAAACTACCAAAATACAATAAATTATCAGTTAATTATTGGGGCTTAATGACACTTTTAACAGCCAAAGATATACATCGGAATTTTTGAAATAGTGTGTACGCTTAACAAAAATACTGAGCTAAATAAACATATTTAAACCCATAGGTGCCAAAATCGGAACCAGCTTGTGGCCATGGCAGTCGGAACAAAGTACCAAGCATGATACTTTGTTCAGGCTGCCAGCCCACTCAGACAAAAACTTATAAAATACTAAGTAATTAAATACTTGATTAGATGAAAAAGTTGCTCCTATCAACTCCTATGACATTCCTGGAAACTCCATTAATTTCCACAGGACACCGAATAATTTGAATTAAATTAACAATATATATTTGAATTTTAACAGAATAATTACACAGCCACACAGCAAAAAGACAGAAAGGAGAATGAACTAAACTGGACACTGCAGATGACTGCAGAGCTTTCTTGACCAATGGAAATCAATTACCCATAACAGTACTCACTTCATGACTTTCATGAGTATGACCTCAGGAAAGCCAGTGAAGTATACTGTCAACCCATATTACTAGAAGGAATGATTAACCTTCTACAGACTAATGTGATTCTGAAATAAATATTAATGCTGTGTGTAAAACTAGTAAAATATTAGTCAGTGCAGATTTAATTCACTATAACTAAACACAAACAGGAAATATTGTTTTTGTAGCTAAATAAATAAAAATAAGACCAACCCCATTTCCAATACTGCCACACTAATTTAGAAGATCAAACAATTGCATTTGAAGTAACGTTTTCTTACTTCACGTTTCTCATAACGTATTTTAACTATAAGAGTAGGGATTACCATACAAGGAGTTCACTACATGGGGGTTAGTAATTTGGTACGCAATGAGAGAAGAACTGGGGGCCCAAAGACACCTAATAGCAAAAGTCCTTAGTCTATTAGACGGCGAAAAAGCATTGTGTCTCTATCAGGGCAATATGGATTATTGCAATCAACATTGTCATTGTTCGGGTATGATGACAGAAAAAAGGTCATTAGTTCTTTTTTAAATCGACGTCTGTCCAGTATACTTCTGATATTGCTATCTAACGCGTTCCAGATTTTGGAACACGCGTTTGAGGGAAGGAAATCGAGAGATTTAGTTCGCGTTTTATTGGATTCGAACCAAGGACCTCTTGGCTTGAAGCCTGCACCTCTACCTACTGAGCCACCACACCCACCAAGTAATAAGAGATATAATGCACATACAAACCCCCTCTTTTGCAGTAATAGAGCTTTAAAAGTTGAAGACCTCTATAAACTCCAGACGTGCTTATTTGTATTCGACTGGTATCATGGAAACCCGCCTGATTCTTTCGAAAACTATTTTAGTGCAATCGATAATCCAACAGGCAGGTTGAGCAGAAGAACTGGTGCACCTGTCTTCAACCAATGCTAACCCTGCTTGTGTGGAGTTCGTATGTTGGGGAGCTGACAGTTGCTTGCCGTTGCTCGGTGGTTCTCTCCGGGTACTCCGGCTTCCTCCACCCATAAAACTGTCGCGGTCATGATTAGCCATTGTGCAGAAATTTGTGACCTTAACCCCCTGCACACTGATGTCGAAATATCTAAAGTTCAGGGTGCAAATTTTTCCCATCATGCAGCCAGAAATTTAACCAATTCAGTCTTGTTTGACAGAGCTCATTGCGCTCTGTCAAACAAAATTAAATTGGTTAAATTCCCAGTTGCATTATGGGAAAAATGGCTACTTGAAATCTGGATATTTTGACATCAGTGTGCAGGGGGTTAAACACCAATAAATAAATAAATAAATAATCTCTTATTGCTTATAATGTGCAAGGGTCGCTTCTGTAACATCGTTAGCTTATGTACTGACCTCACATTTCCCCACACGTTTATTCCATACATTAAGTGAGTATGCACTAAGCTAAAATAGAGGGTTTTCATGGCATCATGGGGAAATATGGTCTTCACTTTATTAAGGGCAAAATTTGCATGAGCTATTTTAGAACAAAGTTGAGATACGTGATATTTATAGGATAAATTCTCGTCGATGTGGATTCCTAGGAATTTAATTGATTTTTCTGTACAATCTGAGCCCACCCTACTTATTTCCTGGCTATTTATTAAAATCTTTGGTGAAGGTGTAAGTAATTTAATTTTATTGGAGGGATTAATTAGAATGTATTTGGTTTTTGTGACATTTAAGGATAGCTGGTTCGCGCAACACCAATTAAATAAATTCTCAAGCTCTCTGTTTAGGTAAGGAATTAATTGAATTGGATCGCTGTCCGAGGAGTGCACGGTAGTATCATCTGCAAATGACAGCAGATTCAGAGAAGTGGCATGACAAATATCATTGACAAATAATAAGGAAATAAGGAAATTTCTTTAAACATCTTCTTCTTCAGATCCACCATTCAGAATCCTTTCATATTTGGTATACCACATCACTAGAGGGGTCAGCTTCAAGTTTGTACAAATCGGGTCCCTGAATTAGTATTTGGGCTCTCTATTGGAGCCCAAAGTTTAACTTCGTGCAATTTGAGGAGGTGTCTTTAAAATTCTTCTTCAGATCCACCAGTCAGAATCCTTTCATGTTTGGTATGCAAGATATATAGGGATGTTGGATTCAAGTTTGTTCAAATCGAGTCCCTGGGTGTATATTTGGGCTCCCTGTGGGAGCCTGAAATTTAACTTAGTAAAATATGAGGAAATTTTTTTTTAAATCTTCTTCTTCAGATCCACGAGTCAGAATGATTTCATATTTGGTATACAACATCTCTAGGGAGGTCAGATTCAAGTTTGTAGAAATTGGGTCCCTGAGTTAGTATTTGGGCTCTCTATTGGAGCCCAAAGTTTAACTTCATGCAATTTGAGGAAATTTCTTTAAAAATCTTCTTCTTCAGATCCACCAGTCAGAATTCTTTCATGTTTGGTATACAACATCTATAGGGGGTCAGATTCAAGTTTGTTCAAATCGAGTCCCTGGGTTTATATTTGGGCTCCCTATGGGAGCCTGAATTTTAACTTAGTGCAACATGAGGGGATTTCTTTAAAAATCTTCTTCTTCAGATTCACAAGTCAGAATTCTTTCATATTTGGTATACAACATCTTGAGGTGGGTCTGTTTCAGGTTTGTTCAAATTGGTTACCTGGGTAAATATTTGGGCTCCCTATAGGAGCCTGAATATTAACTTAATGCAATATGAGGAATTTAAAAAAAAATCTTCTTCTTTAGTGCCTGTAATCAGAATGTTTTCATATTTGGTATACAACATCTCTAGAAGAGTCAGATTCAAGTTTGATCAAACCTAGGCCCTGGGTTGATATTTGGGCTCCCTATAGGAGCCCGAATTTCAACTTAGTGCATTAGTGCAATATGAGGAAATTTCTTTTAAAACCTTCTTCTTCAGATCCACCAATCAGAATCCTTTCATATTTGGTATACAACATCTCTAGGTGGGTCAGATTCAAGTTTGTTCAAATCGCGACCCTGGGTTAATATTTTGGCTCCCTATTTGAGCCCAAAGTTTACCTTAATGCAATGTTAGGACATTTCTTTAAAAAACCTTCTTCTTCAGATCCAACAGTCAGAATTCTTTCATATTTGGTATATAACATCTCAAGGGGGATCAGATTCAAGTTTGTTTAATTTGAGTCCCTGGCTTATTATTTGGGCTCTCTATGGATAGGGGTGGGGGTAGCAGGGGGAGCATGTTAGGTTCAGGTTTGTTCAAATCCATTCCTTAGTGTTTTTTCCATAAAATTTGATTTCAGGACTTCATTCCTTTGTAGTGTTGATGAACCATGTCTAACTGAATGTGACCCCAAATACTTCTTTGAACCACTTTGGCAGGTGAGCAATTAAGGCCCCTTGGGGCCTCTTATTATTTCGTGTTCTGTAAAATTGTAGCTTCGAAAATCTTCGAACATGAGTGACATCACAAGAGGCGTGTTAGACACCAGCATGATGTAGATTTGGAAAAGTTGAGACTCATGTTTGAAAGGCAAACTACAACAAGATTGAGGGGATGTTTGTGGAAATCATAAAATAGAATATTATCATGTATCCCTGGAGTTCTTCTTGGGAAAGGCACTTCGTCCTGATTGCCCACATGGCAAGATGGTGGCGCAGCGTACAGGGGCATACTGCTTGTCGATGGTGCACTTGGCTCCAGCTAATGCTAAACCTGATTCTTCAGAGTTAGTACTTTGTGGAGTTTGACAGTTGCTCGGTTCTGCTTGTTCATTCTCTCCAGGTACTGTGACTCACTCCACCCTTTAATACTCTTATGAGTCATGACAAGAGGTGACCCTAGCTGTCACAAATTTCAACAAAACCATATCACGTGACCCCTCATTTGAACAAGCTCATCGAGCTCATTCCAATGAGGGGGTCACATGATATGGTTCTGTTGAAATATTTTTTTAAAAATATTTTTTCAATGGCTCAATTTGCAAATTACGCAGGTGGATGCGGACACTTCGTTAGGTAAAGGGTTAAACTCCAGTAAAAAAGATAAATCCTTTGGAGTGGATTTATTTATTTATTGGGGCTTAACGACACTTTTGACAGCCAGATTATCTTGTGTCGGACATTTTTATGGGTGGAAGAAGCTGGTGTACCCAGAGAGAACCACAGAGCAGCAGCAAGCAACTGTCAGACTCCCAGCATACTACGTACTAACTCCACATTAGCAGGTTAGCATTGGTTGAAGACAAGTGGACCATTGACATGCAGTATGCCCCCCCTCCCCCCCCCCCCCCCCCCCCCCCCCCCCCACTTGGGCAATCGGAATTAAGTGCCTTGCCAAGGGCACAATGCAATGTGGATCCAACCATGGACCTTTCGGTTTGAAGTCTAATACCATAACCACGGAGCCACATTGGAGTCGATTACATTAACCAATAGGAAATTTCCGTAACTTAAAAGGTCGATATCTAATAAATGATTTTATCAATTTCAGGTCTACAGAAGATTGTAACAATAAGTATGCCTCCAAAACGTAGGATTTTCGAAGATGTGAGTGCTGATAGTGACTGCTCCAGTACTGACGACGAAATGGACGAGTCTAGGTGCAAAAAATCCAAACTGGATAACCATAATGATGACAAAACAAACTATTTGAAAAGGAGGGAAAGAAACAATGTGGCTGTAAAGAAAAGTCGTGAGAAAAGTCGTAAAAAATCAGAGGAAACTGTACAGAGAGTATCAAAACTTCGTGCTGAAAATGATGCATTGGAACAGAAAATTCACACCCTCTCCAAAGAATTAGATGTTCTCAAAAATTTATTTTTGGCCCATGCAGGGACTGTTGCTGAGAGTGCAAATAATGTTATTGCATCTGCCACCCAGACTGTAGTAAAAAATGATCATGAGTACTCCACGCATCGTAAACAGTTGAAAAATGAAGGAAATGAATTATTGATGAGACTGTTATACTATAAGGGGAAAAAATGTTTGATCACCTCAAAGTTTGCTGAAGTATCTAAAGACAGTGATACAGTGGTGGCAGAAACAAGTGAGCCAGGGACAATTATTAAGCCTGTAGAAAAGCAGTCTGTCATTGACAGGCACAGTTAGCTTCTTTGACAGGCAACAGTTCATCCTGTGGGAAGCCTGGGAAGTGATGCAGTACTTGTTTACTGTGGTAAAGAAGCTCTGTTATACTGGTAAAATAGGACCCAGTTAGGTCCCTGCAAATCACATAATTTCGATTTGAATCGTATCGAGTCTATTCAGAGAATAAAATCTCGAATTTTGAGATAACCTATTTACCGTTCATCTGGATATAATCAAGAGGACCAATTACAGTACAGCCATCGTGGACTGGTCAAAATCCATTGATGGTCATTTTTCCACCATATAATTCAGAGATGAACCGCTATGACACCTATCAAATTTTCCACCAATGAAGTACCAGTCTAATCCCCAGTAATTCATTGGTGGAAATTTTGCTAGGTGTCATAGTGGATCGTCTCTGAATTATATGCATAGAAAAAAATGACAACCCCGTGGATTTTGACCCATCCACGATGCCCATACTGTATGACGTTCAGATTTGGAAAGCATCTGCGACAAGCACAGGGGGCATCAGCTGTCTTAGGGAGTTTGAGCATTGAAGAGAGGGGTCTTCCCACAGGATCATTTTAAAACAGTGCTATCAAATAAGGTGATAAGACACAACTTTTTGACGAACTGTTTGTAGTTCCAGATGAAAAGCTTTTCGGTTATCTGTTTTTTCATTTAGATAACCACCAGAGGAATGATAAAATCGTTCCTCTCAAACTTTATGGCCTGGTATTATTTGAAATTTAATCAAACCTTGAATCGAATACAGGCGTCTTGAAGTCCCGGCTGATAAAATATTCCAGCTACATCATCAAGATATGCCTTCGTCAAAGGCATGCCTTGATGATGTAATTGGAATATTACCCAGTAAGGATTTTTGTTCAAAAACAGAAACGGGTGTGTGAATTCTGTACTGGGCACAGGGCTCGATTTCACTGGATGCGCATAGCAGATTTCTAATTATTCAACGATAGCTAATCAATTTAAAAAAAAAATCATGTAAATAATAGGAAATGCTAACCCAAATTTATCCAAATTAGAAAACTGCTATTCAATTTTTAAAAATTAAACCAACCCCTGACTGGGCAATGCACACAGCTAGCCACAAGCAACTGAGAGCTCATCGTCGATATTGCTTGATAACATTAATTTTGTTTTCAGCAGTGGTACTGACTGGTAAAACTGGAATTATCATGGATGGTGGTGTGGGTAGAGATGCTTTTATATGATAATATAGCAGGCATTACACTCAGTCTTCATTTTCAACATTATGTACAATTTCCATCTCAGCTGTTCGTTTTGTGAGATGACTGATAGCAAGCAAAATTCGAGCGAAAAGATTTGAAGGAAACCGAATCAGACAGTCAATTTTGAATCAAACTAAATACTAACTTAAGATGTGAAATGAAATTGAATCTTGAAGCTTCGCAGGGCTCTAGACCAAGTCATCAAAGCTTAGGGTGGAAGTCCTCTACAATGGACACATGGGTATAAACGATTTACTAATTTAGACTTTATTTTCATGTTGTGGTCATGATTAGCCATGTTGCAAAAATATGTGACCTTGAGCATCAGTGAATATATAAATGGGCACCAATTCACTTATTCCTGTCATAATGACCAGTACAATTTCTTGAAATTAAATTTATGTTTACATGAACATGCATTTCAAAACATAATTTTTACATTTAACCCTAAAGGGCCTAATTCCGACTTTGATCATATTTTTGTTTGCAACAGAACAGGTGCCCCTCCATGCAGTCTTTGGTTAAACTCGCAAGTTACATTCTAAGCACCTTGGCAATTTTTAGGCACGTCTTGGCTGTCAACATACAGTACGTGAAGAGTGGATTGTAACTAAATCACCTGCAGAGTGGAGTTATCACCCAAACTATAACTTTCAAATTTTGTACATATGGACAAAAAACACAAGCAATGTTTCAGCCAATGGACCTCCGGGTTTAACCCGGAGGTCCATTGGTTGAAACTTTGCCTGTGCCTGTTAACCCGGAGGTCCATTGATTGAAACTTTGCCTGTGCTTGTTATGCTTTGCAACAAATTTGCAATTATTGCTAGGGTGGAATCTCCATCCACTCTGTGGGTGATTTAGTGATAATACACTCTCCACGTACTGTAAGTAGCCAAGACTTGACAGAAAACAGCAGCAAAGTCACAGGATGTAGACTGTCAAAGTGTAGCAAAAATATGTGAGGCTCTTAACTCTGTGCACCTTGATGTCAGAATACTGAAATTTCGTGTAGCAAATCTTTCCCATGATTCAACTGTGAATTTAACCAATTAAATCATGTCTGACAGAGCTCATTGAGCTCTGTCAAACAAGACTGAATTGCTTAAATTCCAAAATGCAATATGGAAAAAACTTGAATGGTTGAAATTTGGGTTTTCTGACATCAGAGTACAGATGGTCAAGGGTTAACTTTTTTTTATATTTTTGATTTAACCCCCAACACACACACATATGTGGAAAGAGAGAATTGATAAAACACCTGCATATTTGTAGTTGTATCATAAGAAACATTCACAGCCTGGAACTTCTAATATTTAGGCATTGTGAGGGGGGGGGGATGGGTTTGAGGGGTGGGAGGAGGGTGTTACTCACCGATGTTGAAGTATTAAATTTCGGGGGTAACATAATTTTATAT